>JABWTJ010000347.1:600000-922359 GCA_016801875.1 Solanum sitiens | reverse complement strand
TCACCTCATGAGATAACATGAGTGAATATTCCTCAAGGAAAGTCAACACTTCATGTAAGTACATAGGTGAGTATTCCTCTAAGGGAAGTCAACACCATATGTAGGTCCATAGGTGATTATTCCTCTAAGGGAAGTCAACACCATATGTAGGTCCATAGGTGATTATTCCTCTAAGGGAAGTCAACACCATATGTAGGTCCATAGGTGATTATTCCTCTAAGGGAAGTCAACACTCTATAAGGGACAAATGGTGAAATATTCCTCTAAGGGAAGTCAACACTCTATAAGGGACAAATGGTGAAATATTCCTCTAAGGGAAGTCAACACCTCTCAATGTCAAGTTCACTCGGTGCTAGGCTAAGTTCCCTTTATTGAAAAGCCTTTATTACCTTTGTTTATAAAACATAGTCTTAGGATATTCATCATTCATATGCTTATAGCATATTCAAGCACCTATCTAGTTTTGGAGTATTCTTGGGCCCTCCTAGTTAGACCTCTTCTCCCTAACTAGATCATCCATGTGTGTGAGTGTATATATAGATGTGAGCAAACCTTTCACATAACACATCAAGTCACACATGTTCATATATCAATGCATAAGTCTATAGGCATAACTATATGAGCAATCCTTTCATATAAACCTACTAAGACACTATACACATTTATACTTCATCATATCATATTCATAACATGTTCATATAATCATCCTTCATATGCATAAGAACCAAACGTAGGAACTATCCTATAAAGATATACATGTGCAATGCATAGACAAAGTCCCATACCCTTGTCCATACTAGTACACCTATCAAGTCATCCTAGTAAGGGAATACAAATCATACATTCATACATCACCTTAGTATGCATAGTAGTAGACACTAGTGAATATGAGAACTACCTTTCATTTAGACAGAATGACTTATACTACTTGTAATATGCATGTAAGTGAGAGTGTGTGTACATTTACCAACATGATCACGTAATGGCCATCAATAACATCTTAAGTCAGCCACACTTACTTGACCACATTATAATTCGAGCATATAGCACACAACACATAATAGCATAGGAGACAAGACTATATATACATTAAAATCAAGACTCCTAACTTTAGCTATTTACACTTCCATATAAGGGATACATGGGTAGAGGCTATTAACCCCTTTAGCACATCAATAGCAGCACCTATACAACACCCTAACATGATTATACACATGTCCATACAATAGCCACATAACCTAATTCACAACTAGAATAGGAAAGTAGGCATAAGCTTCTCATAGTATCATTTTAAGCATATGTTCATAAGTTCATCAATTTGCCTTCATGGCCATGGTCAACACATTTACAATAACAGTAAAGTAAACACCGCCACCATAAGTGGACCATACCACACAATGCCATACAAGGCTTCATCAACTTTACTATAAAGAATAGAGAAGTAGAAGAGTAAAGGAATTAAGCATTCTTACCCAATTCTCACCATTTGATCATCATTGACCAATACACCTTATTCATCAATAAAACACTTAAATGGCAGTATCTATATGTACTTTAAACATATAAGAAATCATGTACGAGTCGCTACAAGATTATACCATAACGTCATACATCATATCAACATACTAGGAAAGTAGGATAACATAGATCATTAGCTATCTTCCCTAACATTGATTTTAGACCATTGTTCATACATGTATAAGTCTAAGGCAGTAGCTCATTAGGTAAGAAATCAAGCCTAAGTCATGCATCATCTAATCACAATTCAAGATCCATCACATACTTAGCCTCTTGACTTCATAGCCTAAAAGAATCTATACCAATTCATGCAAGATCTTCTTAATTAGATCATTAAGGATTTATACCTATAAAATTCATCCATTACATCACCCTAAAACAGTAGCTAAAGCCGTTCATACATAATCAAAAGTCTACTCAACCGATCTCACAATCGACTTCAAGACAACATGTAGAAACATAGGCTATTCATGCTCAAAACTTCATATATTTATCATCATGAACTACTCATCATCAATTCACCATTAGTTAATGTAAATAACAATAACCCCAAGCCATTCAACATATGAGAATCACCATTAAAAATCAAGAACAAGCCATAATTACAAAACCCTTTCAAGAGCTAAACCATTTTTGGAAGGAACATGGGTTCATCATGCAATTGAAGTGAAATCACATTCAAATCATCATATTAATACTAATTCATCATGATTTAATCTTTAGAAACGTTTTGAGAAAGAACCCATGGCTAGATTGGAAGATTGGAAACTTGTTCATAAGATTTCTTTGAAAAACATTGAGAAGAACTCTCCAAGTGAAAGGTTACTTAGAGATGAAGGATCACCATACCTTAATCTTCATGAAGACCCATAAAACTTGATGAAGAACCCATGAGAATCCCATCTACAAGCTGTTCTTGAGCTTCAAAAACCATGGGGGTTTCTAGAGAGAATATTTTAGAGAGGAAGGGTTCAATTTGAGTGAGAGGGTTTGGGAATGGGTTAAATCACGTTTTTGGACCCTTAAATACACACAAAAATAATCAAATAAACCTATAATAGTCAGGTTAGGATGTGGGGTGAATTTACAAATTCACCCCTGACTTGGCAGAACGCAGGCAGCCTACTTGCAGGCCATCCGCGACGTGGCCCATGACGGGGCGTCATGGCCATAACGGGCAGTGGCAGCCTTCCGTCGCAGGACACTTGGCCAATTTCTTGGATAACAACCTGACCAAGGCAAGTCTCCTTCGACGAGACCTGCTTGACGGTCCGTTGGGGGCCCAACGGTCCGTCATTGGGTCCGTCAAGAGACACTGCCCAGGCAGTGTATAGGCAGCCTTGGGGTCCTTCTTTTGGGGCCTCTTGTGGGGCCCTTTAGAAGTCGTATCCGGACGTTTCCAACGCGATTACAAACCTTAACATGTTATATACCTACCACATAAGTTTCATCCAAAACAAACACCTACAAGACGTCCAAACAGCCTTGACCCCAACATGACATACGATGAACGTCTTAGGGGCTATCTTTCGAACGCCTTGGACGTTCTTGGGCGTTTGACCTCCAAACTTTACGAAACTTCATACAATAACATTAAACATCATTTAACACCATTTCAAGACTTATTTGACTCAGTTCACACAATTTAGGCATGCATACACACATGAGGCACATTAGCGACTATTCGTCGAACGTCTTGGACGTCCCTTGACGTTCGACTTCCAAATCACTTCAAACTTTGCACACTGACTCTATATGACATAATAAGGCATTTTAGGACCTTATAACGTTAATACGAACATGTTAGGCTCTAGACACCTTATCTCATTTTTGAGGTCTTACACCATGAAATCATTCCCCCAAACATCAAAAATTTAAATTTCTAAGATGGGTGTTAGTTCATGTCTCATAGATACTTCTCGTTATGTTGACATTGGGATAATTTCTTGAAAAAATCGTAAACATCTTTGTAAAGTTACGGCAAGTAACAAAAACTTGAAGTACTTTGTCTTCTATGTGGTTCTCACTTCGATGACCTCCTACTGGTGATATGTGGAAGGCATAAATGATGTTTGTTTCTTCCTCTCTTGAAACATACCTTTTGAAGACATTGTAAGCGCACTCACGAAAAAGACATGGCTCATCCCAAAAATACTTTTTGACATAAAAAAAACCTTTTTTGTTGGTAATTATTAAACTCAACCGACATCAGTCTAGAGAAAATATAATTAGCAAAGTCATTGTAGCATGGTATGTGTGAGAGGGATATAGCAAATACTTGCTCGTCCAAAAATGAGTTATCTATATATGTTCCTTTCTGGATGATCCCTTGGTTTTCTATTCTTGAGAGATGATCTACCACCTGATTTTCACATCCTTTTGGGTCATTAACATTAAATTCAAATTCATGCACCAGCAGTACTTGCAAGACCCCAAAATGATTTAGGTTGTCTAGAGACTAAAATGTTTTTCCTAAGGGTATAAGGTCCTAAATTGTTTTATAATGTGGTATTGAGGCAGTGGCTAAAGATTTAGGTCAATTGGAAGTCAAATGTCAAGGGACGATCAAGACGTTCGACGACTAGTCACCAAGAGGCCTTAGATGTTTTTATGTTCTTATATGTGTCTCATTGTCTTATGAAGTCCTTATATGAGTAATAATGATATTTATAGGCATTATGTTTAGTTTCATGAAGTTTGGAGGTCAAACGTCCAAGACAATCGAAAGTTAGGCCTTAAGATGTGCATGTGTGTCTTGAGTGTGCCTAGCATGTGTTGACGTGTTGCAAGTATTTTTTTTTGGTGAAACTGATTTATAAGGTCCTCGAAATTTTAAGGTTTATATTTACGTTGGAAATATCCATGTACGACTTTCCAAGGGCCCCGCAAGAAGCCCTAAAGGAGGACCCAAAGGCTATCGAGACACTGCCTTAACAGTGTCAATCGACGAGCTCAAATGACGCCCCGTCGATGGGATGCATCGCTCAACACTTATACTTGCGATATTATCATCCCAGGAAATAGTTGCAGTCGCAAACGATGAAGCAGCAGAAGGCTCGTCGACCAGACGACGCCCCATCGATTGTGTGTAAGATCCCAAAAATGACTTAGGTGAAACTAAAACCTAAAATCGTTTTTATGATGGTATAAGGTCCTAACATGTCTATTATGTGGTATTGAGGCAGTATCTAAGAGTTTAGGTGCATTGGAAGTCAAACGTCAAGGGACGACTAAGACGTTCGACAACTAAGTCACATATGTGCCTCATATGTAGTTTTATGTGTTTATGTGTGATTCATGAGTTTATTAGGTCCATAATTGAGTTATTATAGTGTATATAGTCAGTGTGTCAAGTTTCGTGCAGTTTGGAGGTCAAACGTCCAAGAACGTCCATGTCGTTCGAAAGATGTGCCTTGAAATGACCTTGTGTATCTAAGCATGTTTCGTCGAGTTTTACGTGTTCATTTTGGGTGAAAATAATGTGAGAGGTCCTAAACTCATATACAATCATGTTTTGGTTTGAAACGTCCACAAAAACATCCCCAAGGACCATCCAAGGGTCCTTGTGGAAGGACCCATGTTGGCGTCCAAGACATTCCAAGACAACCTAACCAACTGTTGGCAATGGACGCCCAGTGGGTCAGTCGACGCCGCGTTGGTGGTGTATCACCGATGGGGACTTAGTCATGGGAGAGGGGAGAGCAGAGGTGAGTCTCTGAACCAAACGACGGAAGGGCAGGATGGTTCGTTTGTCGACAAACGGTCCGTCGACTGCCAACCATCGATGGCACTGTCCCTGCGCGCAGCTTCACTTTTAACTGAAGGGTGAAAGCGTCAATTCACCCCACGTCCAAATAAGAGGTTTGGCGGTTCTTTAAGGGTCTTTTGGGTATTTTAGACATGTATCTAAGTCTTTAACAATTAGAAGAATTCATTCTTCAAAAATCAAAATCCCGAAATCCCTTAGAAATTCCTTAAGACTCCATTAAAGCCAAAAAAAAGGATGATCCTGGATTGGAGATTTTAGTGGATATTCATCATCAAATTTTAGGATATACATCATTGAGGTATGCTTATTTATCCTTGAAACTCTATTGGAAACTCTATTCACACTATTCCGACCATTAGAATTTAAACTTTTTTTGGGTTAAGGCCGTTAATGAGATGTGATAGATGAAATTCCCTCGACATTCCTCCTATAGTAACCGGCCAACCCTAGAAAACTTTGGATGTTGGTAGGACTCAAAGGTCTCTGTAACAACCCTAAAATGACTATGCTAAGTAAAGCCTAACGTATCCAGAATGCCAAGATTAGACTGGGTTCACACGGATTGATGCGCGTAGAACCAGACCTCTGAACCCTTGCAACAGCCAATCCTACCAACTTGGTGAGTTAGTTGAGCTAGGAAAGGTTGGGTCCAGCCATGTAGGGCACCGGAATATGAAGATTTACTCGATTGAGTCTTCATCGGACATAAGTCATCTTAAGTTTGGAGGGTCTAGGGGTAAAATGGTCTTTTCCAGGCTAAGGGTAATATTGTAATTACCCTAAATAATTAATTAATTAATTAATATGGTTAAGGAGCAATTTGGGTAGAGGTGGCCGAAATTGACCCTTTAAGCAAAATCTAGCTCCACCCGGGTTCGAGCCTTGGTGGAAGCAAGGATTAAATTGATTTAATTTTATTTAGTGAATTAGTTAAATTAATTAATATTTAATTTGCTGATTTAATTAAAGGAAAATCAGATTTTTTATAAAATAGTAATAATAAAAATAATAATAATAATAATAATAATAATAAATAATGAGGAGTCATAGCTTGACTAAGTCTCCACCTAACTCTCCTAATCCTAATCCTAATCCTAATCCTCTCATTCTCACGTCTGTCACTCTCATTCTCACGTTTTTTATCAGTAAAAGAACTGAGAATAATAGTTCTTCACTCTTGAAGAACTTACACACAAAAACTCAAACGAAAAGCTAAGCTAAAAACGAAAATCAACAACATTTTTCTCGACGGATTGTGTTTGGGATTTTGGTGGTGAGGCAGTTGTGTCGTGGGAATTGGAAGCATTGAAAAAAGTGTTGAATGACATTAAGGTATGAGTTTTCTTCTCTCTAGGTTCCTTTCCCAAGAGACCCTTAAGGTTCAGTTTAATCGCAATTGAAAAAATAAGGTTGTCCCCGTTGCATGCCCCTGTCATTAGATCCCTTGAAAGATTCAAAGCATGTGTTGGTATGTCATCTGGTAGATAATTTTAGGTCTGGTTGTGATTATGTGTTGAATATGTATTTGGAAATTATGTAAGGAATGAAAGATGTATTCCGGAAAAATGTATTAAGTTAACTGTTTGAGCATGTGTGTGCTGTAAATAAACTATGTTGCTGCCTGAAATTTGTATGTTAAAAATGTTGTGTTTCAAGTGTATGATAATGTCAAAAACATCATGTTCATATAAGTTCAAGGTTGCTGAATTAAATGAAAATTCTTGATTGAAAGTAATCTTGAAAATGCACCTAAAGATCTCCCTAAAAACTACTCGAAATGTCTTAATGTTTAACGTGAAAGAGGGTGAGAAAATGGACTGCAAAAGGTTATTAAATTCTCAAAGTATCCATGAAAACTCACCTAAAGATGCACTAGATGTTACCTGAAAATTTATCCTAAATCTAAAATCTAAAAGTTGAGAAAATGGAATGCAAAGAGGGTGAACAAATTTCCAGCATTCTGGAAATTTGTTTTTGGGCAGCTTACTGTAAAAAAATGACGTTCTAAAATATTTATTTAAATGCTTGAGGTCAGTGGGGATTGAACCCAAGACCTCACCATATACATGTCATAAAAAAGTTAAATAATAAAATGTGGTAAGGGGGATTCGAAATGGGGTAAAACGCAAGTGAAAAGTTAGGGGGAAAATGAAAGAAAATGAAGTGAGGCGTGTGGAGTTCGAACCCACAACCTCTTGGATGGTTGAAGGAGAGAGGAGAAGAATGAAATAAAGAAATAATAAAAATGAGGTATGTGGGATTCGAACCCACAACCTCTTGGCAGAATGAGAAGGTACGGAGAAAATGTAAATTAAAATAGGGAAATTTTTGAAAACAACAATATTTTATGTTTTAGTGGGACTCATTAGCAACAGTTTCAGTATTTATTAAAAATGTAATTATTTTAGTTTGTTAATGGATTAGTTATGGATTTATTTTATTTTGATTAGTTTGAAACAATAGAAACAGTTATAACAGAAAAGAGAAAATCATGGAATGAAAACATTTTAAAAAAGGTAAAAAATGATTTTAAATACAAATCAATTACCTTTTGAAAAAATTATAAATTTCCTTCTTTATGTCGACACTTTTTATTTTCTTTCTTTTTAATACAAATCAGTTAGCTTTTTATGGATGTTCTGTAATATAGGGATACAAGCATAACAATTATGCACAGCGTACAACAATGGAGTAAAAACATCAACTGATTAGTGAATAGTGGGTATACAAATTTTTGTTGACTTGTAGTGATTGCTGAATGCAATTAGGTATTGGATACAATAAGTTGTATTCAAACTGAAATGTATTTATATTCCAATTTGTTATATTATTATTATTTCACTAAAAATATTGTTTTCGAAAAACATAGAATAAGTTGTATAAAAAAAGTTGTATTTATTTTACAATATTCAATTTTGTTATTTTATTAGTATTTCACTTTAAAATTGTAGCAACTATTTTTCTGGCTCAGTTTGTTTTCCAAAAATAATTATGTATTTTAATATCATTTTTTATTTCAAACGCAAAATGAATACAAATAAGTTTGTATCCTTTCTTAATTCATATTTATATGTTATGATTAGATTATATTGTGATACAATCAGTAACATTATTGTATAAATAAAAGAAACATATATATTTGACAGTTATGTAATACAATTTTGATCACTCGAATACAATTTTTCAGTTTTCACGGTGAAAGTAAAATATCAATTTTAAGTTTTAATTTGAATGGTAAAGTGGGACATAAAATTAAAAAGTTGTTGGTATACAATTATGATGAAAACATAATAAAAAAAGAAATTTTAGTTTTGGAGAACACCGATTATATCAAAATTCGAGTTGAGAATTATTCTTCCAAATTTGTTTGTCAGCAAAATTTTATACTTGGTAATTCATTTGGTATACTTATTAGAATGAATACAAACTAATAAAAAAATACAAATGTCATTATACAAACCCAAACATGAAAATCATAATGAATACAAATACACATATCATACATATTAGAATGAATATAATTTAGGAAAGGATATAAAATTTTAGAAAAAAAACATTACGCTGTGAAAGAAGTAGGAATACAAATATGATTCTTCAAGAACTACAGATCAATTTGACATACAATTTAGCATCCATATTGGAATGAATCTCGTATTGTACATAACATTTGCATTAACTGCAATAGCCAATTCAATCCAATGCCACAAAGTTGTATTGAAAGCAACTGTAGTAAGAATTACTTGGGGGAACTTGTGGCAACTTTAATATTGGGGCCATTGAAATTGATCACAGATTCATTAGTGCCAGTACCATGAAGAGATTATGACCACCATTCATCTGCTAGTAAACACGTCTTGGAGGAATTTCCAAAATATTAAAACAAAATAAGAAAAAATAAAAAAAATTGTTCAAACGACTAGCAATCTGAAATACATAAATATTAGATGAATATTTAAACAAACATGAATAAAAATAAAAAAAACTTAACTGAAAATCCGTAATAGGTACAATACTAAATAAAATCATAGACGTTGATATTGAAAACAAACCAAAAGAACTCGAAATAACTAATAGATATTACCTTTACCAAATTCAAAATTTCTTGAATTAATCTCAAGATTTTGTTTACCAACCGATAAATCCCTTGAATTACTCCACCGATTTTGTTGAAGAATCGAGCTTTGAATACCTTGCGTTTCAATGTGAGCAAAAAACTTGAAGAAAGAGAATCTTAGAACGTAAAAATTGGGGGGGGGGGAATAAAAACTTTAATTGAGAAATGTGAAAGGTGGGAAACGTATACGATGTGGGAAGATATTAATGGATAGTTATCTATTATTGATTAGAATTTGATCCAATTATGGACTCTTTTGATTAATAAAAGGAAATATAAATAATAAAATGTGAATACAAATTATTTTTGAAAATATTTACATTCAGTCATTTTAAATGAATATTTAAAAGTGTTGTTGTTTTGACTAAATATGTTATGTATTATGACTATATAGCTAATTTTCCCATTAAAATAAGGTGAGGCTGTAGGGATTCGAACCCACAACCTCTTGGCAGAATGAGAAGGTAAGGAGAAAATGTAAATAAAAATAAGGTGAGGCTGTTGGGATTCGAACCCACAACCTCTTGGCATATGAGAGAGTTAGGAGAAAAATAGAGGAGGAAAAATAGATGTGGTGAGTGGGGATTGAACCCACAACCTCTTGAATAGATGAGAGAGTTAGGATAAAAATAAAGGAGGAAAAATAGATGTGGTGAGTGGGGATTGAACCCACAACCTCTTGAATAGATGATAGAGTTATGAGAAAAATAAAGGAGGAAAAATAAATGTGGTGAGTGGGGATTGAACCCACAACCACTTGGATAGGTGAGAAAATTAAGAGATAGATTAAGAGAAAAAGAATGAGCTTGTGGGGGATTGATCCCACAACCTCCTTGACTTAAACGAGAAAGAGAGGAGGAAAAGAAAGGAAATATTATGGGAGTGATGGGGATCGAACTAGGATCCCCCAAATCTGAAAAATGCAATTATCAAGTTTAATATAAGATTAAGGGTTGCTTAAGGGATTCGAAATCGGGTTCCCTTGCCCAATTCCGTATTGACACATAAGTCTTACGTGATTAAATAATTATAAATGCGGACTATAGGAACCAAATTGAGACCTTGGCATACTTACAAGATGCATAAGTCTTGTACCACATAATCTTGGGCAATATAAATCAATTAAATGAACTATAAATGAAGCCTCATGGCTTTTGTGTGTGGACTCATAGGTCCAGCATACGTTTATAAAGTAACTGAACCTAATATGTTATGTGATGAATGATGAGACCCCAGAAGGGTTAAGTAAGAGTGTGAAACACACTAAAATGCCAAGTGCATTGGTATATGATTAAATGAACATTCACGTAAAAAGGGGTGAGTAATTATGAAGGGAAAATGTGCTAAGACTAATGAATGTGGTGACAACATGATAAGAGGCTAATGTGAAACATGAGAGCAATCTCAAATGAGAGCCTAAGTAAATGTTACCAAAACATACTCACCTATGAGAGTGTAAAGTTAATGAAGAGACTAGTATCTATGAACACACTAATGAAAGTATTAAAGTTAATGCATACTTAATACTAATGATGAGATGAGAAATCATCTAATGAGCAATGATGTCCTCATGCTAGAAGTCAGCTTCTAGAATGTATGAGATGAATGTAATGGAACTTTATACTGAGCACCCATAGGCTAGCTATGAGTGGCGATTCCTTCTTTCGAAAAGGCAGAAGTTCTTGTAATTCTCATGAGATTAGACTGTCCGTCCAGACGGGTATGGGTCTCCTTATATCTCCTCGTCTTTGAACCTATGCAGCCAACATAGGGATCTAGCAGGGTTCAATCCCCTATATACGCTAGCATGTTTTTGGTTTCACTTTGGCCGGTGATTCCACCTCTTTTCGGTGTGGCATAGACACATGATTTCATGGAGCTCACATGATCTATCTCGGTTAAAGTTAAAGTTCCCAAAGAAAGAATGAGGACAGCCTCATGTAATGCACACAATGAAATGAACGATACCCAAGGCGTTTGGTTAGGATAATCAAAAGGTGAACTAGACTTATGCAATGACACTATGTCATTCTTAGTCATTGCACAGTGAACCCAATGAGAGTCTTAAACTATATCCTAGATATAGCTGGTGTTTACACTAGCCTATGAATGAAATGAAATGAAGTACAAATGAATGAATGAAGCAGACTCTGTGTTTGCTAAAGAAGGCTCCCTAGTTGAGGTCCCATATGTTGAGCCCTCATTTTGGGAAGTCCTAATATTAAGTCCATGATTCAAAGGTCTCATGGCATATGAACGAATGAAATAAAACATGATATGTGCTATATGCAATATGTTATGTGCTATATACAATATGTTATGTGTTGTGTGCAATATGATACGTATTATGATGCATGTTACTCTCATGGCATGACTTTCCTAATCCGATTTTGGCAAGTCTACTGACTTGACTTTCAATAACTCATATCATTAGGAGAGAGCTATTCTAAATCATGCATGTCCGTGGTGTGTGCTTGCATATACCCATACTTAGTACAAGTGTGTACTAATTCCATACATTTATCTACTTTTTGGTGCAGGTGCAGCTGTACGTTAGAGCTTACGAGTCGACGCAGAAGTTATCCGGACGTGGAGCTTTCATCCGGATTTGGTAGGCCCTCATGCTTTTAAGGATGCTTACTGGCTTATTCTAGTGTAGACGTAGGCATGAGCTAGTGGAGTATGTTCCACTAGCGTTCCTTTCGTATTTACTTTCAGACATTGTATTGGTGCCATTTTGGCAACTCTATATTTATGACTATATCTTTCATTTAATTATCTTGATTTAGATGGTTGTTGTGAATGCTTATGAGTTTACGTAGATTGTATTATGCGAAATCAATGTTTTCCAATATAAAGTTAAGTAAATAAAAATTTCAAATTTTCTGCTAAAATTAACCTAGATGAAGTAACGATGATGTATATAGGCTTGTCTGCGACCTCTGAGAGGCCAACGACGCCGATCTTGTCTGGGGTCTAGATTTCGGTCGTGACAGTCTCGACCAACTTTTGAACACTTCCGTCTTCCTTGGATCAACCTCCTCCGCTTTATTAGAGACAATGTGCCCAAGAAATGCAATCGACCTCAACCAAAACTCACAGTTGCTAAACTTAGCAAAAAGTTGGTTATCCTTGAGAACTTACAAAGCTATCCTCAAATGTCTAATATGATCATTTTCACTCCTAGAGTATATCAAAATGTCATCAATAAATACAACCACAAAAAAATCAAAATACTTTCTAAAAAGTCATTTCATAAGGTCCACGAATGCCACCGGGGAATTTGTTTGACCAAATGACATTACTAGGAATTCAAAGTGACCATATCTTGTTCAGAATGCCATTTTCAGAATATCAACCTCCCTCACTCTAAGTTGATGATAACTCGACCTTAAGTCAATCTTTGAAAAGTAACTTACTCCTTGGAGTTGATCAAATAAGTCATCAATCCTAGGGAGCATGTACTGATTCTTTAAAGCGACTTTGTTCAATTGACAATAATCGATACACTTTCTTAAGGACACATCCTTCTTCTTCAAAAAGAATACCGGGGCACCCCATGGATATAAGATTTGTGATTAAAACCCTTATCTAGCAAATCTTTGAGTTTAGACTTATTTCTTTAAACTCGACCGGTGCAATCCGATAAGAGGGATTGAAATAGGTTGTGTATCCGGCAATAAGTCTATGCCGAAGTCAATCTCCCGTTATAGAGTAATTCAAGGAAGATCATTGGGAAAGACCTCCGGAAATTCCCTTACTACGGGTACCGAATTTATGGGAGGGACTTAGGATTCAAGATCCCTAACTCTCACTGTGTGGTAGAGACAACCCTTCACAATCAATTTGAAATCTTTTAGGTGTGAGATGATTCTACCCCGAGGATTTGATTTTTCTCCCTTCCACTCAAAAATGAGTTTATTTGGAAATTGAAATTGGACTACCCTCGTCATACAATCAATAGAGTCAAAGCAAGCATGCAACCAATACATTCCAAATATTACGTCAAAATCAAGCATATCAAGTTCTATCAAGTTAACTAATGTAACTCTATTGGGCAAAGAAATTGGAAAACCTTTATAGACTATATTAACCACGAAGGAATCACCCATAGGGGTAGAAACAGAAAAAGGTTCGTCTAATATGTCCGTAGTATATCAAAATTCATGGCTACAAGCGGGGTAACAAACGATAATGTGGCACCGGGGTCCAATAAAGCATATACATCAAAGGAGAATAAGCGTAACATATCAGTCATCACATACGGGGATCTCTCTTGATCACTTCGGGATTCGAGAGCACAAAAGTGATTCTTCTTAGGAGTATCTGGGTTCGGGGCACTTACCAGAGCTTGAGCATTTTCCCTTCCTTGAGACTTTATCATAGGGCAAACTCTCTTCATGTGACCACTCTTGCCACAACCAAGCAATTACCCCTGCCAACTAGGTACTTACCATCATGTCTGTTATCACATTTTGCACGAAGAGGCTTCTCAACATAAGATCTTCCACCTTTCTCCTATTGGGGCTTGGGAGTATGTACCTTATTGTTGTTGACCCTTGGGGCATTAGAAGAGCCTTGATTGGAAAACCTCTTCTTCAACCTTGGTTTTTCTTGAACCTCAAACCTAGTCTTAGAAGAATTCCCATCTTTGTTTCTCACCTTCTTCACCTCTCTACCAACTTGCTTAAGCTTTTGTTCATCAATTTGTTCGGCATGAACCATATGACAAGAGATGTTCATGCTAGGAATCAACATAGCCGACCTACATTCATTAACCACAAGATCGGATATTCCCGTTACACATATGTCCATCTTAGCTCTACAATCCACAACCATAGTAGGAGCATGCTTTGATAGTTTAGTGAATTTGAGGCTATACTCCTTCACGCTCACACCCCCTTGACGAAGGTTGGTGAATTCTTGCATTTTCCTCTACCTTCGTTCCAAGGGGAAGAACCTATCAAGGAAAGTCATTTTGAAAGCTACCCAAGTAATCTGACCTTCTAAAACCGGCCTCTCATCCTTCCATTGCTCATACCAAACTTGAGCCATGTCCTTGAGTTGGTAGGCGACTAGTTCAGCATTTTCTTGAGAAGAAACACCCAGAGCATCAAGAACTTTGAACACTTCATCAATAAACCCTTGTGGGTCTTCCTCCACTTTAGAACCATAGAAAGTAGGGGGATTCATCCTTGTGAAATCCCTAATCCTTGAAGCGGTAGTGTTTGCATTGGGGTTCACTTGCACCCTTGCATACCTAGCAACTTGGGTAGCCAACACTTGAGTCAATCTATGAATATCCGATATTATCTCACATTATACATAGCCCCTTCTTCTATAGGAACTTGAGGGTTTTGAGCATCTTGAGGAGGAACTGCCTCATTCAAATTTTCCTCTTCGGCCCTTCGAGCATTGTTCCTCCTTGTATTCATTGCCAATAAGCACAATAAAATATTAGAAGAAAGGACTAGATAGATTTAAGACTCTTAGGCACGACTAAGGAATAACAAGAGAGTGAGAGTTCCTAAGCATCACATAGTCCCTCATTCATAAGTGTTGCGCGCTTCACAATTATGAATAAGACCCTACATAGACATGGTTTAGTGAGACATCATTCCTAAGTATACTTAACTTCATGCTCTGATCCCATGTTTGTAATGAACCAAAGTACACCCCAGTCGTTACCGGCGGCGGCGGCCTCGAAGAGGACTGTAACAACCTGAAAATGACTAGGCTAAGTAATGCTTAAACGTACTTAGAATGCATGGATTAGACCGGGTTCACACGGCTTATTGCGCGTAGAACCAGACCTCAGAACCTATGCATTAGCCAAGCCAACCAACTTGGTGAGTTAGTTGAGCTAGGCAAGGTGAGAACCAACCATGTAGGGCACCTGAATTGAAAAGATTCACCCGGATGAGTTTTACCAGAATTAAAAAAGGTAACTTTAGGTTTGGAGGGTCTAGGGGTAAAATGGTCTTTTCCAAGCTAGGGGTAGTATTGTAAATACCCTAAATATTTAATTAGTCAATTAATTAATTAATTAATTTAAAGAGGAGAGGAAATTCGGGTAGGGTTGGCCGAAATTGACCCTTTTTCGCAAGTTAGGCTTCACCCGGGTTTGAGCCTTGGTGGAAACGTCATTTGGGTGGATTAAATTGATGATTATAATCTGATTTTGTAGGGGCTTGGTGGTCAGTTTGCTTACCCTTTGAAAAAAAACAGATTTTTAAACAATTAAGAGAATTCCTAATTTGGCTAAGTATCCACCTAATCTCCTAATCCTAAGCTAACTCATTCTCACGTCTCTCTCTACTCTCACCATATTTACACGCTCAACTTTCTGTAAAACAAGAGAACAAAAAAAAAAAATATAAAGTTTATCAAGAACATGAACGCTCAAACTCAAAAAGCAAAATAAGCTTCAAAACAAAAAGCAAAAACCAAGTTCTCTACGGATTGTGCTTGTGATTTCGGTGGTGAGACGTTGCCTTAGTGGGGGGATTTTGGCAGTATGTAAGAACACCTTTGAATGACTTCAGGTATGAGTTTTCTTCCCTCTTGGTCGCTTTTCCAAGAGACCCCTAAGGTTCAGACTATTCACAATCAAAAACTAAGGTTGTCCCCATTGCAAGCCCCTGTCATTAGATCCTTTGAAAGATTCAAGTATGCTTTGGTATGGCTTCTGGTAGATGATTTTAGGGCTGGTTGTGATTACGTGTTTGAATGTGTATTCGGATTATGTAGAAATGAAAGAAGTGTTTCCGAAAATGTGTGATATGTTCACTTATGGGTGCACCTGTGTAATGTGATTTTAGTCTCGTCTTCAAGCATGGAATTTGACATGTTAAATTGTTGTATTTTACGTGTATGAATATGTTAAAAACGTGATGTTCATATGATTTCAAAGTTGCTGAATTGAATGAAAATTCTTGATTGAAAGTAACCTTGTAAATGCACCTAAACATCTCCCTAAAAACTACTCGAAATGTCTTAATATTTAATGTGAAAGAGGGTGAGAAAATGGACTTCAAAAAGGTGGTCAAATGTCCAAAAGTAACCATGAAAACTAACCTAAAGATGCACTAGATGCTACGCGAAAATTGTCCTAAATCTAACATTTAAAAGTTGAGAAAAAGGGTGTAACAACCCTAAAAATAAATAAGATAAGAAATGCTTAATGTGTCAAGAATGCCTACGATTAGACCAGGGTTCACACGGATTGATGCGCGTAGAACCAGACCTCGGAACCCTTGCTACAGCCAAGCCAACTAACTTGGGGAGTTAGTTGAGCTTGGAAAGGTTGGGTCCAACCATGTAGGGCTCTCGAATACGAAAATGGTCTTTTACCAGGCTAAGGGTAATATCTTAATTACTCTAGATATATATTTAATTATTTAATTAATAAAGTGAAGGGGCAATTTGGGGAGAGAGAGCCGAAATTGAGCCCTTGAAGTGAATTCTTGCTCCACCCGGGTTTGAACCTAGGTGGGAGCAATGATTTAATGTGATTTTTTTTAATTGGTGAATTAATTTAATAAATTAATAATTAATGGCTGATTTAAGAAAAAAGGAAAATCAGAATTTTATTATTAATTATTATTTATTTATTAATTAATGTGTTTATGACTAAGTCTCCTAGTTGACTAAGTCTAAACTACTTCACCTCTTTTAACTCTCTCTCTCACGCTCATCTCTCTCACATTTCTCCACTCTTTTCACGATTTCTCTCTGACTAAACAACTACAAGAACAGGAAAATTACTAAAGTTCTTCACACTTGAAGAACTCACACGAAAATATAAGAAAACAAGCTAAGTGAACACGTTAGGCAAAGAGAGGGTTTTTCCGTCAAAAGTTTTGTGTTGAAACTTGGATTGAACGTGAGTTTGGAGAAGATTTGGGCAGCAACTTCAAGGTTTGAACGTCAAAATAAGGTATGGGTTTTCTTATCTCTTGGTCCCTTTCCCAAGAGACCCCTTAAGGTTCATATTATTGATTCGAAAACTCGATTGTTTCCCCTTTTGCATGCCCCTGTCACTAGCTCCCAATGAATCATAGGTTGGATATGATTGCTGGTAGATTTAGGTGTATGTTATGTTTTCGTGATGAACATGATTATGTTTGTATACTTGAAATCATAGGAATGACAACCATGTATTCGAAAGTTTGTGCAAGTTTGTGCATGTGCAAAAATGTTACTGTGAATGTACTGTGAATGACGTCTCAAGTTAAGTCTTCAAGTTTGATATTGTTTTGGTTGTCATTTTACGTGCATAAACCTATGTAAATCGTGATGTTCATAAAAATGGAAGTGGGGCTGATTTGAGTATCAATATTTTAGTTAAACTAATCCATGAAACACACCCCAAAAAGTGTTAAATGATCCATGAATTTTCCTAAGTTTCAAGTGGAAATATTGGTGAAAATAAGCTAAGAAAATGATTAAGTTTCCAGCAAAAATCATAAGTTTAGTTTATGCTATAATATAGAGAAGTAATCTGGTAATTTAAATTGATTTTAAAGGGATGAGGTCACCAGGATTCGAACCTGTGACCTCAACCATATGATACCTTAAATTCGCAAGAAAAAGAAAAAGGGTCAGGGGGATTTGAAATGGGGTATATTGGCTGAGAAAGGAGAGTGCCTCCCCCACACGCTCATAACACCAAGAATTTAGACATTAGGAAAATCACGATAAGATCAGAGAATGTATACTAGGAGAACCATTGGTCAGAGGAGAGGAGGTGCAGCTGTTGGGGACAATCCGGTTCCACCCCAGGCTCCAGCTGAAGGAGTGGTTATGCCGGTTAACCCAGCTGGGTTGACTGATGCGGAGGTGCGGGCATCCCTGGCCCAGATGGCACAGGCCATCACTATGCAGGCCCAGGCTATGACTGCCCAGGTCAACCGATTGGATGTTCAGAGGGAGAACCCACCGGTTCGTAGCATGGCTGATAGATTGAGAGACTTCACGAGGATGAATCCTCCTATTTTCACATGGTCTAAGACTTCAGAGGACCCCTAGGATTTTGTGGATGAGGTGCATAAGCATTTAGTAGCTATGGGGGCCACAAATATTGAGAAGGCTGAGCTAGCTTCCTATTAGCTCAAGGATGTTGCACAGACTTGGTGCAAGATATGGCAGGATAGCCGAGCTTTGGGCGGAGTTCCGGTCACTTAGGGGCTGTTTAAGACAGCCTTCCTAGAGAGATTCTTTCCCAGGGAGATGAGGGAGGCAAAGGTTGAGGAGTTTATCAACCTTAAGCAGGGATCTATGACAGTCAGGGAATACTCCCTGAAGTTTGTTAAACTATCCTGGTATGCCATTTTCCTTAGCATCTAACAGCAAGGATGAGATGAGTACTGAAGTTTGTTAAATTATCCAGGTATGCTACTTCCCTTGTATCTAACAGCAGGGATGAGATGAGCAGGTTCCTCACAGGTATCAATGGAGATCTGGAGGAGGAGTGTCGGTCTGCGATGCTCCATGATAATATGGACCTCTCCAGGTTGATGGTGCATGTCCAGCAGGTAGAGGACAGCCGCAAAAAGAGGGGCATTCGTGATGCTAGGAGACCTAAGCCTCAAGATCAGGTAGGTCCCAGCCATGGAGGCCACAGAAACAATTTTGGCGTCCGTGAGCAGCCCAAGTTCAAGAAGGGGCAGCAGAGTTCTGAGAACTCTAATTATCAGAGGAGTACAACACCTAGAGGAGGCAGACCTAAGCCCAAGAAAGGCAATGGAGGTGAGATGCAGCGTCCCAAAAAGAACTGTGCTAAGTGTGGCCGTGCTCACAGTGGAGAGTGTAGAAAGGACACTAATGCCTGCTTTGGTTGCGGTTAGAGTGGGCACATGGTTAAAGACTGCCCACATAACAGAGGTTAGGCTGGAGGTAATGCTCAGCCAAGGCCTAATCCACAGGGTGCAGCAGCAGGCGAGCCTCCTAAGAGGAACAGGTTCTATGCCCAGAAGGGCAGGGAGGAGCAGGAGAGGTCTGCTGATGTGGTCACAGGTATGCTGCAAGTATTCTCAACTTCTGTTTATACTTTACTTGATCCATGGTCTACGCTTTCCTTTGTAACTCCTTTTCTTGCTCTCACTTTTGAGGTATTGCCTGAAGTTCTGCATGATCCTACAGTGGTTAGTACACCTTTAGGAGAAAATGTAAGAACTGATAGAATATACAAGGATTGCCCAATAGTTGTAAGTGGTAAGACTATGTGTGCAGACTTAGTTGAGTTACCCATGCATGATTTTGATGTTATTCTTGGCGTAGACTGGCTTCACAGTTGTTATGCTTGTTTGGATTGTCGTAGAGAGTGGTGAGATTTTGTTTCCCTAATGAAGAGGAGCTAGTCTGGGAGGGGTACAACTCGAGTCGTCCTAATCCCTTGATTTCAAAACTTAAGTCTAATAAAATGATGTCCAAGGGGTTATTGTGTCATCTTGTGAGTGTTAATAATTTAGATCATGACATTCCTTCCATAGACTCAGTTCCTGTAGTGAATGACTTCCTAGGAGTATTTCTTGATGATTTGCCTGGAGTCCCTCCCCCTCGAGAGATTGATTTTGGTATCGACTTAGAACCCAATAATAAACCAATTTCAATTCCTCCTTACAGAATGGCTCCAACTGAACTCAAAAAGTTGAAGCTGCAGTTAAAAGATGTCACTGACAAGGGTTTCATTCAGCCGAGCATATCCCCTTGCGGCGCTCCATTCTCAACAAAGTCACTATAAAGAATAAGTATCCACTTCCCAGAATAGATGATTTGTTCGATCAGCACCAAGGGTCTAGTTTCTTCTCTAAGATTGATCTTCGTTCAGGGTATCATCAACTTAGGGTTAGGGATGGAGATATCCCAAAGACAGCCTTTCGTACCCGTTATGGTCATTATGAGTTTTTAGTTATGACATTTGGTCTCACGAATGCACCTGCTACATTTATGGATCTCATGAACAGGGTCATCCGTGAATACCTTGACTATTTTTTCATAGTATTCATTGATCAAATTCTTATCTACTCTAGGACCAAGGAAGAGCATGAACAGCATTTGAGACTAACCTTGCAGGTACTTAGACAACATCAGTTGTACGGCAAATTCAGCAAGTGTGAATTTTGGCTTAGATCAGTGACCTTCTTGGTTTATGTTGTGTCCGATCAGGGCGTGGAGGTGGATCCCAGAAAGACTGAGGCTGTAAAGAACTGGCCAAAGCCTCTTACTCCCACTGACATCCGTAGCTTTATGGGATTAGCTGGTTACTACCGCAGGTTTGTGGAGGGCTTTTCTTCCATTGCTGCCCCACTGACAGGTTTGACTAAGAAGAAAGCAAAGTTTGAATGGACGGAGACTTGTGAGAAGAGTTTCGAGGAGCTCAAGGACAGACTCACTTCAGCCTCGGTGCTTACTTTGCCTATGTGTGGTGAGAATTACACTGTTTATTGTGATGCATCTAGGGTTGGTTTGGGTTGTGTTCTTATGCAGGTTGGTAAGGTGATAGCCTATGCGTCCAGACATCTCAAGGTTCATGAGAAGAATTATCCCACTCATGACCTGGAGTTAGCAGCTGTGGTGTTTGCATAGAAGCTGTGGAGGCACTACTTGTATTGAGTGCATGTGGATGTGTTCACAGACCACAAGAGTCTCCAGTACGTGTTCACACAGAGAGAGTTAAATCTACGTCAGTAGAGATGGTTGGAGATGTTGAAGGATTCTGACATGAAGGTTCACTACCATCCAGGTAAGGCTATTGTTGTAGCTGATGCTTTGAGCAGGATGAGCATGGGAAATACATCTCACATTGAGGATGAGAAGAAGGAGTTGGCAATGGATGTACACAGATTGGCCAGACTGGTTATGCGATTGGTTGACTCTACTAATGGGGGTGTTTCAGTTAATCCTAGTTCAGAATCATCCTTGGTAGTTGAAGTCAAGCAGGGTCAGCATCTAGATCCTGTGTTGATGGAGCTGAAGGACTCAGTGTTGATAAAGATGAATGAGTCTTTCGCTTTGGGAGGTGATGGCATACTTAGGTATCAGGACAGGATGTGTGTACCGGATGTTGATGATTTGCGGACCAGGATTGTTGCAGAGGCCCATGGTTCCAGATATTCCATATATTCAGGTTCCACCAAGATGTATCATGATCTTAAGCAGATTTATTGGTGGGATGGCATGAAGAAGGACATTACAGAATATGTGGCAAAGTGTCCTAATTGTCAGCAGGTTAAGGCTGAACATCGTAAGCCTGTCAGTCTTACTCAGATTATTGAGGTTCCAACATGGAAGTGGGAGGCCATTAATGTGGACTTCGTGGTTGGTCTTCCGAGGACTAGGAGACAAAATGACTCTATATGGGTTATTGTGGACAAGATGACTAAGTCTTCCCACTTTATCCCTGTGAAGTCTACTTACAGAGCCGAGGATTATGCGAGACTCTACATCGATAAGATTGTGAGATGGCATGGGATTCCTTTGTCTATCATTTCAGATAGAGGAGCTTAGTTTACTTCACATTTCTGGAGATCTTTCCAGAAGAGCTTGGGCATACAGGTAAAGCTTAGTACTGCCTTTCATCCTCAGACTGATGGGCAGGCAGAGCGCACCATTCAGACATTGGAGGACATGTTGAGAGCGTGTGTGATTGACTTCTGGGGTAGCTGGGATGACCATCTGCCTTTGATAGAGTTATCGTATAATAATAGCTATCACTTCAGCAATGGGATGGCACCGTTTGAGGCACTGTATGGTAGGAGGTGTAGATCTCCAGTTGGGTGGTTCGATTTTGGGTCTAGAGATCATTGATGAGGCCTTACAGAATGTCAGAGTGATTAGGGATAGGTTGGCTACTGCTTACAGTCGGCAGAAGTCATATGCAGATAACAGAAAATGGCCCTTAGAGTTTGATGTTGGTGACCAGGTCTATCTGAAGATATCACCTATGAAGGGGGTGATGAGGTTTGGCAGGAAGGGGAAGTTGAGTCCGAGGTATGTTAGGCCATACGAGATCCTACAGCGTGTGGGTGAGGTGTCCTATGAGTTGGCATTGCCTGCGGAGCTAGCTTATGTCCATCCAGTCTTTCATGTATCCATGTTAAAGAAGTGCTTAGGTGATCCAGCATCGATTCTACGTGTGGAAAGTTTGGGGGTCGATGAAGACTTGTCCTATGAGGAGGTACCTATTGAGATCTTAGTCAGACAGATCAAGCGGCTGAAGAACAAGGAGATTGCCATAGTGAAGGTATTGTGGAGAAATCATCTTGTTGAGGGTGCTACGTGGGAGGCTGAGGCCGACATGAGATCCCGTTACCCTCATCTTTTCAGCTCTTGAGGTTATATTTCCTACTCTTAAGTCTAAGTTTCCTTATCTCTCCATATTTTGTTGCTATTGCTTTACTATGCATAGTGATTATGTTATGATCTGACTAGCATTAAACTAGATAGTTGTAGTGTCATTCGGGGACGAATGTTCCTAAGGGGGGGATAATGTAACAACCCTAAAAATAAATAAGATAAGAAATGCTTAATGTGTCAAGAATGCCTACGATTAAACCAGGGTTCACACGGATTGATGCGCGTAGAACCAGACCTCAAAACCCTTGCTACAACCAAGCCAACTAACTTGGGGAGTTAGTTGAGCTTGTAAAGGTTGGGTCCAACCTTGTAGGGCTCTCGAATACGAAGATTTACTCGAAGGAGTCTTTACCGGACTTAAAAAGAAGAAATCTTAGGTTTGAAGGGTCTAGGTGTAAAATAGTCTTTTACCAGGCTAAGAGTATTATCGTAATTACCCTAAATATATATTTAATTATTTAATTAATAAAGTGGAGGGCAATTTGGGGAGAGAGAGCCGAAATTGAACCCTTGAAGTGAAGTCTTGCTCCACCCGGGTTCGAACCAAGGTGGGAGCAATGATTTAATGTGATTTTTTTTAATTGGTGAATTAATTTAATAAATTAATAATTATTGTCTGATTGAAGAAAAAAGGAAAATAAGATTTTTATTATTAATTATTATTTATTTATTCATTAATGTGTTTATGACTAAGTCTCCTAGTTGACTGAGTCTAAACTACTTCACCTCTTTTAACTCTCTCTCTCATGCTCATCTCTC
Source organism: Solanum sitiens (assembly GCA_016801875.1). Classification (NCBI taxonomy): domain Eukaryota; kingdom Viridiplantae; phylum Streptophyta; class Magnoliopsida; order Solanales; family Solanaceae; genus Solanum; species Solanum sitiens. The sequence goes on along the minus strand of JABWTJ010000347.1, from coordinate 898,840 downwards.
TCACGTTTCTTCACTGTTTTCACGATTTCTCTCTGCCTAAACAACTACAAGAACAGAAAAATTACTAAAGTTCTTCACACTTGAAGAACTCACACGAAAATATAAGAAAACAAGCTAAGTGAACACGTTAGGCAAAGAGAGGGTTTTTCCGTCGAAAGTTTTGTGTTGAAACTTGGATTGAACGTAAGTTTTGGAGAAGATTTGGGCCGCAACTTCAAGGTTTGAACGTCAAAATAAGGTATGGGTTTTCTTCTCTCTTGGTCCCTTTCCCAAGAGACCCCTTAAGGCTCATATTATTCATTCGAAAACTAGGATTGTTTCCCCTTTTGGATGCCCCTGTCACTAGCTCCCAATGAAGCGTAGGTTGGGTATGATTACTGGTAGATTTAGGTGTATGTTATATTTTCGTGATGAACATGATTATGTTTGTATACTTGAAATCGTAGGAAAGACAACCATGTAATGTTTGTGCAAGTGTGTGCATGTGCAAAAATATTACAGTGAATGTACTGCGAATGAGGTCTCGAGTTAAGGCTTCAAGTTTGATATTGTTTTGGTTGTCATTTTACGTGCATAAACCTATATAAATCGTGATGTTCATTAAAATGGAAGTGGAGCTGATTTGAGTATCAATATTTTGGTTAAACGAATCCATGAAACACACCCCAAAAAGTGTTAAATGATCCATGAATTTTCCTAAGTTTCAAGTGGAAATATTGATGGAAATAAGCTAAGAAAATTATTAAGTTTGCAGCAAAAATCATAAGTTTAGTTTATGCTAAAGTATAGAGAAGTAATCTGGAAATTTAAATTGATTTTAGAGGGATGAGGCCACCAGGATTCGAACCTGTGACCTCACCCGTATGATACCTTAAATTCGCAAGAAAAAGAAAAGGGGTCAGGGGGATTCGAAATAGGGTATATTGGCTGAGAAAGGAGAGTGCCAAAAAATTAAATAAATAAAATGGGAGGCATGGGAATCGAACCCACGACCTCCAGGCAGCGAACGAAGTGAAAGAAGAAAATTAAAGAAAGGAAATGTGACGCGTGGGAATCGAACCCACGACCTCAAGGCTGGAAAGGAGAAAGGGCAAAATAAAAAGAAAATAAAGTGAGCGTGTGGGGGCTCGATCCCACAACCTCACTGCCAAACGCATAGCTACGCAATTTTTAAATAAAAAAAATAAGGAGGCTGTGGAGGTTCGAACCCACAACCTCTCAGTCCCTAGAGAAATAAAGAGTAAATAAAAAGAGGCTGTGGGGGTTTGATCCAACAACCTGTTGGTCTATGCGAATTGGACAAGAAAATTTTAAATGAAAAATAAAGGGGGCTGTGGGGGTTCGATCCCACAACCCTTCGGCCAACTAAGAGTAGAATACAAGGAGAAAAATAAAGAGAGAATGTTGATGTGGGGCTCGATCTAGGGTCCTAATGTCATGTGGATTTAAAATAAAATCAAGGAAAAATGTAAGTATTGTCCAAGGGATTCGAACTTGGGTTCCCTTGCCCGAATTTCCATATTAATACATAAATCATACGTGAATTAAATGTTCAAGAATAAAGCCACCTACATAGATCGAAATCGAGATATTGGCATACATACAAGATGAATAAGTCTTGTACTACATAATCTTGGGAAGATATGAGTCACTTAACGAATTATGAATGAAACCTCATGGCTTGTATATATAGACCCATAAGTCTAGCATACGTTTAAAAATAAGTGAACCTAAGATGAATGTAATGAAATGAAGTAACCCTAGGAGGGTTAAGTACGAGTGTAAAATACACTAAATGGCCAAGTGCATTGGCATACTATGAAATGATTATTATGTAATAAAATGATGAAATCCTAGAAGGGTTAAGTAAGAGTGTGAAACACACAAATGGCCAAGTGCATTGGTATATGATGAAATGAACATTCACGTAAAAAGGGGGTGAGTAATTATGAAGAGAAATTGTGCTAATGTTAATTAATGTGGTGACAACATGATATGAGGCTAATGTAAAAGATGAGAACAATCTCAAATGAGCCTAAGTAATTGTTACCAAAACGTACTCACCTATGAGAGTGTAAAGTTAATTAAAAGAGACCAGTCTCTATGAACACTCTAACGAAAGTATTGAGATTAACACACTTAATACTAATGATGAGATGAGAAATCATCTATTGAGCTATGATGTCCTCATACTAGAAGCCAGCTTCCATGATGTATGAGTTGAATGTAATGGAACTTTATACTTAGCACCGATAGACTAGCTATGAGCGGTGATGCCTTCTTTCAGGAAGGGCGAAGGTTCACGTAACTCTCATGAGATGAGACTGTCCGGCTTGCCGGGTATGGGTCTCCTTATATCTCCTAGTCTTCGAACCTATACTGCCAATATAGGGATCTGGCGGGGTTAAATTACCATGTACGATAGCATATTTTGGGGTCACCTTGGCCGGTGATTCTACCTCTTTTCGGTGTGTGGGAGACACTGGATTTCATGATGCTCACATGATATATGTCGGTTAAAGTTAAAGTTCCCAATGAATAAATGAGGTCAGCCTCAAACGATGCACATAATGAAATGAATGATACAAAAGGTGTTAGGTTAGGATAATCAAGAGGTGAGCTAGACTCAAGTAATGACATTAGGTTATTCTTGAAAACTGCACAGCAAACCCGATGAAAGTCTTAAACTACATCCTAGGTATAGCTGGTGTTCACATTAGCCTATGAACGAAATGAAATGAAGTACGTATGAATGAATGAAGCAGACTCTGTGTTTGCTAATGAAGACTCCTTAGTTGAGGTCCCATATGTTGAGCCCTTATTTTGGAAAGTCTTAATGTCAAGTCCATGATTCCAAGGTCTCATGGCATATGAATGAATGTTATAAAAGATGCTATGTGATGTATGCTATATGATATGTGCTATCTGTAAGATGTTATGTGTTGTGTGCAATATGATAGGTATGATGATGCATGTTACTCTCATGGCATGACTTTCCTAATCCAAATTTGGAAAGCTCACTGACTTTCCTAATCCAAATTTGGAAAGTTCACTAACTTTCCTAATCAAAATTTGGAAAGTCCACTGACTTGACTTTCCATAATCATGTTATTAGGAAAGAGCTATGCTTTCTCATGCATGTCCTTGGTGTGTGCTTGCATATACCCGTACTTAGTACAGGTGTGTACTAATCCCATACAACTCTATATTTTTAGGTGCAGGCACAGGTGGACGCTAGAGCTTACAGGTTGACGTTGCAGCTATCCAGACGTGGAGCTTTCATCCGGACTTGGTAGGCCCTCATGCTTTCGAGGATGTCTACCGTTACTATCTAGCTTAGATGTAGGCTTTAGCTAGTGGAGCATGTTCCACTAGTATTTCTTTCCATTTTAATTTCAGACATGGTATTGGTGCCATTTTGGAAATTATACATTTATTACAGTATTGCACTGTTTCTTTCATTTGATTATATCTATATTAGATGGTTGATTTGTGAAAGCCCATGATGTTACGTTTAAAAATGTTTAGCATGAAATAAGAAAATAGAAAGTTCAAATTTTCCGCTAAAATTAACCTAGATGAAGTAAGAATGACATATGTAGGCTTGTCTGCGACCTCTGAGAGGTCAACGACGTCGGACTCATCTTGGGTCTAGATTTCGATCGTGACAAAGGGCTACAAAAAGGGTGAACAAATTTCCAGCATTCTGGAAATTTGCTTTTGGCAGCTTACTGTTAAAAATGTTACATTTAAAAATATTTTTAAAATGTATGACGTCAGTGGCGATTGAACACAAGACCTCACCATATGCAAGTTATAAAAAAAATTAAATAATAAAGTGAGGTAAGGGTGATTCGAAATGGGGCAAAGCTCAAGTGAAAAGTTAGGAGAAAAATGAAAGAAAATAAAGTGAGGCGTGTGGGGTTCGAACCCACAACCTCTTGGACGGATGAAGGAGAGATGAGAAAAATGAAATAAAGAAATAATAAAAATGAGGTATGTGGGATTCGAACCCTCAACCCCTTGGATGAATTAGAAAGTAAGGAGAAAATGCAATTAAAAATAAGGTGAGGCTGTGTGGGTTCGATCCCATACCCTTTTAGTCTAAGCGAATGAATCAAGTAATGAAAGAAAAAAAAAGAATGTGGGCGTGGGGATTCTATCTTGGGTCCCCCAGGCCGAAATGTTTAAGACAAAAATCAAGAAAAGAAAGAAAAGAAGTGTAGGTGAGGGGAATTGATCTCGGGTTCCCTAGCCAAGAAGTTTATATCAACGAAAATCTTAAACAAAATTAACTAAGTGTTATACAAGGGATTTGAAATAGGGTTCCCTTGACCAATTCCGTATTGGCACATAAGTATTACGTGATTAAATAATTAATGAATGTTGCCTATAGGAATCTAAATTGAGACCTTGGCACACTTACAAGATGCATAAGTCTTGTTCCACATAATCTTGGGCAATACTAATCACTTAAATGAACTATGAATGAAGCCTCATGGATTATGTGTGTGGACTCATAAGACCAGCATACGTTTATAAAGTAAGTGAACCTAAGATGTTATGTGATGAATGATGAGATCCCAGAAGGGTTAAGTAAGAGTGTGAAACACACTAAAAGGCCAAGTGCATTGCATATGATGAAATGAACATTCACGTATAAAGGGGTGAGTAATTATGAAGGGCAAATGTGCTAAGACTAATGAATGTGGTGACAACATGATAAGAGGCTAATCTGAAACATGAGAACAATCTCAAATGAGCCTAAGTAATTGTTACCAAAACGTACTCACCTATTAGAGAGTAAAGTTAATGAAGAGACCAGTCTCTATGAGCACTCTAATGAAAGTATTAAAGTTAATGCATACTTAATACTAATGATGAGATGAGAAATCATCTAATGAGCAATGATTCCCTCATGCTAGAAGCCAGCTTCTATGATGTATGATATGAATGTAATGGAATTTTATACTGAGCACCGATAGGATAGCTATGAGTGGCGATTCCTTCTTTCGGTAAGGCAGATGTTCGTGTAATTCTCATGAGATGAGACTGTCCGTCCAGATGGGTATGGGTTTCCTTATATCTCCTAGTCTTTGAACCTATGCAGCCAATATAGGGATCTAGCAGGTTTCAATTCCCTATATACGCTAGCATGTTTTGGTTTCACTTTGGCCGGTTATTCCACCTCTTTTCGGTGTGGGGTAGACACAGGATTTCATCGAGCTCACATGATCTATGTAGGTTAAAGTTAAAGTTCCCAAAGAAAGAATGAGGACAGCCTCATGTAATGCACACAATGAAATGAATGATACCAAAGGTGTTTGGTTAAGATAATCAAGAGGTGAACTAGACTTATGTAATGACACTAGGTCATTCTTAGTCATTGCATAGTGAACCCAATGAGAGTCTTAAACTACATCCTAGGTATAGCTGGTGTTTACACTAGCCTATGAATGAAATGAAATGAAGTACGTATGAATGAATGAAGCAGACCGTGTGTTTGCTAAAGAAGGCTCCCTAGTTGAGGTCCCATATGTTGAGCCCTCATTTTGGGAAGTCCTAATGTTAAGTCCATGATTCCAAGGTCATATGGCATATGAACGAATGAAATGAAATATGATATGTGCTATATTTCAATATGCTATGTGCAATATGCAATATGTTATGTGTTGTGTGCAATATGATACGTATGATGATGCATGTTACTCTCATGGCATGACTTTCCTAATCTGATTTTGGCAAGTCTACTGACTTGACTTTCCATAACTCATATCGTTAGGAGAGAGCTATTCTAAATCATGCATGTCTGTGGTGTGTGCTTGCATATACCCATACTTAGTACAAGTGTGTACTAATTCCATACATTTATCTACTTTTAGGTGCAGCTGCAGCTGGACGTTAGAGCGTACGAGTCGACGCAGAAGTTATCCGGACGTGGAGCTTTCATCCGAATTTGGTAGGCCCTCATGCTTTCAAGGATGCTTACTGGTTTATTCTAGCGTAGACGTAGGCATGAGCTAGTGGAGTATGTACCACTAGCGTTTCTTTCGCATTTACTTTCAGACGTTGTATTGGTGCCATTTTGGCAACTCTATATTTATGACTATATCTTTCATTTGAATATCTTGATTTAGATGGTTGTTGTGAACGCTTATGAGTTTACGTAGATAGTATTATGCGAGATCAATGTTTTCCAATATAAAGTTTAAGTAAACAAAAGTTCAAATTTTCCGCTAAAATTAACCTAGATGAAGTAACGACGACGTATGTAGGCTTGTCTGCGACCTCTGAGAGGTCAATGAGGCCGGTCTCATCTGGGGTCTAGATTCCGGTCATGATAAGGACTAAGACAAGACTCTTAGCATTCTCATAGAAAATCATATGTCAAAACGTAGAAAAATTAAAACTTTTGCTTATATAGCAAGGAGGTTTACATAGACCACTACATAGGAAGCATACACAGGCTTCTCGCAATAGACAACATAAAAACGCATAGGAATTTAGGCTAATACTTTGTCTCATACCAACCATCTAAATGAAGTTAAACAATCCGGGCAATGCTCTTATACAAATCCATAATTGCCACATAGGGATTACATCAACATCTTCAATAATAAGAAAGAAATGAACGTCTATTAGACAATACAAGTACTACTAAGATAGAGTGTGTGGTAGCATCCTCGAACTAGATGGCATACCAAAACATGGAGATTCTAGTCCAAGACTTCTTGCTTTAGCCTCAATGATACCTCAACGGCCCAAACCTACAATGTTTGGGGAAAAAGGGAAGAGATATGGGTTAGTACAAAATACATGTACTAAGTATGGTCCCTATGCATAAAAATCGTTAATGCATGAGAAAAGGCACAATTTAGTCAAAACTATGCACAATGACAAATAATTAAATATACACATATAAGGAAAATCCTAGTCATATAAACTTACAAGTAACTCAAGCAACACTTGTGCAATGCCAAGAATAAAGCCCCATAACCTTACTTAAAGATAAGTATCACATTAAGCAACTCACTTCATACGTACAACATTTTCTAGTATATAACATGTTTCATACATCAATACTAATCATAACTTATTAACATAATCATAATCATAATAATAATCATAAAATAACACAACTAGAATCATCCTATAGGACCCCACATGTGCAGTGAGTAAGAGAAGTCTCATACCCTCCCTTACCCTATGTGGTTGCCTTCAAGATAACTCTAATAAGAGTTCACATACTTAACATGTTCATTTACTTTTGTATTAGGGAAAGAAGCGCAATAATCGACATGAGCCCATGTGAGGTACATGGAATCCGGTGTTCGACTACCACACCGAAAAGAGAGGGTTAACACTTGCCTAAGGTGCAACCATTCGTACGTAGCTATCTAGGTGGATCCACTAAGCTATATTCCTATGTGGGCACATAGTTAAGGGTTAAGGAGATTGTTTTTAGAAACCTTGACTTACTAACGTGGAGGTTTCCATCTATTGAGACAACACATAATTAGGGAATCCGGACTTACTAACAGGAGGAAACCTATTTCGGAGGCTGTACTTACTAACGTGAGATCTCCATATCATTTATATGCCCTTTCGGTGCTAAGCAATCATTCCCTTTAGTAATCATCATATAGAATCGTACAAGTTCACATTAGTCTCTTCTAGACCTTTAAGTGAACATTTTATCATAATAGCTCATATGTGATCACAAGTGATAACTGTCCTTTCACTTCAGACACAACATTATAATCACGAGAAACTACATTCAAACATATAATGATCACATCATAACATAATTACATACTTCATAGACAATTCATAGATCTAAGGTTAGGGATGAGGGATTCTTATCACAAACATCACAACAACACAATTAGCTATATCATCACTATCCCATAAGTAGATTTCACCTTACATAACTGAGATCAAAGGAGAATCAAGATCATACCTCATTGCCCTTCTTGGGACCTCATATTTTAATACCAAGGAACTCACAACCAACATATGAAATAGGGAAATTCATTAAGAATTAACATAACTAAAATCAAAGTAAATAAGTGACATGTTCATCACCCTCATATTTACCTTAACCAATCAAAGAAGTTAGGGATTTGGGGAAAAGACATGGGTCAAGGGAAAACTCATACGAATTCATAAATTAATCATTAATGCACAGGTTAACAACATTAATTCATCATAATTCATCACAATTGATAGACAATTTTGTTTTAGAAAGAATACCCAAGTGAAGAGAAAAAACCTTGTTTTGGGGGATTTAGAAATCATACTTTGAAGGACCTTTTGGGGAAAGGAATCCCAAGAGTGAAAGAAACCATACCTTATAAATGAGAAAGACACGAAATTGGGCTTAAAAACTTGAAGGCTTTATCTTCTTCTTGGATCTCTAATGGCCTTCAATGGAGTTTTGAAGGAGCAGAGAATTTTGGGATGGAGAGAGAGACTTTTCAGTTCAACTTTTGGGACTTGATTTGAGTGATAAAATTGACCTAAAACTGACCCTAAAACATTATATAGCCACCCATTAAATGACCCAAAAGACACCTCATTTAAATGGGTTTATTTGTGAAGTCAAAACACCTAAAATATGACTTTGACGATATCTCGGAAGTGTCTCCACGTAGCGGGGCCTTGAAAACCCCGAAAATGAATTAAGGTGATTAGAGACTCACATGTTTCTAAAAAGATTTAAAAAATGTTCATTAAGTGTTTTATATTATGTAAACTTGATTTGAGGTTATTTGGAAGTCAAACGTCAAGGGACGACCAAGACATTCGAAAGTTAGCCTTTTAGACGTGCTAGTGTGTCCTTGTATGTTGGCATTGTTTTCAGGTGTTTTTTGGACTTGAAATCCAGTGTAGTTTAGCCTAGTATATTAATAGACATGTTAAGGTTCAAAACGTCTGGGTACGACTCCCCGAGTACCACCCGAAGGGCCCCCAAGAAGTACCCAAACATTGGAAAAGAGCCTGCCCAAGGAAGCAAGCAGGTCCAAGAATCGGACTTTGCCCTCACAACGAGCCCCTAGAATGCACCTCACTGCCTCAAATTTTATTTGGGTCAGAATTTAGAGGCTTCCCCGCGACGTGCAATCCACTCTCAGATTTGGTTGAGTCGTTTTTAAGTCAATTTTGACATGTCTAAAAGTCCCAATAAGCTTGGGGCTGTTTTGGTAACTTAAAGGGACGGTTATAAACTGATTTTATGAATTATTTAACACATTTTCCAAACAAAAACCCCTAAACCCAATAGGAAAATAAAAAATCCCAAATCACTCTTCTTCTCCAAGTTCTCTTAAACCTCTATTGGAGGGAAAACTGAAGTTCAAGCTGGTGGATTTTCATGGTTTCTTCTCAAATTTCTCATGGTTATTCAATAAATAAGGTGTAGTTATCCTTCATCCTTGGTTATTCATTCATCTAAGGAGTCAATCAAGGATTTTCAAATATGATTCAAAGACCAAAATTCCCAATTTTCAATCTAGCCATGAGTTCTTTCTCAAATTGATTTCAAAAGCATATTTATGATAAATTGATGATTATCTTTTGTTTTAAATATGAATTTAAATCCAATTTCATGAGTAACCCATGTTCTCTCCAATTCTCAAATAAGCCTATATTATGGGCATTGTGATCTTGACTTTGTATTGATTGAATTATGATTCTAGCATGTTGAATTGCTTATATCTAATGTCTAAATTGTATATTGATGGTGAATTATTAATGATTGATCCATGTTGATCAAGTTTTGATGGTTTCAATGAGATTAGTCTATAATTCTCCTATCTTCTCTAGACTTCTAATGTAAATTCAATGTGATCTCGATTCTATGGTAAATTGAAGAATGATTTTGTTTATGCAATGGTTCATTTAGCTAATGTTTTATATATGTATTTATTTTGAATTATCGTAATTTATCAATGATGAACAAAGCTTGGAGGAATTGTAAGTTGGCTCTATTCTCTCTACTCTTCTAATAGAATTGTTAGTTGATGTAGCCTTGTATGGCATTGTGTGGTATGGTCCACTTATGGTGGCGGTGTTTACCTTATTGTTATTATGAGTTGTGATCATGTCCTTGAAGGAAATTATATCTTGAAAGTGTGGTTATGATAATCACACAATGTGAACTATTATGCCTAGTCTCCAATTCTAGTTTATGATCTAGGTTATATTGATGATGATTCCTATACGTTCAAGTGACTATGTTAGGTCTAGGTATAGTCTACAAGTTGATATTTGAGTACTCTTGTGTTGTAAGATCCCTACCTATGAGTCTCTACATGAATGTGTGGTCTTAAGCATCATTAGGTGTCTTAGGTTCAAGTAATGAAGTTGTATTGTCTCCTATGTTATTATGTAGTGTGTGGTCTATTGTTTAAGGGTCTTAAATGTGTATTGTGATATTTGTAAGGTGGCTTCCTTAATATTAGGATTGTTACCATTATGTGAATATGTGGTCCAATGTACGCAAACTCAAACCTCATGCATGCTTATCAATGTAGTATAGGTTCATGGTGTCTAATGAAAAGACCATTCTCATATGCACTAATATCTACTACTATGTATGTTAAGTATATGATAATGAAGTATGATATGTATCCCTTAACTAGGATGACTTGATAAGTGTACTAGTGTGGGAAAGGGTATGGGACCTTGTCTATGCATTGCACATGTATGCCTTGATAGGATAGTTCCTAAGTTTGGTTTTCTATGTACATGAATATGAATGCATGGTTATGTTATTAATGTGTATAATTTCTTAAAGTGTTTATATGAAAGGATTGCTCATATAATTACACCTATACACTTATGCATTGATGTATGAAGATGTGTGGTCTTAATGTGTTTATGAGAAAGGATTGATCACATATATGTATATACACACACATGTATGATGATGTAGTCAATAGAGGGGTGCTTGGAAGGTGTTCCCAAGAGTACCCTAAACTATATGGTGCTTTACATATTCTATGTCCATGTGAAAGGGTTTCTCACATGACTTAGGTTGATGAACTCTCATCTATAACCTATGAGATAAGCATATGAGGGGTTAATTCTCCTAAGCCTATGTTTTATAATGTAATGTAATAACGGTTTTTCAATAAAGGGAATATATCTTAGCACCAATTGAACTTGTAGACTAGGGGGTGGAACCTTCCCAATGAGGCAAGGTAGGGTTCACCATAGTCCTCGCGGGGTGGATAACCTCGTAGCCCTACAAGGGCATAAAGTTATATTTTCAAGACGGTCACCAAGCTCCATAAACTATGCTTGCCACATAGGATCTATCATGTGATATCACCTAAGATGCTAGTTTAAGGTTAATGTTCTACTTTGGCTAAGTAGGGCACCTCTTCTTGGTGTGAGGTTCTACAACACCAAATTCCATGTTTAGCACCCATGTTCTTAGTTTCGGTTAAGGATATAATTTCCCTAAAGTAAAATGGACAATGGATGTAAAGTAATAGACCCTAACAAGGATAACCTAAGGGAAGTTGCTTAGTGTAGGTGGGGGTATGGGACTTCACCTATGCATTGCACAAGTAGCTCTTGAAGGGAGTTCTAGGAAGATGTTCTAATGTATATGATTATGTATATGTTACTTATGCATGACATCGTAGTGTTGTCTACTTGTTGTGATGATATGCATGGGATGAGTCTATATGATGTGTCCGTGTCTTGTATGCATACTATGGGTCTGATTGACTCTATGATGAAGCCTTGCTTGACATGAAGGAGTTTGTCTATGCGTGTGTTGTTGAAGTATGAAATGCATGTTAAGGCTTGTAGTCTCTTTGACGGTTTACTTAGTACGTGTTAGATTATGGGACTTCACTTGTACATTGCACAAGTAGACTTAGGAAGGGATTATGAGTAGGGTTCTATGTGATTCTTATGAGATGAAGTCCAAGTAAGTTAATGTGACTATTACCTTGCTATGATTATGTTGTAAGTCTTGACTTGTGTATGCTGTTGTAATGAGTCCATCTACATGTTCCCCAAAGTATGTTGGGTCAAATGTGAGTTAGGTATCTTATTATATGAGATACTTCTATAAATGCATGTGTTGGGTTAATGAAGATTGTATGCATGATTCCCTAGTGGCCTTAATGTGATGATTGAGTGCGGATAGTGTTATGGGGCATTCTCTATACATTGCACCAAGCATCACTAGAGGGTTACTTGGGAAGATAAGGAGTTAAAGTAAAAAGGAAAGAGTTCACTATAAAATGAAATAGGTTCACTGTAATTGTAATGGTGTTTACTGTAAAGTGGTGATTTATATGCCTTAAATGCAATATGTGGTTTTATATGATGTGTGACTATTGTATATGCCTACATGAAATATGTAAATTGAATAAATTCTATTGTATCAAGGTTTTATGATATTTTCACAAAAAGACATGATGTATTGTTTTAAGGTAAAATGTCCCTTTTAAATGCATGTTTTTGCATGGTTGCCATACTTAGTACATTCTTGTACTAACACCATTCTTCACTACATGTTGTAGTTTATGGATGCTTAAAGGATTTCTCTAAGGTGAAGAGCTTGATAGATGTTTCCCAAGCTCAATAAAGGATTCCTTATGTTCCAAGGATTTCCTATGTTAAGTTTATATTCAATGTATTGCAATACCTTAAATATTATGTTAAGATGTTAAAGGGTCGGGTCCCTAATATATTCTATGATGTTGAGTCTAAGATGGCAAAAGAGACTTAGAGTCTAACTATGTATTATGACTTATATTTTATATATATATATGAAGTAATGTTTCTAGCATATGATGTGCTATGAAAAGTTTTAAATTTTTCCTCTAAATTTACTATGACAATGCAATGAATGATGACTATGGGCTTGTATAAGACCTCCGAGAGGTCAGTTACGCCATGTTACTTCTAGGGGGTGCTCCCCAATTGTGACTGGGACAAAACAAATTTTACTTCCCAAAAATAATTTGAGGTAGTGAGGTCCGTTTTGGCTGCGCGTCGCACAGTAGCCCATCGATTCTTGACTTTCGTAGGCTGCTTTGGCAGCTTGCCCACCCATGTTTGGGTCCTTCCTAAAGACCCTTCTGGTGATTCTTGGGGTGTCATTATCGGACGTTTAGACTCTTTATACTACACTCTAACTATCAAAAGTCTTGTTACAAGTTTTAGACTTCATTTGACCCTCTGAAACCTTCCCCAAACAGAGGGATGTCAACTAGTTAAATTTCGTTAGTTTCTGGACGTTAAGGCCTTTCTTTAATGCTATGGCTCCGAATCTTCTCAAACAAGTTATTTACACTTATTTAGACCTAATATCATTAATACTTGACATTTTAGGATCTAGTATAGGTCATGGAATTTACGGGGTGTTACAATATCCCCCCCTTAGGAACATTCATCCCTGAATGACACCTTAAACCTTCTAATGAGAAAAACAAAAAAGACTCAAGACTAGCATCCAACCAACAACAAATAACATAATGAGTCACAACTACATCTCTTTTCATTCTAGAAAGTCCATGTTGACATCTTCCTACTTTTAAATGGGGATATCAATATCTTGGGTTAGGCCACTCGGGCCTTGATCCTCGGCTTTGATTTGTTGGCAATTTGGGCACCGCGACACAAACCTAGCTACCTACCTTTTCATTCCATTCCACCAATAGATGTCACGCAAGTCATGTTAAATCTTGGTGGCCACCGGGTGGATGGAGTATCGGGAGCCATGAGCCTTATCCATGATTTTCTCCCTTAAACCATCCATATTCGGCACACATAATCTCCCTTCGTACCTATGTACCCCAGCATCCCCTTGGGAGAAAGATTAATTAATATTGTTAAGGACAGACTCTCTAAACTCCATTAATAGGGTATCAAGATTTTGCAGTCGCAAACGACGAAGCAATAGGATGGCACGTCGACCAAACGATGCCCCGTCGATGCAGCCTGCAACTTCACTTCTTGCACGCTACTTCATTAAGGGGTGAACTGGAAATTTATCCCAAGTGCTAACCTGAACCTAGTTGGTTTATTTGGTTATTTTTGGGTGTATTTAATATATCAAAAACGTGACAACCCCATTCCCAATTCAATTAAAAAAAATTAGACTTCCCTCCCAAACCAAACTATCTCTAGAACCTCCATTGAAGGTTAATCTCAAGAACAACTTTGAGCTTGGATTCGCATGGGTTCTTCATCAGTTTTTAGAGATTTTCATAGAAATTAAGTTATGGTGATCCTTCATGTCTAGTTAATCTTCCATCTAGAGAGTTCCTTTCAAACTTTTAAAAGAAGTTTCATGATCAAATTGTGTATTCTTCAATCTATCAATGAGTTCTTTCTCAAAATATTTTCAAAGGCTTTCTCATGATGAATTGATGATAATGTATTTATTTTAACGTGTATTTCTATCCAATTGCATGTTCAACCCATGGTCCCTTCAAACTATCGTTTTAACCTAAGTATGGGCTTTGTGATCTTGAAATGATGTTGATTGAATTATGATTCTAGCACGTTGAACTAATTATATCTACTGCGTACATTGTAATGTGATGTTGAATTATGTTATATTGTATCAATTTGGATTGATGCTTGAAGACTTTATCTCTACTTCATATATTTTGTTAATATATGACATTCACTATAACATTGACTCTATAATGCATGAATGTGGGATTCGTTTGTGTAGGGATAATTGTACCTAATGCCTTACTTGTATTTTATTTATGAATTGTGGGTATGAATCCTTATTGATCAAAATAAAGGAGTGTTCGTAAGGATTGATTTTCATTCTCTTAGCCTATAGATTTACAATGCTGTGTACATGATGTGATCTAGGTGAAGCATGATTTAGACTTGCTTATTATGTCTTTAGCTACTACCCTAGATTTGTATTGTTTACATATTACGAATGTTGATTATGATGATCAAAGCAAGGAATACTAGTAAGTGATCTATGTCTCTCTACTCTCTAGTTAATTGTTGATGTAGTGTACTTGTTAGTAGCATGATCTTGTAGTGGATTATGCATGGTTTCCTTTATGATTAAGGTACATTTAACTTCTGCCCTATATGTGAATTGTTGATTTAAAAGGTGTTTTGATCAATGATGATCAAAGGTTGATGAATTGGTCAGAAATGACTCTTTTTCTCTATTTTCATATAGTATTGATAGTTGATGAAGGCTTGTATGGAATTGTGAGGTATGGTCCATTTATGGTGGCGGTGTTTACTTTTTTTCCATGATATATGTAATGTGATCATGGACTTAAAGGCAATTGTGATATGAATATGTCGTGGTGATGATCACCAATTGTGAAGCCTATGTCTAGTTTCCTATTCTAGCTATGATATAGGTTGTATTGCCAATGTTATGATCATGTGAATGGCTATGTTAGATTTACATATATCTGGTGCCTATGATGAGGTCGTATAATACTCTATCTAAATTAATGTTATTATAGGTGCTTAATGACTAGAGCTTACTATAAGGATATTGTAAGTCTTGAATAAATGAGTCTTATGCTATGATATCCATTTTATGATGTTATGTGATGTCTCATTCATTCACTAGGTTTACTTGATAGGTGTACTAGTATGGGCAGGGGTATGGGACCTTTTCTATGCATTGCACGCCTTGATAGGATAGTTCCTAGGTTTGGTTATCTATGTACAAGACTATGAATGCATGAGTATGTTATGAACTTGTCTTATATTCTAGAATTTCAAGTATGTGGTATTATGAAGTATGATTATACATAGTGTTTAAATGTGTTTATATATGTAATACTTCAAAAATCCAACACGTGTTTTAAAGCCTAACATAAGTGTCATGAGGTCTAGATACTTATTTAAGGCCCATTTTAATGAAAATAGGTCATTGAGGAAATTTAGAAACCAAAACATCCAAGAACGTCCTTGACGTCCGGAAATTAATTCAAGGAGGTACTAGCATGTCTTAGCCTGTTTGACTAGCTTTTACGAGTTGGAATTTCACAAAATTTATTGGAAGGGTGTCTAACATGTGTTAAAGTTGATTCATTGTCGAAACGTCTGGGTACGACTCCCCAATGACCAACCAAGGGCCCTTGAGGAGGACCCTTGCATGTTAGAGGCAACACTGCCAGTGTGCAACCACGAGACACAAACGACGGGGCGTGTGTTGATCGACATGGCGTCATTGTCAACCATCGACCAACACATATAAAAATGGTTGGAGCCCTCGCGTGGAAAAGTATCTGAATAGAACCACGGATGTGCATCATGGAGGAGGCCTGGTTCATTGACTGACCCATGATCCGTCGATCATGGTGCCATCGATGGCACTGCATTTTCCTGCACGTTTTTATGTTTGTCTTAACTAATTAATTAAGGGGAAGTTAATTAGTTAGGGGTTTAAGGGATTCTAATTAAGTTATTTAACCCCTCATATAAACACCCCAACCACATTAGTTTAATCAGAACTCACAATACAAATCCTCTTTCTTCTCTCTTCTTTCTCTCTCTATTGGAAGACACCATTGAAGACCAAGCTAGGGAAGGATTTTGGGGGATGTAAAGGGGAAATTTCACCATCAATTCGTCATCAAACGTTGAGGTATGGGATCTAATTCACCATTGAGACTTTGTTCCTCAAAGGGCTCCTTCAAATTATTTTCAAAAGTTGAGTTTCGAGTGGGTTTCATCCAATCTCGAACTTAATGTTATGAATTGAATTGTTTACGATTTCTTATAGATATATTGAATAGATTCATATGTATTTTAACTGTATTATGATATATCTTGATGGTTTGGTCTAGTTTGTAGAAGATGACCCTAAACCCTTAACCCTACGTTATGATGTTGATGTGAATTAGGTTCTACTGATTCAATTGACTTGATTATTGGTTGACTTACTACTAATTGTTATACTAATCATGAATAATCTAGGGTGAATTGTAGTATTTCATGCTAGTTCTTGAGAAGTGATATAGGTTGTGATGAATTGACCTAAGTATCTTGTCTTAAGATTTAATCTAGTATTGAATTGTGATGTATTGATTCTTCTAGACTTGTGATCATGCTGGTTATTGAATTGTGATAACTTAATGACCTAATTGGGTGTAACTAAGGGTTGATGGTAAGACCTTGATGATGAGTTATGAAGGACACTTGGTAAGTCTTACGGACCCTATTCTTTACTTTAAATTATGATTGATTGTGATTAAGTCATGATGTTGTGTTGGAGTATATCTTGTATTAGGATTGATAGGGTGGTATGATGTTGAATTAAAATGTCTTGACTATGGTTGTGAGGTTGATTAAGACTAAATTCTATAAGGATGTTGATGACTACCAATGGTCCTTATTATGAATGAATATTTAAATGTGTTAACCTCAATTATATGAATTATGATGAAAGGACTATATTCATGCAATTCCTATTGAGATATGATGATGTTGATTATACAAGGAATAGTCCCTATGACCTAAATTAAGCTATCATTGATAAATAAAGACACTAAAGACAATTCAATAAAGGGACTTAGCTTAGCACCGAGTGAACTTGACAATGGGAGGTGATGTCTTTCAATAGAGGAAGAGTTACCCTATAACTCTATAAGTGATGTTTACTCCCCTTTAAGGGATACTCATTCCATGGATTACAATGAGAGGAGTCCCCAATTACCAAGTGGTATGTAGAGTTATATATATATATCTTAGTTCTTGAACTATGTTTCCGAATAGGAACACTAGGTAGTGGATCCACCTAGGAAGCTATGTTTATGTTTGGTTTTACTTTGGCTGGTAAACCACCTTATATCGGTGTAAGTTCTTACAAAACCGTATTCGACACTTATCTTTTCTGGTCTATGTCAGTTAAGGCAATTGTTCCCTAAACTAAAATGAAGTAATGAAGTATAAACTAACTAGGGTGACTTGAGAGGTTTGACTTAGCCTAGGTACGGGTATGGGACTCTACCTATGCCTTGCACTAGTTTGCTTTGATGGAAGCTTTACAAGGTTTATATTATATATGTATATCATAATGATGTAAATGATGATAATATGTTGACGTTATATGTAAATGATATCATGTTATGATGGTTATTCTTATAAACATGTATTTGGTCTATATTGTTAAGGTATGGTGTTATGTATCCTTAAAGGTTATATTATGTGAAGTTTGGAATTGGTTATGGATTCTTGTTGGGTTACTTGATTGGGTAAGGTTATGGGGATTTACTTGGTCGTTGCACTTGTTGAATGGATGAGGATTCATGAGTAATTTTCTTGTTTATTATGATATGATAAACTCTTATTCATGCTTGTGATGTTTATCCTTGATGATAGGGTTGTGTTAGATTATGGGTGCAAGTATCTTGATATGCATATTACTTTTCTTGGCTTAATGAATATATCTTGTTGCTTGATATGAATTGCTTGGCTATACATGAGATTTTCAAAGGTTGAAAGAGCATGGTTTAACTAAATGTCCCTTTTTTTCCTGATTTGGTATTATATGTGCATATGGTCTCATACTTAGTACAAGTGGCATACTAACCCCATTTTCTCCCTTTTCCCAATCATTTTAGGTTTCTGTCGTTGAAGTCTCATTCGAGAGGACTTGATATAGACTTGGATATTCTCTACCATCTAAGTGGGTTGGTCCTCACTTTCTGAGGGCGATGCCAATATCTAGCTTATGGAGTTGTTTAGTTCTAAAGACTCTTATATTCCTTCTATTTTCATTTGAGTTTGATTTGTATAAGCTTATATGTGGCTTCTTTACATTGGTGTAGGGCTATGCCATAGTTTTATATGGTTATGAGATGAGACAATCTTGAGACTATGTTCATTATATTATATATAAATGTATGTGCAATAAAAGTAGAAGACTATGTAATCTTCATATATGAAGGGTCTATGTGTACTCGATACGACTATATATATGTGTATGTAGAGGTCTATGAAAACCTCAATGTATAAGTACTAAAAGTTTTTAAATTTTCCGTATTTTTGACCTATGAGTGTTATGACGATTACTAAGAGGCTAGTCTTAGTCCTCAAGGAGGACGATGATGCCGTTTACGTCTAGGGGGTAAACCCGGATGTAACAAACTTGGCTTCAGAGCATGAGGTTGGATATCTTTGATGTTGATGTCTCTCTTAACCACGTCTATGCAGGTTCGTACTAATAATTGTGAAGCGCGCCACACTGATGAATAGGAAGCTATGTGATTCTTAGGAATCTCTCTCTTTCTTGGAAATCCAATATCATGCCTCTAGAGTGTACTTATTATGTGTTTTCACCTAAACCTTGTATTTTGGTTATAGGCAATGAATACTCGAAGGAATGTGGCTCGAAGACTTGAGGAAGAGATTGCCAATGCGGGAGCTCCTCCCCGTGGTGATCAAGTCCCTCCTCTTGAAGAAGATGCTAAATTTGACTAAGCTCCTGCCAATCCTCCACCTTTGACGGATGGTGACATAAGGGCTGACCTTTTCCAACTGGCCTAAGCCGTCACTACACAAGCCCAAGCTATGACGAGCCAAGCTAAGTAGGAGGTTGTACCCCGTCCAACTCAACAAGTCACTATCATGGCATCCCGTATAAGGAACTTCACTAGGATGAATCCTCCAACATTATATGGGTCCAAGGTTGAAGAAGATCCCCAAGAGTTCATTGATGAAGTGTATAAGATACTCTTTTCTATGGAATTGTCTACTAGTGAGAAGGCCGAGTTAGCCACATATCAACTCAAAGATGTGGCTGAAACTTGGCATGTTCAATGTAGGGACAATAGGCCTCTTAGGGGTGTACCGCTGACTTGGGAGATCTTCAAGAAGGCATTTCTTGACCGCTTCTTTCCTAGTAAATGAGGGAAGACAAAGTGGTGGAGTTCATCAACCTTCGTCAAGGAGGTATGAGTGTGCTTGAATAATCCTTGAAATTTACTAGATTGTCCAAGTATGCTCCTTCTTTGGTTTCCGATCCTAGGGATGAAATGAGCCATTTTGTGACGGGGGTGTCGGAGGACTTGCAAGAGGAGTGTCATTCGGCTTTGCTACATGACAACATGAAAATTTCTCGTCTCATTGTTTATGCTAGACAAGTGGAAGAGGCAAGGTCAATGAGGAAGAGTAGAGATGCAAAAAGGGAAAGATCTTTTGATGGTGGTTCTTCAAAGAGTAGACTTGAGATTCAAGACAAGCCTAAGTTCAAGAAGAGGTTCTCTAATCAAGTTCCATCTATGAGCCCTAAGGATCGTGAGGATAAGGTGGATAAAACTAGAGCTCAAAAAGAAAGGAGTGGAAACTCACGAAATGAGAAGCCTACATGTGCCAAGTGTGGAAATGGTCATTTTTGTGAATGCTTGGTTGGAACGGGTAATTGCTTTAGTTGTGGCAAGAGTGTCCACAATGAGAGGGATTTCCCTAATATGAAGGGTCAAGATAAGGGTGGTCAAGCTCAAGCAAGTAGTTCTAGTGATACTTCTACGAAGAAATGCTTCTATGCGCTCTGCACTAGGGGTGAGCTAGAGACCTCTCCCGATGTGGTGACCGGTATGTTGAAATTTTTTTCTATTGATGTATATGTCTTACTTGATCCGGGTGATACTTTGTCATTTGTTACTCCTCTTGTAGCAAAAATGATTGACATTTTACCTAATATCTTGCATGAACCATTTTTAGTGTCTACTCCGACGGGTGAGTCGGTTGTTGTATAGAGGGTATAAAGAAATTGTCATATTATGTTGCCAATAGAGTTTATAATGTTTATCTAGTAGAACTAGATATGCTTGATTTTGAAATCATTTCGGGTATGGATTGGTTGCATTCTTGCTTTGCCACTATTGATTTTAGAATTAGGGCGGTGAGGTTTAATTTCCCAAATGAACCCGTTTTTGTGTAGAAGGGGGGCAATTCTATTCCAAGAGGTTGTATCATTTCTTGTCTAAAAGAATGCAAAATGATCTCAAAGGGTTGTCTATATCACATAGTAAGAGTCCAAAGTTTATACTCCGAAATTCCTCCCATTGAGTCGGTCCCTGTAGTGTGTGAATTTCCGGAGGTTTTTCCTAATGACCTTACAGGTATTCCTCCCGAACGAGAAATTGATTTTGGTATCCATTTGCTATTGGAAGCAAATCCCATTTCAATTGCTCCTTATCGGATGGCTCAAGCCGAATTAAAGGAGTTGAAGGCTAAACTCAAAGATTTACTTGACAAGGGCTTCATAAGACCTAGTATTTCTTAATGGGGTGCTCCGGTTTTGTTTGTGAAGAAGAAGGACGAGTCCTTAAGAATGTGTATTGATTATCGCCAACTCAATAAAGTCACTACTAAGAACAAGTATCATCTCCCTCGTATTGACGACTTGTTTGATCAACTCAATGGGATAAGTTACTTTTCTAAAATTTACTCGGCATCGGGTACCAACTTAGTGTTAGAGGTCAGGATAGACCAAAGACGACATTTTAGACTAGATACGGGCACTATGAATTATTAGTAGTGTCTTTTGGTCTCACTAATGCTTCGGCGGCGTTTATGGACCTAATGAATAGGGTGTTTCGAAGTTACCTAGTTTCATTTGTCATTGTCTTCATTGATGACATCTTGTTATATTCAAAAAATGAGGGTGATCACATGGGTCATTTCAGGGTGGTATTGCAAACCCTTAAAGAACATCAATTGTTTGCCAAGTATAGCAAATGTGAATTTTGGTTGAGGTCGGTGGCGTTTCTTGGTCATATTATCTCTAGTGAGGGAGTTTAGGTAGATCCAAGAAAAACAGAGGCGTTGAGAAGTTGGCCTAGACCATTGACTCCAACCGACATTAGGAGTTTCTTGGGCCTAGCGGGTTACTATAGGAGGTTTGTGGATGGTTTTGTGTCCATTGCATCTCCCTTGACTACTTTGACTTAAAAGAGTAAGATATTTGAGTTGTTGGAGGTATGTGAAAAGGACTTCCAAATCTTGAAAGATAGGCTTACTTCCGCTCCGTTGTTGACTTTACCAGAGGGTACAAAGGGCTTCTTTGTGTATTGTGATGCATCCCGAGTGGGTTTGGGGTGTGTGCTTATGCAACATGTGAAAGTAATTGCCTATGCTTGTAGACAACTTAAGGTAAATGAGATGAATTATCCCACTCACGATCTTGAGTTAGCGGCTGTGGTGTTTGCCTTGAAAATATTGAGGCATTACTTGTATGGTTTTCATGTTGATGTGTTTATCGATCACAAGAGTCCCTAATATGTGTTTACCAAAATGGAGTTGAATCTCCAACAAACAAGGTGGTTAGAATTATTGAAGGATTATGACATGAGTGTTCTCTATCACCCCGTCAAGGCCAATGTGGTAGCGGATTTTCTAAGTCATATGACCATGGGTAGTGTGTCTCATGTAGAGGAAACCAAGAAAGACCTAGTGAAAGATGTTCATAGGTTGGCTAGATTGGCGGTTAGATTGGAAGATTCTCCAAATGGTGGTTTTATGGTCCATTATAACTCCGAATAATCCTTAGTTGTTGAGGTGAAGTCCAAACAACACCTTGATCAACCACTGGTGGAGTTGAAAAAATCGGTTCTTGGAAAAATGAGTCATTCTCCTTAGGTAGGGATGGTGTTTTGAGGTACCAAGGGCGGTTGTGTGTTCCTAATGTTGATGATTTGAGGAACCAGATTCTTTAGGAAGCTCATGGGTCCCGTTATTCTATTTATCCAGGGTAAACAAAGATGTATCATGACCTTAGGGAAATCTATTTGTGGGAAGGTTTGAAAAGGGACATGGCAGAGTTTGTTGCTAAGTGTCCAAATTGCCAACAAGTGAAAGCACAACATCTATAGCCAGGTGGATTACTACAAGAAATACAAATTCCTACTTGGAAGTGGGAAGACATCAATATGGATTTTGTGGTAGGTTTGCCTAAGACTCAAAAATAATATGACTCCATATGGGTGGTGGTGGATAGGTTGACGAAGTCCGCTTATTTTATTCACGTCAAGTCTACTTATTCAGTGGAAGATTATGCAAATATCTTCATAGATAAGATTGTGTGTCTCCATGGTATTCCGTTATCCATCATATCATATAGGGGTGCACAATTCACATCTATGTTTTGGAGGTCTTTCCACAATGGGTTAGGTACCAAGGTGAAGTTGAGTACCACTTTTCATCACCAAACGGATGGTCAAGCGAGCATACTATTCAAATCCTTGAGGATGTGCTTAGAGCTTGTGTCATTGACTTCAAGAGAAGTTGGGATAAGCACTTGCATTTGGTGGAGTTTGCTTACAATAATGGTTTCAATTCATCCATTTCCATAGCTCCCTATGAAGCCTTGTATGGTAGGAGGTGTAGGTCTCCTATTGGGTGGTTTGAAGTGTGTAAGTTTTCGATTCTTGGTCAAGATTTGATTTATAAGACTTTGGAGAAAGTTCATATTATAAGAAATCGCTTGCAAATGGACTATAGGTGGCAAAAGTCTTATGTAGATCATAGGAGGTGGGATCTAGAGTTTGAAGAAGGTGATAAGGTGCACTTGAAAATTTCACCTATGAAGGGGGTTGTTAGATTTGGAAATAAGGGGAAGTTAAGTCCTCATATTGTGGGTCCCTATGAAATCTTGCAAAGGATTGGTAAGGTCGCCTCTGAATTGAAACTCCCTAGTGAATTGGCTTCGGTTCATCCGGTTTTCCATATTTCTATGTTGAAGAAGGCTATCGGTGATCCCAAGTCCATTCTTCATATTGAGGGTCTTGGTGTCAAGGATAACCTCTCTTATGAGGAGGTCCGGGTTCAAATCCTTGATAGGCAAGTAAAGAGGTTGATAAACAAAGAGGTGGTTTCCATAATGGTTTTATGGAAAAATCACCTAGTTGGGTGTGCAACATGAGAGGCCGAGGCCGACATGAAGTCCCGTTACCCACATCTATTGTATAACTAAGGTTAGTTACTTTTATTAAAAATGAAAATAATGACTAGAAAGAAATTGAAGTTTCTTGATTTTTGGTGTAGTCTTGCAGAATGTGCATTTTTATATACCCTTACATTGACTTATAGTAAATTGTGCATTAAACATGAAATTTTGCTCCTTGGCTTGTTTGGATTATGTTGTGCATTTTTATGGTGAGTCTTTAAGAAATGATATGTAGCATGTTGATAAGATTGAACCTTGTCCTAATTTACTCATGTAAAGTAGGTTGAACTCATGTTGTTGTTGTGAGATGGAAGTTCCTCATAATGTGATGTTTGAACCTATTGTGTGGTAATTGAAGTTTTGAAATTGCCTTGTTGAAATGATATGATTTATGTTGCTTTGTATTTTTGATTGGTTGGGCTGCTAGTCTTGAGTCTATTCCTTCCTTAAAAATAATTTTAGTGTCATTCGGGGACGAATATTCTTAAGGGGGGGATAATGTAACACATCAAAAATACAAGACGTGTCTTAAATCCTAACATAAGTGTCATGAGGTCTAGACACTATTTTAAGGTCCATTTTAATGAATATAGGTCATTTAGGAAGTTTAGAAACCAAAACAACCAAGAACGTCCATGACGTCTTTAAATTTAGTTCAAGGAGGTACTAGCGTGTCTTAGACTATTTGACAAGCTTTTAGGAGTCGGAAATTCATGAAATTTTGTTGAAGGGTGTCTAACATGCGTTACAGTTGATTCTTGGTGGAAATGTACAAGTACGACTCCCCAAGGACCAACCAAGGGCCCTTGCACGTTAGAGGCAACATTTCCTGGGCAGTGTGCTGCCATGAGACACAAACGACGAAGCGTGTGTTGATCGACGGGGCATCGTTGCCAACCGTTGACCAACACTTAGAAAAATGGATTGATACCTCGCCTGTGTCACGACCCAACCCGATGGGCCATGACTAGTGTCCAATTTGGACACTCACATACAAACCAGATAAGTATAACCAACTGAAACTAAGACAATAAGAGATTTAATCAAATCAAACCAACTCCAACGCCAAATATAAATAAAGTTAATCTGTCTTATAAAAAGTCATAACCATTCAACCGTAACAACATACGCGAGCCGACAAGGCTGCCACAACACAATTTACAATGATGTACGAAATTCGACAACCCCGTACACGCGGGCATCCCAAACAAACCATGACCAGACTATTATCCAAAACATACGTACAACCCACATAATGTCATACAGACCTCTAAGAGTATAGTAGGAAACTCGACGGGACAGGGCCCTGCAGTACCCATAGATAAGCAAAAGACTTCATGGAAAGTTATGTACCAAACGACTGGGCTCCGAAATAGTGGAGCTCTCCAAATCGGCAGAGTAGATATCCTAGGCGAGAGGATCACCGAACTGAGCGTCTACACCTGCGGGCATGAAACGCAGCCCCCCCCCCCCGAAGAAAGGGGGTCAGTACGGACAATGTACTGAGTATGTAAAGCATAAGGTGAAGATAACAAGATATCAACATCGTAAGTCGAAACAAGATATCGATACACAAGTACATAATAAGTGAAAATCATGCAATCTTTAACATATAAGGTGCCCAGCTTCCCTAGTAAGGGACTTGGCAAAATAATCATCATATATATACACATCATACGTACCCGGCCCTCTAGTTAGGGACTCGGTGAAATAGTCATCACATCATCTCCGTCATCAACATCATCATAACCATCCTCATCCCAATCATATATATAATATATACATACCCGGCACTCTAGTAAGAGATTCGGTGACATATGCAAGAAACTCCGCACGAACATTACCCGGCCCGGGACTCGGTGAAATGATAAATGACTCTATGCATGAGTAGAACATTATGAGCAACCATATGCAATTAAAATCATTTCTTATAACTCAATAGAACAATCAACGTGAACCAGCAAGGAGTATTACCAAAGATTAACGTTTTATCAAGATTATAAACCTTTAACACGATATGAAAACGTAAAATCTCAATGACTCTAAGAAGCTCTACCATAGATATGAGAAATCACCATAGCCTTAGACATAGCCGATATATAGAAGAATAGTTTGTGAAAGCAAGAATATACGTCACCTAGACGCTTTAGAAGTAAGTATCAAACCTGTCCGTCATTTACTCATTTTTAAAAGTCATGCCAAACAAAGAAGAAAGGATAGCGTTACATACCGTATAGTCGAGCTACACGTCCAATATTTACTGCCCAAGCTATTAATCTATAACAAGCAACAATCGTGCCGCAATTAGATAGTCGTCACGCTTTACTACTTATATAAGCTAGCTAATAATCTAACAAAAATTCGCCAGCACTTCCCCTATATTCCTTACTTTGTCCCAATCCGACAACAACCCAAATTATCCATAGCAATACCAATAACACATTAACATATACATAACATCAAAACAGAATTTCCCACACTTTGTTTTTAATCAAAAAAGCCCAAACACTAACACAACACCACTAATAATCCGATTATGATTTCCGTTCATACGTAGCACAATCAATAACTAAAACGAATTTTCTTAAGCTACTGGTCACACCCCCTTTCCTAACATTAATGGCTAATTAATAGAGACATTCTAAAGAATTAATAAATCAAGCAAAGAGATTACTAACCAAAATTCTTGAAGCTACTGGCCGAGAGTTGCATGGTGCGTTTTCTCCATTTCCATGGCTGCCTAAGCAAAGGTGAAGAAGATGAAAAGTTTGCTATCATTTCACCACTTCATTCATAATATGAAGTGGAGACAACACCCCACTACACATCCCACTAAGCCTAGCTCCCAAAAAGATTCCTTTCACTTTGCCTTGAGTGGTGGGGCCCTCCACTTAAATAATTTAATCCCAACAGCCACTAAATAAATTCCCACTTAAAATTAATCCCAATCTGATTTCCTTTAATCACTCGGAACTTAAAATAAAATCTCATTCCCCGGACATACCTCGACTATCTCATGACGCGCACTGCATATAAAAATACGAGGCGTAACATCCTTCCCCCCTTAGGAACATTCGTCCTCGAATGTTAAATTAGCATAAAAAAAAAATCAGCGAGGTCTCTCTAACAGTTATACCTATCAACCTGCATTTCGTAACTTACAGATGCCTCACAGAGTCACAACTTACTGCATAATTTCGTTTATCAATCAATATAGTCAAGCTAGGAATTGAATTACCTGCAGGTACGGAAAACAAGTAAGGATACTTATTCTTCATATCGTCTTGTGCTTCCCAAGTCATCTCCTCCCTATTATTATTTTGCCACAACACTTTGACGGAAGCCACATCCTTAGTACGTAACCTTTTAACCTGGCGATCAAGTATAGCTACGGTTTTCTCCTCATATGACAACTCCTCTGCTACCTGAACATCATCTACAGGGAATACTCTAGAAGGATCACCAATACATTTACGTAGCATCGATACATGAAAGACTGGATGTACCGCCTCCAAATCAGATGGTAGATCCAACTCATAGGCAACCTTGCCTATCCTACGAACAATCTGATAAGGCCCAATGTATCTCGGACTGAGCTTTCCCTTCCTGCCGAATCTCATCACACCCTTTATGGGTAATACCTTCAGGAATACCCAGTCACCAATCTGAAACTCCAAATCTCCCGATTATCTGCATATGACTTCTGTCTACTCTGGGCTACTAGTAACCTTCCCTGAATAAGCTTCACCTTGTCAACTGCTTGCTAAATCATATCCTGGCCTATTAACTTAGTCTCGCCAACATCGAACCAACCAATAGGTGACCTGCACTTTCTCCCATATAAGGCCTCGTACGGTGCCATCTGGATACTAGAATGGTAGCTATTATTATAGGCAAACTCAATGAGCGGCAAGTGGTCATCCCAGCTACCTTTGAAATCAATTATACAGGCCCGCAATATATCTTCTAATGTCTGAATAGTACGCTCAGCCTACCCATCAGTTTGAGGGTGAAATGCTGTGGTAAGGTTCACCTGTGTCCCCAATCCCTTCTGAAATGATCTCCAAAAGTTAGCTGTAAATTGAGCTCCTCTGTATGATATAATGGACGTGGGAACCCCATGAAGTCTCACTATCTCCTTGACATATAACCTCGCATAATCTTCAGCCGAATAAGTAGTCCTGACTGGAAGAAAATGGGCCGATTCGTCAGCCTATCTACAATAACCCATATAGAGTCATACTTCCGTTGAGTGCGAGGTAAGCCTGTAATGAAGTCCATATTAATCATCTCCCATTTCCAAGTCGGGATCTCGATCTCCTGTAATAATCCACCAGGCTTTTGATGTTTGATCTTGACTTGTTGACAATTCGGGCACTGAGCAACAAACTCCGCTATGTCCTTTTTCATGCCATCCCACCAGTATAGGCATCTGAGGTCATGATACATTTTTGTTGACCCTGGGTGAACAGAATAACGGGCAGAGTGTGCCTCTCCCATAACTTGCCGTCGTAGCCCCGCAATATCAGGTACACACAATCTGCCTTCATATCGTAACACTCCATCAGGTGTAACCTTAAATGGGGTCTTTTCCTTTTGAAGAGTTTTATCTCTATACCGTGCCAGAATAGGATCCTCGTACTGGTGTCTCTTTACCTCATCTATGATTGAGGACTCAGTAACCTCTCGAATAGAAACTCCACTATCTTCTGAATTAGCCAGATGGACTCCAAGGCTGGATAGCCGCTGAATCTCCTGAACCATCTCCCTCTTTTTTGGTTGTACATCTGTCAAGCTACCCATGGACTTACGGCTAAGAGCATCTGCTACAACATTTGCTTTCCCTGGATGATATAAAATGTCAACATCATAATCCTTTAGCAACTCTAACCACCGCCTCTGTCGTAAGTTCATCTCCTTCTGTTTAAAGATATATTGGAGACTCTTATGATCTTTATAGATGTCCACATGTACACCATATAAATAATGCCTCCTTATTTTCAATGTATGAACCACGACTGCTAACTACAAATCGTGAGTAGGATAATTCTTTTCATGCTTCCTAAGCTGTTGGGAGGCATAGGCTATAACTTTGCCATGTTGCATCAATACACATCCTAGCCCAACACCCAAAGCATCACAAAAAATAACATAGCTGTCTGGTCCCTCCGGAAGAGTTAGGACTGGAGTTGTAGTCAATTTGTCTTTCAATAGCTGGAAGCTTCGCTCACAAGCATCAGTCCACTGGAACTTGGCTCCCTTTTGAGTTAGCCTTGTCAAAGGCGCTGAAATTGAGGCAAACTTTTCTACGAATCTCCTGTAATATCCTGCTAACCCCAAAAAGCTGCGTACCTCAGTAGGTGTCGTAGGTCTGGGCCAAGTCTTTACTGCCTCAATCTTCTGCGTGTCTACCCGAATACCATCATCTCCAATAATATGCCCCAAGAATGCCACTGAAGTCAACCAGAACTCGCACTTGGAGAACTTAGCATACAATTTCTGGTGCTGAAGCACCTTAAGTACCATCCTTAAATGGTCTGCATGCTCCTCTTCTGAACGTAAATAGACCAGAATATCGTCCATAAATACAATAACAAACATATCAAGGAATGGTTTAAACACTCGATTCATTAAATCCATAAACACCGCTAGAGCATTAGTCAGCCCAAAAGACAGCACTCTAAACTCATAATGCCCATATCGGGTCCGGAATGCCGTCTTTGGAATATCTGTCTCCCTTACCCGCACCTGATGATAACCTGACCGCAAGTCTATCTTTGAAAAACACTTAGCACCCTGCAACTGGTCAAATAGATCGTCAATCCTTGGGAGGGGATACCTGTTCTTTACTGTTACTTTGTTCAGCTGCCTATAATCAATACACATCCGCAGCGACCCATCCTTTTTCCTCACAAACAGTACTGGTGCTCCCCAAGGTGACGTGCTAGGCCTGATGAAGCCCTTTTCTAGCAAATCTCTGAATTGCTCTTTCAACTCTTTCAACTCAGCAGGTGCCATTCTATAAGGAGGTATAGATATAGGCTGAGTATCTGGCAGTACATCTATTGTAAACTCTATCTCTCGTTCTGGAGGAAGGCCTGGAAGGTCCTCTGGGAATACATCGGGAAATTCATTAACTACCGGGACTGATTGGAGAGTCGGTGCCTCTGCCTTTATGTCATGCACTCGAACCAGATGATAAATATAGCCTTTTCTAACCATCTTCCTGGCCTTAAGGTATGAAATAAATTTACCTTTCGGCGATACTATACTCCCCTTCCACTCTATAATTGGTTCCCCTGGAAATTGAAATCGAACTATCTTTCCTCTGCAATTAACATTTGCATAACAAGCAGCCAACCAATCCATGCCCATGATAATATCAAACTCAATCATATTTAACTCTATTAGATCTGCTACGGTAAGATGACTATATATAACCACTGAACAAGTCTTATATACTCGCGTAGCTATGACAGAATCTCCTACAGGTGTAGCTACCTCAAATGGTTCTATCAACTCAGATTCTATTCCGATCCTACTAGCAACGAAGGGGGATATAAATGATAAGGTGGAACCTGGGTCTATCAATGCATACACACTTCGAGAGAATAGTGATAATATACCTGTGATCACATTAGGTGACGCCTCCTGATCCTGCCTACTAGTCAAAGCATATATGCGGTTTGAGGGACCGCTAGAACTGGAAGCTCCACCACGACCTCTACCATGGCCTACTGGCGCCTGAATACCCTGCCCCATAGGGCACATAGCCACAGAAGAAGATGAACCAGCAACGGACCCAGTAGGCTGTGCCATACCCCCTGCACTACCCCTAAAGGGACACTCCCTCATAGTATGACCTTGACGGCCGCAAGAAAAACACGCACCTGTAACCCAATGACATTCCCCAGGATGGGACCTACCACAGCGAGAACACCGCGGCAAAGGTGGCCTCGACTGGCTCAAACCCCTGCCCATCTGTGACCCTGACGCCATAGAGCTCTGACCAGCTTCCTAATATCCCGCACGATCAAACCCCCTACCCATGAAACGTGGGGGTGCACTCTGTGCTGGCTGGGACGAAAATCTAACATGCTGTTGAGACTGCCTGCCTCGAAACTCGTCAGAATAACCTGCTGATCTAACCCTCTTATGTTGGCCTCTATTAAAATCTCTATCTGGTTGACGTCCCCGGTGCCGATCCTCTACCCCCTGTGCATATGCTTGCACCCGAGCAATGTCCATACCTGGCTGAAGAGTCACTGCCATACAACTGTCAATCATATAACGATCCAATCCCATCACATAACGATGTACCCTGTCTGCCATATCAGCCACAATAGTAGGCGCATGCCTAGCCAATGAATCAAACTCGATACTATACTCTCGAACGCTCCTGCCATTCTGCCTCAAATGCAAGAATCTATCGACTCTAGCTCGCTTCATCTCTGGAGGTAGGAAGTGGCCCTGGAAAGCCTCCACAAATTCATCCCATAACGCTGGAGGAGCACCATCACCCCTAGATAATTCCCAAGACTCATACCAATTAATAGCTACATCCCGCAATCGATACGTAGCCAACTCAACAGAGTCAGTCTCCGAAGCCTTGATTATCCTCAATGTACACTGCATCTGACGAATAAACTCTTGCGGATCATCCTGGGGCCTTGATCCAAAGAACTCTGGAGGATTACAACTTAAAAAATCACGAGCCCTTACGCTATCAGATCTATCTGCATGATCAACTCCTAGTCCATGCCTGCGAGCCTGACCTGCCACTAATTTAGTCAGCAACTGAACCGCATCTCTCATGGCCCTATCTTCCGCCCCTGGCTGAGGAGCTGGAGGTTCAGGTGCTGGGGCCTCGGGGGCTGGTGGTGGTGTAGCAGAGCTCTCCGACTGGAGTACAATACCAGGCAGAGATAGGGCACGGGCCCTAGTGACTCTACGGATCTGACTTGCACCTTCTGCTACCGATTTGCCCTTCTGGGTGGCTGTAGCTTTCTTTGGAGGCATATCTGAAAACACAAGGATTCGTTAGGGAGGGATTATCCTGTTAATATAGCTCTATCGCACGATCTAGAATAAGAAGAAAGGATGACATCCTAAATGTCCTGTAGCTTCCTGTTTATAAATGTGGTGCACTACACACCGATAAACAAGACTCTACTAGACACGGTCTGTAGACACTTCCGAGGAAGAACCGCTCTGATACCACTTTTGTCACGACCCAAGCCGATGGGCCATGACTAGTGTCCGATTTGGACACTCACATACAAACCAGATAAGTATAACCAACTGAAACTAAGACAATAAGAGATTTAATCAAATCAAACCAACTCCAACGCCAAATATAAATAAAGTTAATCTGTCTTATTAAAAGTCATAACCATTCAACCGTAACAACATACGCGAGCCGACAAGGCTGCCACAACACAATTTACAATGATGTACGAAATCCGACAACCCCGTACACGCGGGCATCCCAAACAAACCATGACCAGACTATTATCCAAAACATACGTACAACCCACATAATGTCTTACAGACCTCTAAGAGTATAGTAGGAAACTCGATGGGACAGGGCCCCGCAGTACCCAAGATAAGCAAAAGACTTCATGGAAAGTTATGTACCAAACGATTGGGCTCTGAAATAGTGGAGCTCTCCAAATCGGCAGAGTAGATATCCTAGGCGAGAGAATCACCGAACTGAGCGTCTACACCTGCGGGCATGAAACGCAGCCCCCCCCCCCCCGAAGAAAGGGGGTCAGTACGGATAATGTACTGAGTATGTAAAGCATAAGGTGAAGATAACAAGATATCAACATGGTAAGTCGAAACAAGATATCGATACACAAGTACATAATAAGTGAAAATCATGCAATCTTTAACATATAAGGTGCCCAGATGACTCTAAGAAGCTCTACCATAGATATGAGAAATCACCATAGCCTTAGACATAGCCGATATATAGAAGAATAGATTGTGAAAGCAAGAATATACGTCACCTAGACGCTTTAGAAGTAAGTATCAAACCTGTCCGTCATTTACTCATTTTTAAAAGTCATGCCAAACAAAGAAGAAAGGATAGCGTTACATACCGTATAGTCAAGCTACACGTCCAATATTTACTGCCCAAGCTATTAATCTATAACAAGCAATAATCGTGCCGCAATTAGATAGTCGTCATGCTTTACTACTTATATAAGCTAGATAATAATCTAACGAAAATTCGCCAGCACTTCCCCTATATTCCTTACTTTGTCCCAATCCAACAACAACCCAAATTATCCATAGCAATACCAATAACACATTAACATATACATAACGTCAAAACAGAATTTCCCACACTTTGTTTTAATCAAAACAGCCCAAACACTAACACAACACCACTAATAATCCAATTATAATTTCCGTTCATACTTAGCACAATCAATAACTAAAATGAATTTTCTTAAGATACTGGTCACACACCCTTTTCTAACATTAATGGCTAATTAATAGAGATATTCTAAAGAATTAATAAATCAAGCAAAGAGATTACTAACCAAAATTCTTGAAGCTACTGGCCGAGAGTTGCATGGTGCGTTTTCTCCATTTCCATGGCTGCCTAAGCTAAGGTGAAGAAAATGAAAATTTTGCTATCATTTCACCACTTCATTCATAATATGAAGTGGAGACAACACCCCACTACACATCTCACTAAGCCTAGCTCCCAAAAAGATTCCTTTCACTTTGCCTTGAGTGGTGGGGCCCTCCACTTAAATAATTTAATTCCAACAGCCACTAAATAAATTCCCACTTAAAATTAATCCCAATCTGATTTCCTTTAATCACTCGGAACTTAAAATAAAATCTCATTCCCCGGACTTACCTCGACTAGCTCATGACGCGCACTACATATAAAAATATGAGGTGTAACAGCCTGCACAAGTCTCTGACAAGAACCACGGATGTGCAGCATGGAGGAGCCCTGGTTTGTCGACTGACCCGCGATCTGTCGATCGTGGTGTCATCGATGTCATTGCATTTTCCTGCACCTTTTTAAGTTGGTCTTAGCTAATTAATTAAGGGGTAGGTCATTATTTATGGCTTTAAGGTAGTCTTATTAATTCATTTAACTCCACATATAAAGACCCAAACCCTATTAGTTTAATGAGAACTCACAAAACAAATCCTCTCCCTTCTCTCTTGTTGCTCTCTCTATTGGAAGTCACCATTGAAGACCAAGCTAAGGAAGGGTTTTGGGGGATGCAAAGGGGCGATTTCACCATCAATTCTTCATCAAACATTGATTTATGGAATTTCACCTTTTAGACTTCTTTCCTCAAAGAGCTCCTTCAAAGTATCTTGAAAAGTTGAGTTTCAAGTGGGTTTCATCAAATCTCGAAATTAATGTTATGAATTGAATTGTTTATGATTTTTTATGGATATATTGATTATATTAACATGCATTTTAACTTGATTCTTATATATCTGGTTTGTTTGGACTAGTTTGTAGAAGATGACCCTAAACTCTTAACCCTAGGTTTTGATCTTGATGTGAATTAGGTTCTATTGATTCAATTGACTTAATTATTGGTTGAATTACTACTAAATAATGTTGTTATGCTAATCATGAATGAACTAGGGTGAATTGTAGTATTTCATGCTATTTCTTGAGAAGTGATCTAGATTATAATGAATTAACCTAAGTATCTTGTCTTAAGCTTTGATCTAGTATTGAATTGTGATGTAGTGATTCTTCTAGCCTTGTGATCATGTTGGTTATTGAATTTTGATGACTTTATGAACTAATTGGGTTGAACACAATGTTGATGGTAAGACCTTGATGATGAGTTATGAAGGAGACTTGGTATGTCTTATGGACCCTATTCTTTACTTCAAATTATGATTGATTCTTATTAAGTCATGATATTGTGCTAGAGTATACCTTGTATTAGGATTGATAGGGTGGTATAATGTTGAATTGAAATGTATTGACTATGGTTATGAGTTCGATTAATAAAAAATGCTATAAGGATGTTGATGACTACCAATGTGCCTTATTATGAATGAATATGTAAATGTGTTAACCTCACTTATATGAATTTTGATGAAAGGACTTTACTCATGCAATTCCTATTGAGCTATGATATGATGATTATACAAGGGCTAGACCCTATAACCAAATTAAGCTACGATTTATAAATAAAGACAATAAAGACATTTCAATAAAGGAACTTAGCTTAGCACCGAGTGAACTTGACAATTGGAGGTGATGACTTTCCATAGAGGAAGAGTTACCCTATAGTTCTATATGTGATGTTGACTCCCCTTTGAGGGATACTCATTCAATGGATTCCCCTGAGAGGAGGCACAAATTACCAAGTGGTATGTAGAGGGATATACCTATCTCTTAGTTCTTGAACAATGTTGCCCCATGGGAAGACTAGTTGGTGGATCAACCTAGGAAGGTATGTTTATGTTTGGTTTAACTTTGGCCGGTAGACCACCTTCCATCGGTTTAATGTTTACAACACCGGATTCCACACTTAGCTCTTGTGGTCTATGTCGGTTAAGAAAAGTGTTCCCTACACTAAAATGA
Organism: Solanum sitiens; assembly: GCA_016801875.1. NCBI lineage: Eukaryota > Viridiplantae > Streptophyta > Magnoliopsida > Solanales > Solanaceae > Solanum > Solanum sitiens. The sequence continues at coordinate 863,327 of JABWTJ010000347.1, read as the reverse complement.
CCTAATAAAGAATAAACTAACTAGGGTGACTTGATAGGTTTGACTTAGCCTAGGTAGGGGTATGGGACTCTAACTATGCCTTGCTCTAGTTTGCCTTTATTGAAGCTTTAGGAGGTTGATATTATATATGTATATGATAATGATGTAAATGATGATAATATGTTGACTTTATATGTAAATGATATCATGTGATGATGGTTATTCTTATGAACAATGATTTTGTCTATATTGTTAAGGTATGGTGTTATGTATCCTTAGACATTATATTATGTAAAGTTCGGCATTGGTTATGGATTCTTTTTGGTTTACTTATTTGGGTAAGGTTATGGGGATTTACTTGGTCATTGCATGTAACAACCCGAATTCTTAAATCCGAATCGCCACTGGCGTCGTTAACCTCTCAAAGGTCATAGACAAGCCTCTTACTTATATTCATAACAATCATACAGTTAAATTTGCGGAAAATTTAAAACTTTTTATTACTTAGTGAAGTATACATAGACTTCATAGTTTTGTATAAGAGTGATATTCTGCTAGCTCAAACTTTACAACCATCTATCATTAGATTAAACAATGAAATAAATGATCATAATAATAATAATACTAATTCGCCAATTGGCCTTATTACAACGCTTTGAAATAAATACTTGGAATGAAACACTAGGGACAATAGTCACTAGCTATATCTAATGAACTAAGCTAGAATAATAAAACGTAGCATCCTCTTGGAGAAAGGATTCCATGAGAGAAAACCCATACCTTGCTGTATAATTAAATCTACAAATATCACTACGAACATTGCACGAAGGAACCTTGAACGTTCTTGCTAGTCGCCTAGGGTTTGGTCACGGTCTCTTGTTTTTGCTTTAGACGTTAATGGTGAACAACTTCTAGGTCTATATCTTCTAATAACTGATTGTTAACTAAGTTAATTTAGATTATATACTTAACTATAATAGCTTAGGGAGTCAATTACCCAAAACGCCCTTCCTAGAATGACTAGGTTTAGAGAACTCTTAGGCTTTTACCGATTTTCATATTGTATTAGGTGTAGCATATTCTTGGAGTGAATAACGTGTATAAGCCTTTAAAACTGAATGTTAACTAACTCTACTTGGATTATATAACCTAATTAAGGTAGACCAATTAGCTAATTACATAAACGCCCCTCCTAGTTTGACTAGGATTGGAAGATTCTTGACTTGACTGTTTTTTGTATCTTTCCTAGTAGTTTCGGTTTTGTCCTATTACATCAATTAGTTAAGTTGCTAAATTAATTAATTAAATAGTCTATGGTAATTACCACAGTACCCCTAAGTGGTTAGGACCATAACAACCTCTTTGGACCATCCAAGGTTACGTACTAGGTTGTCTTTTTCTTGTCTTACCCGAATCTGGACATTACCTTTGTATTTTTGGTTAGACTTTTAAATTAATTAATTAAGTTGCTAAATTAATTAATTAAGTCACCTAGGGTAATTACTAAAGTTCCCCTAAGTGGTTAGGACAATCACCAACTCTTTGGACAATCCTAGGTTAAGTACTAGGTTATCCATAAGTTAATTAGATTAAGTGTGTGTCACCCGACAAGGTCCTAGGTTGTCGGGTGGATTAGCTGTCTGTACTAGGTCGTTCTAGGGGTGTTTGGGTATTTAAGTTAGTTGGTTAGGGCCTAGGGTTGGTTAGAGGGGCTGGTCCTACGTGGTTGGACCCGCATGTGCGTGTGTCCCCCAGCCGCCCTAATCGAATTGGTTAGGGTGGTCCCCTCGGCCGTTCTTGCCCATGGTCTAGCCCATATGATTCTTGCAATTTCCTAACTAACTATTGGGAAGATTCTTTTGTAATATTTACTTGTTGTCCCAAGGATCCTCACTATGTCCTTGGGCACTGCTTACTCTACATGATCATTTTAAATGGTTATGTGCTATGGTACTAGGCTTGACACTTGGATGCCTAGTACCTAATGTGTTGAGTGGAGAATTAATATGTGCATTAACGACTACAATAATTTTTTTAGCTTAGGGTCTTCATTGCAGGTATAATTGCTAAACAAGCTTGGAATATATTTTGCTTATTTGGGTATATATAGAAATTGGCTAACCCCCTTAGCCAATTTTCTATGCTATGCCCAATATTTCTCAATATTGGGCATTGGGGTGCCTATGTATCCCCAATGCGCATTCTTAAGGACTAACTGGGCTCTTCACTAGACATGCAATTTTCCGGAATGTTACATTGCACTTGTTGACTTGATGAGGATTTGATGAGTAATTGTCTTGCTTATTATGATATGATAAACTCTTATTCATGCTTGTGATGCTTCTCCTTAATGATAGGGTTGTGTTAGATTATGGGTGAAATTATGTTGATATGCATATTACTTTTCTTGACTTAATGAATATGTCTTGCTGCTTGGTATAAATTGCTTGACTATGCATGAGACTTTCAAAGGGTAAAAGAGCATGGTTTAACTAAATGTCCCCTTTTTGCATGATTTGGTATTATATGTGCATATGGTCTCATACTTAGTACAAGTGGCATACTAACCCCATTTTCTCCCTTTTACCAAACATTTTAGGTTCCGGTCGTTGAAGGTTCATTCGAGACGACTTGAAGAAGACTTGGATATTCTCTACCACCCAAATGGGCAGGTCCTCACTTACCGAGGGCGATGCCAATTCTAGCTTATGGTGTTGTTTAGTTCTAAAGACTCTTATGTTCCTTCTACTTTCATTTGAGTACGATTTGGATAAGCCTATATGTAGCTTCTTTACATTGATGTAGGGCTATGCCCTAATTGGTTATGATCGTTTTAGATGGTTATGAGATGAGACAATCTTGAGACTATGTTCATTATCTTATATATAAATGTATGTGAAATAAAAGTAGAAGATTATGTAATCTTCATATACGAAGGGTCTATGTATACACGATATGACTATATATATGTATCTATAGGTCTATGTAAACCTTAATGTATCAGTAGTTTTTTAAATTTTCTGTATTTTTGACCTATGAGTGTTATGAAGAATGCTAAGAGGCTAGTCTTAGTCTTCAAAGAGGACGACGACGTCGGTTATGTCTAGGGGGTAAACCAAGATGTGACAATATAAAAGGGTTCTCACATAGTTACACTTGTACATATATGCATGAATGAAATGAAGTATGCATTTGTGTGGTCTAAAAGTGTTATGTGAAAGGTTTGCTCACATATATGTATACACACACATGCATGATGATCTAGCCAATAGAGGGGCACTTGAAAGGTGTTCTCAAGAGTACCCAAAACTAGATGGTGCTTTACATATGCTATGTCCATGTGAAAGGATTTCTCACATGATATAGGTTGATGAACTCTCATCTATAACCTATGAGCTAAGCATATGATGATTCAATCTCCTAAGGCCTATGTTATGTAAAGTAATGTAATAAAGTCTTTTCAAAATAGGGAACTTAGCTTAGCACCGAGTGAACTTAAAAATGAGAGGCGTTGGCTTCCCTTGGAGGTAGATTCACCATTGGTTTCTCATAAAGTGTTCATTTCCCTTGGAGGAACATTCACCTATGGTTCCACATGAGGTGTTGACTTTCCTTGAGGAAGATTCACACCATGGTTTCTCATGAGATGAGGCTCCAATGCTAATGAGCATGTAGAGGGTTATGTATATCTCTAATTTCCATAACTATGCTTTCCACATAAGATCTAGTAGGTGAATTCACTTAGTATGCTAGCATGTGTTAATGTTCTACCTTGCTAGATAAGAGCAACTTACATTGGTGTAAGGCTCCACAACACCAAATTCTATGTTTAGCACCCATGGTCTTAGTGTCGGTTAAGGCTATAGTTTCTCTAAAGTAAAATGGACAATGAAAGTAAAGTAAGGACCGTAAGGAGTATTACCTAAGGGTAGTTGCTTAATGTAGGTGGGGGTATGAGAATAAACCTATGAATTGCACAAGTAGCTCTTGAGGGAAGTTCTAGAAAGGTTCTTTAATGTATATGAATATGTTTATGTTCCTAATGCATGTCATTGTATTATTGTTTACTTGTTGTGATGAAATGCATGGCATGGATCTATATGAAATGGTCTTGTTCTTATGTGCCTAAAGTTGGTCTTAATGGCTCTATGATGAAGGTCCTGCTTGACATGAATGAAGTTGTCTATGTTGACATGTTAATGTATGAGGTGAATGTTAAGGCTTGTAGTCTGACAAACCCGGGAATTTCCACGACTTATACTAGAGCCTTATATGTTGAGTAATTATGGTTTTAGACCTAAATAAGTATAAATAACTTGTTTGAGAAGTATCGGAGCACTAGTATTAAAGAAAATCCCTAACATCCGAAAACTATTGAAATTTAACTAGTTGATGTCCCTATGTTTAATGAAGGTTTCGGAGGGTCATATCAAGTCCAAAACTTCTAAAAATACTTTGAATAGGTCGAGTGAAGTATAGAGGGTCAAAAAGTACATTCACGACACCCCAAGGACCAACGGAAGGATCCTTGGGGAAGACCCGAAGTTGGGACAGCAAGCTGCCAAGGCAGCTGCGCGCAGGCAGATTCTTGTGGCCACCACGTGGGAATCTGAAGTTGGCCTCACGACACGGTATGTCATGGACCCTACTTTCTCAACTCAAAATTCAAAAATAAAATTGGTAAATAGCCTCGCGACGCGCACCTACTTCCCATATATAGTAAAAGTCGTATTTTGGTTGTTTTGACTTCACAAATAAACCCATTTAAATGAGGGGTATTTTGAGTAATTTAATGGGTGACTAGACAATGTATTAGGGTCAGTTTTAGGTAAATTTTTATCACTCAAATCAAGTCACACAATTTGAACTCAAAAATCTCTCTCTTTCGCAAAATTCTCTCTTCCTCCAAAACTCCATTGATGACCAAAAGACCTCCAAGGAGAAGATCAAGTCTTCACGTTTTCCAACTCAATTTCGTGTCATTATCATCTATAATTTATGGTTTCTTTCACTCTTTGGAATACTTTCCCCAAAAGGTCCTTCAAAAGATGATTTCTAAATCCCCCATAACAAGGGTTTTTCTTCTCATATGGGTCTTCTTTCTAAAATGAAATTGTGAATCAATTGTGATGAAATATAATGAATTAATGTTGTTAAAGTATGAATTAATGGTTAATTAATGAATTCCTATGAGTTTTACCTTGACCAATGTCTTTCACCTAAATCCCTAATTTCTTGGACTGTTTAAGGTAAATTGTTGAGGGTGATGAACATGTCACTTGTTTATTTTTATTTTAGCAATTTTAATACTTCATTAATTTCCCTATTTCATATGTTGGTTGTCAGTTCTTGTGTATATTAGTATGAAGACCCATGAAGGGCAATGAAGTATGATCTTTATTTTCCTTTGATCTAAGTTATGCAAGGTGAAATCTACTTATGTGATAATGAGGCTATAGCTAATTGTGTTGTTGTGATGTTGGTGAGAAGGATACCTCATCCCTAACCCTAGATCTATTAATTGTCTATGAAGTATGTAATTATGTTATGATGTGATCATTATATTATTGAATGTAGTTTCTCATGATTATAATGTTGTGTCTAAAGTGAAAGAATAGTTCTCACTTGTGATCACCTATGAGCTATTATGATAAGATGTTTACTTATAGGTCTAAAAGAGACTAGTGTGAACTTGTACGATGTTATATGGTGATTACTAAAAGGAATAATTACTTAGCACCGAAAGGTCATGTAAATGACATGGAGGTCTCAAGTTAGTAAGTTTGGCCACCCACATGGGTTTCTTCACTACTAGTACTGTGGATTCCCAAGATATGTGTTGTCTCATAAAATGGAAACCTTCACTATTAGTTAGTCAAGATATCGAGAAACAATCTTCTTGTCCCTTAAGTATGTGTCCGCATCGGAATCTAGCTTAGTGGATCCACCTATGTACGAATGGTTCCACCTTAGGCAAGTGTTAACCCTCTCTTTTCCGTGTGGGATTAGAACACTGGATTCCATGTAGCTCACATGGTCTTATGTCTATTATGGTACTTATTTCCCTAAAGTAAAGGTTTGAACATGTTATGTATGTGAAATTCTATGAGGGTAGTCTGAAATGTTACTACATAGTGTGAGGGAGGGCATGAAACTTCTCTTCCACATTGCACATGTGGGACTATATGATTATTCTAGTAGTGTTCTATTATGAATATGTTGATAAGCTATGACTAATGTATATATATGAAACATGTTATATATGAGAATATGTTGCAAGTATGAATTGGGTTGCTTGATGTGATACTTAGTTTTGGATAAGGTTATAGGGATTTATTCTTGGCATTGCATAAGTCTTGCTTGAGTTACTTATATGTTGAAATGATTATGATGTTACTTATATGTGTATTTTAATTGTTGGTCATTGTGCATAGTTTTGACTAAATTGTGGCTTTTCTCATGCATTAACAATTTTTATGCATAGGGACCATACTTAGTCCATGTGATTTGTACTAACCCATATTTCTTCCCTTTTTCCCCAAGCATTGTAGGTTCGGGCCGTTGAGGTATCATTGAGGCTAAATTAAGAAGGCTTGGACTAGACTCTCCAAGTTTTGGTATGCCCTCTAGTTCGAGGATCCTACCACATACTCTATCTTAGTAGTACTTGTATTGTCTAGTAGATATTAAGTTCACTGCTGTTGTTGAATATATTGATGTATGACCTACGTGGCAATTATGGATTTGTATAAGGGCATTGTCCGAATTTTTTAACTTCGTTATAGATGGTTGATAAGAGACAAAGTATTAGACTAAATTCCTATGCGTTGTTATGATCTATTGTGAGAAGCCTATGTATGCTTCCTATGTTCAGGTCTATGTAAACCTCTTTACTATATAAGCAAAAGTTTTAATTTTTCTGCGATTTTGACTTATGATTTGCTATGACGAATACCAAGAGGCATGTCTTAGTCCTCTTAGAGGACGATGATAGTGGTTACGTCTAGGGGGTACTTCGGGTAATAACAAAATTGGTACCAAAGCATTAGGTTAAATCTTATTAATATTGATGTCGCCTAAACCACGTCTATGTAGGGTCTTATTAATAATTGTGAAGTGCGCCACACTTATGAATAAGAGACTATTTGATGCTTAGCAACTTTCACTTTTTTGTTATTGCTTAGTCTTGACTAAGAGTCTTAAATATGTCTAGTCCTTTCTTCTAATCCTTTATTTGTGCTTATAGGCAATGAATATAAGAAGGAACAATTCTCTAAGGGTTGTAGACGAGAATTTGAATGAGGCACTTCCCCCTCAATGTAACGCCCTAAAATGAACTAAGGTGAACTAGAGATTTGTGGTTATTTCTTGAGTTAATTTTGAGTTTAAATGAGTTAAATTAGTGTCCTTAGGCAGTGTGTGAAGTTTGGTTAAGTTTGGAGGTCAATCGACCAAGAACGTCCATAACGTTCGAAGGTGTGCCTTAGAAAGTACTTGCCTGTCTTGATGTGTTTGAGTGAGTTTTACGTGTTCGTTTTAATCTAAATTGATGTGGTATGTTCCTAAGACATAGATGAATTAGTTTAGGGGTTTAACGTCTAGGTACGACTGCAGCTAGGACCCCCGAGGGGTCCTAGAAGAGGACCCAAGACTTAGCACCAAGATGCCAAATCACTGCTCCATCGACAAAGGGCAGTCAAGTGGACGTATATTGAACGACGCCCCATCGTCTAGGGGGTGAAGGTTGAGACTTAGTCATAGAGTCCAAGCCTCCATGTTCCAGCTGCAGTCCCAAACGACGCCTATGCAGCACGGGATGTCGTCCAGTCGACTCACCGTTGCTTGGGGTCCGTCGATGGGTCCTGCCAAAAGCTGTGAAAAATCTTCCAAGTGTTGGGATGTTTGGTATATTAACCCCAAGTCTTTTATGACCCTAGGGAGTTATTTTTAGGGTTAATTAGATATATTAAAGTATTTCAAACCCTAAAACCTAATTTTGATCTCATTTCTTAAAACCCCAAAACCCCTCTCCCTTATAATTCTCTCTCAAGTCTCTTTGGAAGATTGAAGTCAAGAAGAGCTAGGAGGGATGGTTGGGATGTGTTCTTCATCAAAAATCAGTGGGTTGTCTTGCATTTGATGTATGATATCCATTCTTGAACTCTCTTCCATTAAAGGAGTCCCTTCTAATGTATTTTCAAAAAGGGTTTTCAACCCTAGTTTCTTCTATCTTCAAATCTAAATATGGGTCTTGCATGAAAACACTTCTAATGATTCAAAAATGATGTTTCTAATGTTAGAGTATGATTTTAATTCTAAAACTTCAATGAAATCATGTTAAAGCTTTTCATCAAATGTTTGCTTAAGAAATGGGTCAAATGAGTTTAATTTTGTTGTCTTTGAACTTTACTTTACTTATGTTGTTATTGATATTTAGCTACTGCCCTAAGGGCTAATTTATGATGAATTATTAAGAAAAATGATATAGGTGATGGAAGATTTGATTAAAGGGAAAGTTGGTTATGTTGATTAAGTTTTAATAATGGAATGCTCTTGAGTGGTATGGTCCACCTTCTTGGTGTAGGTGTTTACTTGACTTATATGAATGTGAAGTTACTTAATCATTGTGAATGAGGACATGAAGGTTTATTATGTGAAGTAAGGATGAAAATGATGTTATTCTTGTTAAATGTGTTTTTATAAGGCTATAATGTGAAGTAGGCTAGAGAGTATCCCTAAATGACTTATATGTGTATGTAAAGTATGTTAATGTGTGTGATTTAATTAAAGAAGGTCTAAGCATGTATAGAATGAAATGTAAATGAAATATTGCTTATGTGCAAGGTGTGCTCACATGTACACACACTCACACTTGAATGAATGAATGAAGCTAAGTTAAGACAAAAAGGAGGAGTTTTGAGGTGAACACTCTTGTGAGTTGAGATGAAGTGTTTATTAGCAACCTCACTACATCCTAAGAGCTTTCTAAGATAGGTCGGAGGATGAATACCCTTCGTGAATTGAGATATGGGGTTCACTAGTTATCCTTAACCTATAGTTTATAGTGTTGAGAATCCGTGGGAAGTTATGCCTAGAACCGAGAGGATATGAAGGAGAGGTGTTTACACTTTGTGATTTGAGATGTTGTATTCACTTGACTTGGACGGTGCCATTCACTGTGTTCACTGTAAAAATTCTATATGTTTATGTAAAGTGTATTCTTTGATAAAAATTATTGAAATCATTCTTTAGGTGTTAAATGATGATTCTTCTGTTGTTTTGTTCCTAAATTCATGAATGCTTTATTTATTTGGCATGAAAGCTTAGTTTAGTAAAATGTCCCTTTTTGCATGTTTTTGCATATGCCATACTTAGTACATTTTTTTGTACTAACCCTATACTTTTCTATACTCTATAAGCTTGTACTAACCCTGTACTTTTCTATACTCTATAAGTATAGGTTGGAACCCTTTGAAGGTTTGACGGTGAATCTTGGGAAAGTTCCTCTCAAGAGAAAGTATGTCCTCATATATTCGAGGGCATAATTCGTTTCTTAGTTTCTTATTTAAAGACTTATTATGTATTTCTCTTTTAATGTAAAGGGCCGTGTCCGTAAGATATTATGTCGTGTCTTATGTTTGGCTTGTGACGATGAGATTCTCTAAGTCTTTATGAAAGTCTTCCCTTATTAAATTAATCATGAAAAGTTTTATATTCCAAAATACTTTTCATGTCTTATGTAATTAACGATAGTTAAAGGGGCTTGTACAAGACCTCAAGGGGTCAAGTACGCCCTGTCATGACCCAAGGGTTCTCCCTAGCTTCAAGGGAGTGCTTTGGGGTCGTGACACTCAAGCTCCTTAAAACCCTTAAGTTCTTATTGAAGAAGGGGCTATGTCTAATGTTGAGATAAGGTCGTCCATTAATAGCTTGACTCAACTGTTGTCTACCCAAGTTGCTAGGGATACAAAGGTGCAAGTGAACCCTAATTCTAATACAACCGCTTCAAGAATTAGGGACTTCACAAGTATGAATACCCCTACATTCTATGGTTCTATGTTGGAGGAGGACCCACAAGGGTTCATTGATGAAGTGTTCAAGGTTCTTGATGCTATGGGTGTTTCTTCTAAAGAAAAGGCAGAACTAGTCGCCTACCAACTCAAAGATGTAACTCAAGTGTGGTATTAGCAATGGAAGGATGAGAGGCCGGTTAGAGAAGCTTGGATTACTTGGGGAGCTTTCAAAACTGTTTTCCTTGATAGGTTTTTTTACTTTGGAACTAAGGGAGAGGAAAATGCAATAATTCATCAACCTTCGTCAAGAGGGTATGAGTGTGAAGGAGTATAGCCTCAAGTTTACTCAACTATCAAATCATGCTCCTACAATGGTTGCGTATTCTAGGGCCAAGATGAACAAATTTTTCATGGGGATATCCAATCTTGTGGTTAATGAATGTAGGTCGAGAATGTTGATTCCTACCATTGACATCTCTCGTGTCATGGTTCATGCCGAAAAACTTTAGGAGCAAAAGCTTAAAAAAGTTGGTAGGGAGTTGAATAAGGTGAGAACCGAAGAGGGAAATTCTTCTAAGAATATGTATGAGGTTAAAGACAAACCAAGGTTCAAGAAGTGGTTTTCTAATCAAGGTTCTTCTAGTGCTCCAAGGGCCAATAAGAGTAAGGTGCCTACTCCCAAGCCCCAAGAGGGAAAAGGTGGGCGTTCTTATGTTGATAGGCGTCTTTGTTCTAAAAGTGGTAGAAAGCATGATTGGAAGTATCTTGTGGGCACAGGTAATTGCTATGATTGTGGCAAGAGTGGTCACATGAAGAAATATTGCCATATGATAAAGAATAAAGGAGGGGAAAATGCTCAATCTCAAGCCGTTCCCCAGACCCGGATGCTCCTAAGAAGAATCGCTTCTATGCTCTCCAATCCTGAAGTGATCAAGAGAGCTCACCGGTATGTTAAAATTATTTTCCTTTGATGTATATGCTTTGTTGGATCCGGGAGCTACATTTTCATTTGTGACCCCTCTTGTAGCCATTAAATTTGATATACTACCCGACATCTTAGATGATCCTTTCTCGATTTCTACCCACGTGGGTGATTCCCTAGTTGTAAAAAGAGTCTATAAAGGGTGTCCTATTCCTTGCACAATAGAGTTATGTTGGTTGACTTGATAGAACTTGATATGCTAGATTTCGTTATATTATTGGGAATGGATTGGTTATATGCGTGTTTTGCCTCTATTTATTTTAGGTCAAGGGTGGTTAAATTTAAATTTCCGAATGAACCTGTTTTTGAGTGGAAGGGAGGAAACTGGAATCCTAGTGGTAAGATCATTTAGTGTCTAAAAGATTTCAAGTTGATTGCAAAGGGTTGTATCTATCACATTGTAAGAGTCATGGATCTATAATTTTAGGTCCCTCACATAGAGTCGGTACCCGTGGTGAGGGAGTTTCTGAAAGTCTTCCCCGATGATCTTCCCGAAATCCCTCCCGAACGGGAGATTGACTTCGGTATAGATCTATTACCGGATACATAACCTATTTCAATCCATCCATATTGGATTGCCCCGGCCGAGTTGAAAGAACTAAAGCTTCAACTCAAAGATTTGCTAGATAAGGGTTTTATTCAACAAAAAATATCTAGATGGGGTGCCCCGTAATTATTTGTAAAGAAGAAGGATGGGTCTTTGAGAATGTCTATCGATTATTGTCAATTGAAAAAAGTCACTATAAAGAATAAGTACCTGCTCCCTAGGATTCATGACTTGTTTGATCAACTCCACGAAGGGAGTTACTTTTCAAAGATTGACTTAAGATCGGGTTATCAACAACTTAGGGTGAGGGAGGTTGATATTCGGAAAATGTCTTTTCGAAGGAGATATGGTCATTTCAAATTCCTTGTTATGTCATTTGGCCTAACAAATGTTGTGGCGACTTTCATGGACCTCATGAATCGAATTTTTAGGAAGTATCTGGACTGCTTCGTGATTGCCTTTATTGACGATATTTTGATATACTCAAGGAGTGAGGATGATCAAATGGATTATTTGAGAATAGTTTTGCAAGTTCTCAAAGATAACAAACTTTTTACTAAGTTTAGCAAGTGTGAGTTTTGGCTGAGGTCGGTTGCATTTTATGGGCAAATTGTCTCTAGTAAAGGGGTAGAAGTAGATCCAAGGAAGACGAAAGTGGTCAATAGTTGGCCGAGATCTTTGAGTCCTACCGACATCTGAAGTTTTGTAGTGTTGGCCGATTACTATAGGAGGTTTATTGAGGGATTTTCGTCTATCGCAACTCAATTACTGGCCTTAACCCAAAAGAAGTCCAAATTGAATGGTCGGAATCATGTGAAAAGAGTTTCCAATTATTGAAAGATAGACTCACCTCCGCTCCGGTATTGACCTTACTGGAGAGTATCGAAGGGTTTGTGGTTTATTGTGATGCCTCTCGGATGGGTCTAGGATGTGTGCTCATTCAACATGGGAAAGTCATAGCGTATATCTCTACACAACTCAAGCCGCATGAGAAGAATTACCTAACTCATGACCTTGATCTTGCTTTTGTGGTATTTGCACTGACAATTCGGAGACACTATCTATATGGTTTGCATGTTTACGATTTCACGGATCATAAGAGTCTAGAATATGTATTCACCCAAAAATACTTGAATTTACGCCAAAGAAGATGGTTAGAGCTTTTAAAGGATTATGACATAAGTGTCCTTTACCATCCGGAGAAAGCTAATGTGGTGGAAAATGCTTGGAGTCGAGTATCCATGGGTAGTGTGATGCATGTTGAAGATGATAAGGAAGAGCTAGTAAAAGAGGTTCATAGGTTTTCCCGGTTGGGTGTCCCACTAGAAGACTCTCCAAAGGGCGGTGTCCTGGTTTTCCATAACTCCGAGTCGTCTCTAGTGGTTGGGGTGAAATCCAAGCAGAAACTTGATGCTCTATTGATGGATTTTAATGGAACGGTCCTTAGTAGTCTAATGAGTCTTTCTCTCAAGGGGAAGATGGGGTTCTTAGGCACTAACGAAGATTGTGTGTACTGAATGTGGATGGGTTGAGGGAATTGATCATGGAAGAGGATCATTGCTCCTGATATTCCATTCACCCGGGTTCCACAAAGATGTACCACAATTTACGAGAAACTTATTGGTGAAATGATATGAAAATGGACATAGCGGATTTTGTTGCTAAGTGTTTGAATAGCCAACAAGTAAAAGCGGAGCACCAAAGGTCGGGTGGACTCAAAATATAGACATTCCCACATGGAAGTGGGAAGACATTAACATGGATTTCATAGTTGGGTTGCCTCGTACCCGAAGATTACATGACTCTACATGGGTCATTGTTGATATTCTAACCAAGTCCGCACATTTCTGTCCCGTCAAAGTCACATATTCGGCGGAAGATTATGCCATATTGTACTGCAAAGAAATAGTTATATTGCATGGAGCCCCTTTGTCTATCATTTCGGATAGAGGTACTCAGTTTACCTCCCATTTTTGGAAAGCTTTCCAAAGTGGGATTCGTACGAAGGTTAATATTAGTGCCGCTTTTCATCCCAAGATGGATGGTCAAGTGGAATGCACTATTAAAACCCTTCATGATATGTTGAGGTCTTGTGTCATTCACTTCAAAGGTAATTGGGATGACCACCTACCTTTGATAGAATTCTCCTATTATAATAGCTACCACTCTACTATATCCATGGCACCCTTTGAGGTACTTTATGGGGAAGGTGTAGATCCCTTGTTGGGTGGTATGAGGTTGGTGAGTTTTCTCTACATGGTCTCGACTTGGTTTATGAATCTCTCGAGAAGGTTTGGGTTATAAAAGATAGACTAAAAGCGGCTCAAAGTCGACAAAAATCTTATGTCGACAATAGAAAAATGGACCTCAAATTCGAAGTTGGAGATTGGGTTTATTTGAAAATATCACCCATGAAAGGGGTGATGAGGTTTCGAGAACAGGGGAAACTTAGTACCCATTATGTGGGGCCATACTGAATTTTGAAGAGTGTCGGGAGTGTTGCCTATGAGTTGAAATTGCCAAATAAGTTGGCCATGATTCATCCGATATTCCATGTATCTATGCTTAAGAAGTGTATATGTGATCCAATGTCCATTTTTTAGAAGGTTTGGGGGTAAATAAGGACCTTTCATATGAGGAAGTCCCGGTTGAGATCTTGAATCGCCAAGTTAAGAAATTGAGGAATATGGAGGTTGCCTTCGTAAAGGTTCTATGGAAGAACCACCTTGTTGAGGGTGCAATATGGGAGGCCGAGGCTGACATGAAGACCCGTTATCCTCATCTTTTCCCCCTTACTTGTAGCCAAGATTATGGTTAGTAATTCCTCATATGACTATCATGAATAATGTTGATGTTATTATGTTTTTCTAAATATGTGCATATTATAGTAGAAATTCATGCCTAAGTTGAGTTCTTGTCTTTCCATGAAATATGTTTATTATGTTGGATTTCACATGAGTGTGTTCTGTCCTATAGGTGTTCATGGAAAATTATAATGAGCATATTTGATATTGTTTTGATAAGAAATCAACTTCTCAACGTTAAATGTTTATATTGAGCTCATATTGAGATGGATAAGGTAGTACATTCTTATGTGATATGAAAGGTTGAGATTTTCTTATGGTATGTGTCGATTAAGTTCCTACTTTTTAATGATTTTTTTATGTGTTGAAAGGGGTGGATATTTCCTCCTATGATATGTGACTCATTATGGTAATTTTTTGTTGGTTGGCTGCTAGTCTTGAGTTTTTTCATCCTATAAAAAGGTTTAGAGTGTCATTCTGGGAGGAATGTTCCTAAGGGGGGGGGGGCTATTGACTCACCCGGGAATTTCCCCGAATTATACTAGATCCTGATATGTTTATTAATGATGGTTTTATATCTAAATAAGTATAAATAACTTGTGTGAAAAGTATCAGAACAATAGGATTAAAGCAAAGCCTTAATGTCCGGAAACTAGCGAAATTTAACTAGTTGACGTCCCTATGTTTGGTGAAGATTTCGGAGGGTCATATGGAGTCGAAAACTTTTAAAAAGACTTTGAATAAGTAGAGTGTAGTATAGAGGGTCAGAAAGTACAGTCACAAAACACCAAGGACAACCGTAAGTGTCTTTGGGGAGGACCCGAAGTTGGGCGAGCAAGCTGCCAAAGCAGCTGTGCAGAGGCAGATCTGGTGGCTGCTGCGCGTCGCGCAGCCATCACGTGGGAATCTGAATTTGGCCTCGTTACACGGGATTTACACGGACCCTACAGCCTCAACTCAAAATTCAAAAATAAAATGGGAAAATAGCCTCGCGACGCGCACATACTTCCCAGATATCGTAAAAGTTGTATTTTGGGTGTTATGACTTCACAAATAAACACATTTAAGTGAGAGGTATTTTGGGTAATTTTATGGGTGACTATAAAATGTATTAGGGTCAGTTTAAGGTCAATTTTTATCACTCAAATCAAGTCCCACAAGTTGTACTAAAAAATATCTCTCTCTCCCAAAATTCTCTCTTCCTCCAAAACTTCATTGAAGACCAAAAGAGCTCCAAGAAGAAGATCAATCGTTCAAGTTTTCCAACTCCATTTCGTAGATTTCTAGTATATAAGGTATGGTTTGTTTCACTCTTGGAAATCCTTTCCTCATGAGGTCCTTCAAGAGATGATTTCCAAATTCCCCTAAACAAGGGTTTTTCTCCTCATATGGGTCTTCATTCTAAAACAAAATTGTGAATCAATCTTGATCAAATATGATGAATTAATGTTGTTTAAGTATGAATTAATGGTTAATTTATGAATTCCTATATGTTTTCCCTTGATCCATGTCTTTCCCCTAAATCCCTAATTTTTTGGACTAATTAAGGTGAATTGTTGGGTATTTAAGTATGAAGTCCCATGAAGGGCAATAAAGTATGATCTTGATTCTCCTTTGATCTCAATTATGCAAGGTGAAATCTACTGATGTGATAATGAGGCTATAGCTAATTGTGTTGTTGTGATGTTGGTGACAAGGATCGCTCACCCCTAACCTTAGATATATGAATTGGCTATGACGTATGGAATTATGTTATGATGTGATCAATATATGATTGAATGTAGTTTCTCATGATTATAATGTTGTGTCTAAAGTGAAAGGATAGTTCTCACTTGTGATCATCTATGAGCTATTATGATAAGATGTTTACTTAAAGGTCTAAAAGAGACTAATGTGAAATTTTACGATGTTATATGACTATTACTAAAGGAAATAATTGCTTAGCACCGAAAGGGCATGTAAATGAGACTGAGGTCTCACTTTAGTAAGTCCGGCCTCCCACATGGGTT
This sequence comes from Solanum sitiens, assembly GCA_016801875.1. NCBI lineage: Eukaryota > Viridiplantae > Streptophyta > Magnoliopsida > Solanales > Solanaceae > Solanum > Solanum sitiens. The sequence goes on along the minus strand of JABWTJ010000347.1, from coordinate 846,993 downwards.
TTTTCACGACTAGTGCATTCCCATGATATGTGTTGTCTCATGAGATGGAAAACTTCACGCTTAGTCAGTAAAGGTCTCTAGAAAAAATCTCCTTGTCCCTTAAGTATGTGCCCGCATAGGACTCTTGCTTAGTGGATACACCTAGAATAGCTATGTACTAATGGTTGCACATTAGACAAGTGTTAACCCTCTCTTTTCGGTTTGGGCGTAGAGCACCGGATTCCATGTAGCTCACATGGTTTCATCTCGGTTATGGTACTTATTTTCTTAAAGTAATTGTATGAACAAGTTATGTATGTGAACTTCTATTAGGGTTGTCGTAAAGGTTACTACATGGTGTGAGGGAGGGTATGGGACTTCTCTTACACATTGCACATGTGGGATACTATAGGATGATTCTAGTAGTGCTCTAGTATGATTATGATTATGGTTATGATTATGTTGATAAGATATAAATAGTGTTGATATATGAAGCATGTTATATATGAGAATATGTTGTAAGTATGAAATGGGTTGCTTTATGTGATACTTAGTTTTGGATAAGGTTATGGGGATTTATTCTTTGCATTGCACAAGTGTTTCTTGAGTTACTCATATGTTGATACGATTATGATGTTCCTTATATGTGTATATTGAATTGTTGGTCGTTGTGCATAGCTTTGACTAAATTGTGCCTTTTTCTCATGCATTAATGATATTTATGCATAGGGACCATACTTAGTACATGTGCTTTGTACTAACCAATATTTCTTCCCTTTTCCCCCAAACATTGTAGGTTCGGGCCGTTGAGTCATCATTGAGGCTAAAGCAAGAAGGCTTGAACTAGACTCTCCATGTTTTGAACTAGTCGTACCTGTATTTTCTAGTAGACATTCATTTCTTTCCTATTATGGAATATATTGATGTAAGACCTATGTGGCAATTATGGATTTGTATAAGGGCTTTTCCCGGATTGTTTGACTTTGTTATAGATGGTTGATATGAGACAAAGTACTAGACTAAATTCATATGTGTTGTTATGGTCTATTGCGAGAATCCTATGTATACTTCCTATGTAGAGGTCTATGTAAACCTCCTTGCTATATAAGCAAAAGTTTTAATTTTTCCATGATTTTGACATATGATTTTCTATTATGAATGCTAAGAGGCTTGTCTTGGTGCTCTTAGAGGACGAAGATGTCGGTTACGCCTAGGGGGTACTTTGGGTCGTAACATAGTCTCATGATAGGTTTACTAAGTATGTCTGAGGTTATGGGGCTTCACATGTACATTGAAGTAGTAGACTGTGATTGGGATTCTGAGTAAGGTCTTACAATGATTTATGTGAAGTGAAGTTAGTATATGTGCAAAGTTAATAGAGTTCACTAGAGGGTTACTTGGGGGAGTAAGGAATTAGGAAGAAAAGGATTCACTGTAAACTTAATGTAGTTCACTATAAATGGAAAATCCAGTTACTGTAAAATGATTCAAAAATGCTTTAAATGCAATGTTGATTTTATATGATGTATGATCACTGAATATGCCTATATGAAGTATGTGAATTGTATAATTGCTATTGTATCAAGGTTTTATGAGATTTTCACAAAAAGACATGGTGCTTGATTTCAAGTAAAATGTCCCTTTAAATACATGTCTTTGCATGATTGTCATACTTAGTGCATTCTTGTACTAACTCCATTCTTCTCTACCTTTTTATACAAAGTGTAGGTTATGGATGGTTAAAGGATGTCTTAAATGGTGAGGATCTTGATATGTGATGCCCAAGCTCAAGGAAAGGAATCCTTAAGTCCAAGGATGTCCTAATGTCTAGATTACTGTAAAGTCCATTTAATATTGTACTTATGTATAATGTTATAAGGGTCGTGTCCCTATTGTACGCCAATGATGTTCAGTCTAGGATGGCAAAAGAGACTAGAGTCTTAACTATGTATTATGATATTTCTTATATAAATGAAGTGTTATTTCTAGCATATGATGTGCTATGAAAAGTTTTATATTTTCCGCTAATTTACATATTGCAATGCGATGAATGATAAATATAAGCTTGTATAAGAACTCTGAGAGGTCAAGTACTCCATGTTACTTCTTTGGGGTGCTCCCTAGATGTGACAGTACCCATCTTCTTAGTCATGGCCTCGCATCCTTTTTTTTCTAGAGGTAACAAAATACTGCATGGTCTGTATAGAAGATCACTTTGGTACTTAATAAATATGCTCAGAACTTTTCAAACGAGTAGACTACTGCTATAAGCTCTTGCTCATTGAATGAATAATTTCGTTGCACGCAGTTTAGGGTTTCGCTTACATAGTAGATTGGGTGGAAGAGTTTGTTGCGATTCTGCCCAAAATCTACTCCTAATGCCACGCCACTCGCATCACACATTATTTCGGATGTTTAGTTCCAATTAAGACTAATGATAATTTGTGTGGATATACATTTTTCCTTTAAGCACTCAAAGGATTCTACACAAGCTTCGTTAAAATGGAACTTCACTTCCTTTTCTAACAATTTGCATAGTGGAAGTGTGATCTTTGAAAATCTTTGATGTATCTTCTTTAGAATCAGGCATGACCTAGAAAACTGCAAACACCCTTAACAGAGATTTGTTGGGTAACTTTTCGATAACTTCATTCTTTGCCTTATCTACTTCCAACCCTCTCTATGACACTCTGTTCCCAGAACAATGACTTCCTTTACAATGAAATGATATTTCTCCCAATTTAGGACAAGTTTGGTGTTCACATATCTTTGGAGCACATGCCCTAAATGCAGCAGACAATCTTCGAATATATCTCCCACAACAAAAAATCATCCATAAAAACCTCCATGGAATCTTCTACCATGTCTACGAAGATAGACAACATGCACCATTGAAAAGTTACTGGTGAGTTAAAGAGACCAAATAACATTCTTTTGAATGCAAATTACCCATTAATAAAAGTGAAAGTGGTTTTATTTTAATCTTCTTTAGTGATGGAAATCTTATTGTACCGATAATAGATATCCCAAAAACAATACTACCCTTTTTTTGAACCTATCAAGCATTTGATCCATTAACGGCACTGGAAAATGATCTTTTTCGGTCAAAGAATTTAGTTTTTGATAATCCACGCAAACCCTCCATCCTATTAAAGGTCTAGGTGGGACAAACTCGCCCTTTGCATTAGGGACCAGTGTTATCCCACTTTTTTTGGGGACACATTTTACTAGGCTCACCCACTTACTAACTACGATAGGATAAATTACTCCAGCATTAAGCCACTGTTGATTTCATTTTTGACCACCTCTTGCATTGGAGGGTTTAACTTTCGCTGATGCTCCACGCTTTGCTTGCCTTCCTTATCCAGCCGAATTTTATGAGTGCATATACCTAGAGGAATACCTACAATTTCAGCTTTAGTCCAGCCTATTTCTTTGAGATATTTCCACAGTAATTCTATGAGCATTTTAACATAATATTCAAGCAGACCAGAAGCAATAATTACTGGCAATGTATTGTTGTCTCCCAAGAAGGTGTATTTAAGATGTGATAGTAGTACTTTAAGCTCCAAAACTGGGGGTTCTTACGTTGATGTCTTAGAAGGTAGCCTATCTCGATTCTTCAAATCGATATCAGTTTGATTAGATTTCGTGCGTGTCACCCAAAACTTGTTAGAGCAAAAATAATTTCGTTGTAATCCTGAACATCAGATTCATCATTTTTAGCAATTACAGACTCGAAAGATTCACTTTGTCGTATTATATGACTCACACTTGCTACTTCTTCATCTATTATGTCCTTAGTGGATACCTCATGGATGTCACCTAGTTTGCATCATGGCTTTGCTGGCTTTGCAAATGTTGAATGTCACCTCATTATCATTCACTCTAAACTTTAACTTTCCATATTAAAAATCTACCAATACTCTTCAAGTTTCTTAGAATGCTCTACCAAATATAATGGGTATTTCGACATCAACTCGCTATCCAAAAATATGAAATAGTATTGGAATATGAATCGATCTAAATATACCAAGATATCATAGAGTATTCCAATCGGATGCTTGATGGATCTGTCACCCATTGGGAATCTCATTTTTATGGCTTTTTTCTCCCCAAATCCAAGTGTTTTGTAGATTGCGTAAGTCATCAGGTTGATACTTGCTCCAAGGTTGCATAGAACTTTTTCAAATTGGAGTATTCCAATGGTTCAAGGAATGGTAAACGCACCAGTATCTTCCCTTTTTGTGGTCATCTCCTGAGTCATTATTGCGCTGCAACTGTGAGGTAACTCAGTTGTTTCATAGTCTAGAGCTCTCTTCTTTGAGATTAGCTCTTTCATAAATTTGTCATACCCACGCATTTTCAGTAAAACGTCCACCGATGGGAGGTTGATAGACATATTATTAAACACCGATATTTTTTTTGAACTTTTCCTCTTTTTAGTGTTTGGGAAAATGGTGGGGGTATTTTGGGCATCGACATTACCACCATTGGATTTCATTATATTGTTCCGTCCATCCTGAGGTTTCTTCATTGAGTTTTTGGCGAATTGGACATTCTTCTTCCTTTGATTATTATTTCCCACCTTTATTCTCAGAGTAGTGTGGGAATTTTCTTCTTCAACAACTTTTTCTATTGCTACCTTCCCGCTGCGCGTAACCACATAGCTCCTTGTCATAATTTTCCATAGATGTCTTGGATACTAGATGTGTTGCCAAGGAAGTTAGCTGACATTCTATAATATTTGTTGCATTTGCATATGAATTTACCTTTCTATTAAGTGAAGAAAAATCATCTATCATTCCTTTTAACAATTGGAGCCTTCAACTGTGTTAAGGATTCTTGTTAGCAAGTCGTTCACTCTAAGACTATCTGTATTTACCCTTGATTTCGGACTGTCGGTCCATTGGGTATGATATTATTTATGCTCAATATGCTCTTCCCAATATTGACACAATTTTCTAGATTTTTTGCCTTTTAGGTAGTTCCAAACTTAATTCCTACCCTACTATTTATAGCGAGAATGATAACCCTTATAGATCCTTCTGTTATTCAAACCATTTTTCTCCTCTGATCGCAAATAACCGGAATAAGAACCCTCCTCAAGAGGGAATACTTCACTTCTCCCCTTCATGTGTTCTTGCAGTATCTCTATTCGAGTCAACATTTTCTTTATGTTTTCATCTCTCTTTTCTTCATTATCAAACAGAATATTTGAGTCAACATTTGCTTTAATATTTAGTGCTAGTGGATCCATTAGGCGTCCATAGTAGTGAATGATCGAGTGATTCGGCGATTCACCATTTCTATGGTTCGTCATCGTTTTTGTTTTGCCTTTATAATCCATGCATGCCTTTTCGTCTCCTTTTGACCCACTTCCTTTAACAGAAGGCAGAACATTGCTATACGGCGTATCACAAAGTTTGCTTGGAAATTCACACTTTGCATCTTTAGCTCTTTGCTTATGTTTTGCGCCTAAGTGCCCATGCTCCTGCAAAATCCTCAAATACCTTAAACTTGGAAGTTTTTATCCGATATCAAGATAAAATACACAATCAAGGACACTATTTGCATCAAAACAAAGCCCTAGATGGGTCAAATTTGAGGACTCATCAGTTATCCTCGTAGTCCATCATTTCCTCAGTATGAAATTTTCTCAATTTTATTAAGAAAAACATTTGGGGATGCATCCATCAAGATTATTGTGAGAGAGATTTAAGACTTCGACAAATGTGAGGGATAAAAGCGGATGCGGAGTTTCTCAGTTCACTTTGTTAGATGAGAGATCAAATGATTCAAATAGAGATAAATTTATCAATGCCGCTTGTATATGATCTTCCCATACATTTTTTAGAAGTTGAAGTCACGAAGTTTATATGATCAAATTACGCAACCCTAAAGGATGTATAAGCGATCATTTTCAAATAATGAATCCAACTTGTAGGTTGGGGTCGATGCCACGAGGAATATGGTTTATGCTTTTACTTAACTCACTATTTTATTTGTTATGTAAAATTATTTCCGAGAGAAGTAAATAAAAGAGGGGGGATTTGTGAAACAAATAACTGATTGTTGTTTAAGTAATAAGTAAGGAGGATTCAAGCTTTGTTGATATCAATATGAGAAAGAAACCAGGGTGTATGTGTTCCCAATAATCTCTTAATGCGGTAGTCCTAATAATAAGAATCTTTTACTAGTGTTTTACATGCAAAGGTAATAAGATAGATATCTCTATGTTATTTTTACTCCAAATAGAGAATTTCACCTACACCTTCGTCCGGCTGCATGTTTATACTTTACTACCACTTATCTTTACCTTAGATTAGATAGCACGTCAATGTATGAAATAATTCTCACCCTCGAACAATTTTACATTAGACTATGTGATAGTATCAAACTAAATCTCTATTGATAATTCTTTCCTTATTAACTACTTCCTTGGTCTAACAAGTAGGACCAAGGAGATTACTAACGCGTGCACTCATTAACAGGACTTTTAAGCAAAGAATTAACAATAAAAGCATAAATACTTTTGATAAATTACTTAGTTATTATTCATACGTTGTAATACCTCATGGTTCCCATGGCCCTAGTTGTGGATTTAGCTATTCATGTTTGAAAGACTACAATTACTGTTTTGATAATAAAAATTCATGAACTTACGTTTAGAATAGAAGAAACCCAAAATCTCGATCTGATTTTCAAAGTAAAAATCATATAAACCGTAATCCAAAAATTAATTCAAAAACTTATCAAGTTAATTCCAAAGAAATATCAAGAAGTAAGAGTAAATAATAATGTCTAACCCTCTAAACTGAGGTTTAAATACCCTATTCATATAAAATCATTAAACTTCTGGGACACGAATTTTATTGATAACATGACCTAAGGAATTTGAATCAACCTACGGTCCGTAGGTCCCCTTCGTTGGTCAATAGTTATAACTTTTTTGCATGACCTGTACCAACATTCTTGGATCATCATCAACGGACGTAAAAGGGAACGTTGGTAGTCCCATAGTCCATGTGTCCTCTTCCATGGTTCCATAGTTAGGAATCTCATGAAGTACTAGAGCATCAACACTTTGAACACCTTCTACAAATGTGCAGGACGACCCAAAATTGACCTACGGTCCATGGTCTCACAACCTGGGAGCACACCCTAGATGTAATGATGTTGTCATCCTCGGAGAGACTTAGACATGCCCATAACATTTGTCATGACATAGCATAAGTCAAAAATGCGGAAAATTTAAAACTTTTTTCATATTGAGGTATACATATACCTCTCACATATCGTATATGGAGTATACATAGACTCCTATCTTATTAAAGTTTACATAGGATTCTCATATAGACAATGTAAACAATACATAAAATTTAGTCTAATAACATCGTCTCACACTAAATCAACTAAACGAAGTAGAACATTCGGGGCATAGCCCTTATACAAATTCATATTTTCCACATAGGGCTTACAACAAATATCTTCAAAAATAGGAAAGAAACGAATGTCTTTAGACAATGGCTATGCTACTAAGGTTTAACACGTGGTACCATCCTAGAACTAGAGGACCTACCAAAACATGGGGAAAAGTCCAAGTCTTCTTGCAATTTTCCTCAAAGTACATCAGCGGCCCGAACCAATATATTTGTAGAATCATAAAGAATATGGGTTAGTACGACCACTTGTACTAAGTATGGATATATGCAAGTAAACAATTTTAATTAATGCATGAAAAGGACCAATTCTTTAGAAATATTGTAAGTCATATGAAAAGCCATTATGCACACACAAGAGAACATAAACAAGACAAGGATCACAAAACATAAGATATGTTCATAAACAAGGACAACATCATCATAAAGTCATATCAACATTTCATGCTCATTAGTTCATATCATCAACATACAAGGCCCTTACCAACAATCCCATCCCAATCCTACAAGTGTAATGCTCATGTGAAGCCCCAAAACCCCACATAATCAAATAAACAAGAAAAAAGATAATAAGTAATGGATTGCTTCATATAACATAATCATCATCTTATATAGAAACTTAGACCAATATCATGTTCATCAATGTAACCAAAATCATGTAAGAACTACATCATATAGAGTCAACATATGTATATGTCATGATATCATAAGTACTTAAGAACATAAGAACAACCTCCTAGGACTTCCCTCAAGGCTAACTTCTTCAATGTATAGGTAGAGTCCCATATTCCTACCCACACTAAGAAGAACCTCTTATTTCCCCCTAGTTAGCATTCAACTTCATTACTTCATTTAGTCATTTACTTTTGGGAAAAATTGCCTCAACCGAAAATGGACCATTTGTGCTAAACATGGAATCTGGAGTCATGAAACCCTACACCGAAAGAAGGTGGTCTACTTGCAAAGGTAGAACAATAAACGTGAACATAGCATTATAGGTGGATCCACTAGCTAGTATTCCTATAGAGGCAACACAGTTAAGGAACTACGAGATATCTATTGAACCCTCTACATGCCAATTAGAATTCCTAATCCCATGAGAACATTGGTGAATCTCCCTCTCGTTGGGGAGTCAACAGCTATCATTGTCATCTTCACTCGGTGCTAAGCTAAAGTCCCTTTTTGAAATGTCTTTAAGCCTTTATTAATTATCATATCTTAGTATATGCCATTGGAGACTAACCCCTTGTATATCATGTCATTATCTCATTAGGTATTTCATGAGAATTTCCTTTCATAACAGCAATACATTTGTGAGATCAACATATTGTCACATATGGGAAGTACCCCCTTGATATAACTGGCTTCGTCGTCCTCTAAGAGGTCTAAGACTAGCCTCTTAGCATTAATCATTACATTCATAGGTTAAACAATACGTAAAATGAAAAACATTTCATCTACATCTACTTAATGAGGTTTACTTATACCTCTCACATACACATAATATATTCATATCGAGTATACATACACCCTTCGTATAAGAAGAATATATAGTCTTCTACTTTTATGGCACATAGATATAAGATACATAACATAGTCTTAAAGGGGATGTCTCATATTAAACCATCTAAATGGAGTCAAATCACATGGGCATAAGCCGTTACACAATGTATAAATTCCACCTAGGGCTTACAACAATATCTTGAAAAAAGTAGAATGAAATGATTGTCTTTAGAATATAACAAAGAACCATAGCTAGTGTAATAACAATGCACCATCCTCGAACTTGAGCACATAGCCACACTTGGAGAATGCATCCAAGCCTTCCTTCAAAGTGGTCATGAACACTTCAACGACCGGAACATAAAAATGTTTGGGGGAAAAGGAGAAATGGGGTTAGCACATCACTTGCACTAAGTTTGGAATCATATGCACATACAACATAGAAATCATGCTAAAAAGGGACATTTACTCAAAAGCTTGCAAAGTCACTTTGAAAATACCTTATGCACATTCAAGAACCAATACAAGTTAATAAGCACATACTACTTAAGTCAAGACAATGTACATCACAAGACCAACAATACCAAGTCTAGTTAAGTAAACATGCATATCATCATAATTGAGAACATAATCAAGACAACTCTATAATCAAGTGATAATATCAACAAGCATGCAATAGATTTCATAACATCATAACCTAAGTAAGACCATCACTCATACACTCCAATTAAGTCCACTAGTGCAATGGCTAAGTAAGGCCCCATAACCTTACCCAACCAAGTAAAAACAACAAGAACTACAAGCAATGCCCAATTTTTCATACTATATCATTAAGAGTAGTCATCATCATACTTTAGCACTAGATACAAACAAAATGTTCATAAGTGAAACCAATATCACTTAGTGTCATTAACATGTAAGATCCATATGTACATATCATTTACATTCATAAGCACATAAGAACATCCTTTTAAGTCTTCCCTAAAGGCTAACTAGTTCAATGTATAGGTAGAGTCTCATACCCCTACCTAGACTAAGCATAACCACTTAGGTTATCCTAGTAGGAGTTCATTTTGTTACTTCATTTTACCTTTTGGGAACATCTTGCCTTAACCGACATAGACAACATGAGCTAATGTGGAATTTTGTGTCATGGAACCTTAAACCGAAAGAAGGTGGACTACTTTCCAAGGTAGTACAAAAACAAGAACATAACATCTATGTAGATCCACTAGCTAGTATTCCTATGGGGACAAATGTAACACCCTAAAATGAACTAAGGTTAACTAGTTCTTCGTGAATGTTTATTGAGTTAATTTTATGTTAAAATTAGTTATAATGATGTCCTTAGGAAATGTTTCAAGTTTGGTTATGTTTGAAGGTTAAACGTCCATGACGTTTGAAAGGTGAGCCTTAGAAAGTGCTTGCGTGTTCTCATGTATTTGAGTGACTTTTACGTGTTCATTTTGTTTGAAATTGGTGTGAGATGCTCCTAAGACCTATAATACTATGTATAGGGGTTTTAAGTATGGGTACCACCCATCTATGACCAACGATGGGCCCTATAAGAGGACCCCATCTCTTGGCAATAAGCTGCCAAGCAGTGACCAAACGATAGCCACAAGGGACTGTCCGTTTGTCAACAAACGGTTCGTAGACTTTGGGCGACGACTGGAACTACAAGGCATGCAATCCTTCACAAGGTATAGGACAAATCTCAACCAAAGAACCAACACCAATGGGCCGTTGATGGACAAACAGTCCGTTGGTTGGAGCCGTCTGTGAAGCTGCCCAAAAAGTTGTCACGTTCCTTTGTTGACATGTGGTGCTTGGTAAATTCACTCCAAGTCTTTTATGAACCTAGGGTGATATTTTTATGGTATTTTAGGTATATCAAAGTGTTTCAAACCCTAAGACCTAATCTTATACTTCATTTCCTAAAACCCAAAACCCCTCTCTCTTAAAAGTCTCTCACAAACTCCATAGAAGGTAGAAGTCAAGGAGGAGCTAGGAGGGTTGTTGTTGGTCGAGTTCTTCATCAAAATCATTGGGGTTTCTTCTACTTAAGGTATGGTAGTAATCCTTGAACTATCTTCCATTCAAGGAGTCCTTTCTAATAGATTTTTAAAAGGGGTTTTAAACCCTAACTTCTTCTATCTTTAACTCTAAATATGTTTCTTGCATGACAACGTTTTAAATGATTGAAATATTATTTTTCTAATGTTGGTGATTTTAATGGAAAAACTTCAATGAAAATATGTTAAAGCTTTTTATCAATTTTATCCTATGAAATGGGTTAAATGAACATGACTTGGTAGTCTTTGAGCTTTGGTTTCATTGGGTTGATATTGTTGTTTAGATACTGCCCTAAGAGCGGCCTATGATTAAATGTTGCATAAAATATTATAGGTGATGGAAGCTTGGATAAAAGTGTAAATTTGTTATGTGCTTATCTTTATTTATGAAATGCTCTTGAGTTGTATAGTCGACCTTCTTGGTGGCGGTGTTTGCTCTATGAATTTGGATGTACTTGATATGTATTGCAAGTGTAGTTTTGAAGGCCTAATGTGTGAAATGAAGTGATAATGAAGATGGTTCTTGTAATGTGTATTATGAAGGTTGAATTGCGTGTTTTGCTTAGATTATGCCTAAATGAAGTAATGTACATGTTGAGTATGTTAAAGTGTGTAATGTGATTAATGAAGGTCTAAGAATGTATAGAATTGAATGTAAATGAAATGATGCTTATGTGCAAGGTGTGTTCACATGTACACACACACACTTGAATGAATGAATGAAACTAAGTTAAGTAAAAAGGGGAGTTTTGGGGTGAACACGCTTCGTGAGTTGAGATGAAGTTTTTAGTAGCAACCTCACTACATCCTAAGAGCTTTCTAAGATAGGTCGGAGGATAAATGCCCTTCATGAGTTGAGATGTGGTGTACACTAGTGTCACACCCGGATTCTGGAATCTGAATGCAACCGGCGTCGTTAACCTCTAAAAGGTCGCAGACAAGACTCTTCTTAGCTTTCATCATAATCATACGGTTAAATTTGCGGAATATTTAAATCTTTTTAAAACATAATGAAGTATACTTAGACTGCATATAAGATTTTATAAGAGTGATAAACTATTGAGCTCAAACTAAACAACCATCTATAATAGATTAAACAATTGAAAAGAAGTAATCAATATATCATAATAGTCTGCCAAACGGCCTTAATACAAAGCTTAGAACAAATGTCTGAAATGAAAACTCTAGGGACAATATCCACTAGCTATGTCTAATGTACTAATTCTAGAAGTAAAGCACAGCATCCTCGAACTCAAGAGGACCTACCAAAAGTTTGGAGATCGCTAATCCAAACCGCTTCAATGAGTCTTCAACCTTCTCTCAAACCTCCACATATAAAAATAGTAATAGTATTGGGTTAGTACACATTTTTACTAAGTATGAGTGTATGCACAAATACACATAAGGACTATGCATAATCAAGGAAACCTCTTCCTACAGCAACATGCCATTTCTTGAAAGTGAAGTCACTTGACTTTCTTAATTCGTTATTTATGAATTATATTATGAATATGACATATTTTAATGCATTCAAAGCACAAAACTCATTTTCTATATGAACATAAGACCTTGGAATCATGAACATAATTTTAGAACATCTCAAACGAAAATTTATAAATTTGCTCCCCCTTAGGCCGAGAGCTCTATTTTCCAGACATATATTATTTTTCAGTCTTTTCTTCTTTTTGTTGTCTAGTTCAATAATCTCCTTTGATCTTATGTTTTACTTACAATTGCAATGATTCATTATAGTCTCATACCTACAATGAATCAAGTAAGTAATTCAAGAGATTAAGGAAATAATTTAACTACAATTGGGTATGAAATCTTTATAAGCCAAACTTTATTTGTTATGCCTATTATTTGATCATTTTCATAATATAAGAAGTCATTATAAGTCAATCTTTATTGTCTAGGCCCATAACTTGTTAAAAATTCATTCTTATCAAACATTGATGATTGACATTCTTAGCTCTTGCTTGCTTAATTCACTTTGAACTTACTTTTCTACTTCTTGCAAGCTAACATGAAATCAAGTATCTTCGCCACACCGAAAAGAGGTGGATCATCGGTTAAAGTGAAACCAAGATCAGTGTCTTCCCCACACCAAAATGAGGTGGTTCATTGGCTAAAGTGAAACCAAAGTCAGTGTCTTCCCCACACCGAAAAGAGGGGTTCACAGCTATAGTAAGCTGAATACTTTACTGATCTTTAACCGACATAGATCATTTGATCTAAACATGAAATCCAGTGTCTGCCCCATATCGAAAAGGGGTGGTTCACCTGCCACAGTGAAAACGAATACTACCTAGCTCTCTTAGGTGGAATCCACTGGCTAGTTCCTATGCTAGCAACATAGTTCAAAGACTAGGAGATTTCGGAGACTACTTATCCACCTTGGTGGTATCCTCATCTCATAAGGATTATATATGCTGAGCACAAGCTCATTTCTAGTCTATCGGTGATAAGCTCAGATTTATCTTAACTTAATATCTTTCCAAGTTGACTCAAACATTATGGAAGCTTGCTTCTAGTATGAGGCTTACTTAAATCTACGGATGACTGGTCATCCCTTTGTTTGCTTGATGAATATGAACTTAAGTCTTACATTATCATCATGGTGCGAGTGAGACTTGTCTTACGACTTCTAGCACCCTCTTATGTGAGTATCTTTAACATAGTTGACTAGGTGTAAACGAGACTTGTCTCACTTCCTTTAACACCCCATTCTTGTTAATTTCATAACTCATAAGCTTTTAGTTATGTTATTACTCACCTTATCTTGTTCAATGTCATTTGATAGCCTTTTACCATTCTTTATGAATGTTATAAACTTTACTCAATGTACTTACTAAATTCATAGTTCAGTTTGATAGGGTATGTTGGGACTTGTCCCAAATGATTGGCATACCCGTTGTTATGAATTCTTTGAGTTACATTAGTCATGCTTAATTTTGTATGACTTAGTCATTAGCCAATTTTTATATCATATTTTGGAAATAACATTGTAAGCCAATTCTATTAAACTTTTTTGACAATATATTGCTAGCCAATTTATTAGCATGAACCAAACTTTCACTAAAACAATTGTCATTATGTTATCACTAGCCAAGTCTATTAACTTCATGCATATGGTGTTGTGATCTCATCATCTCAAGTAAGTTAACTTTTAACAGTAAACTAAACTTCATAAACGACTCATAACAAACTTCATCTTCTCGAACACAATTAGGCATTACAACATTCTTTATGTCATTTAAATAATACTCTAATCATAGGAATCTAACTTATAGGTCTCATTCGAAATTTACTAATCAAGAAACCTACACATAATGATCACTTAGCACTTCATACCAATAACATGTTCGAGATTACATCAAACATACTACTAGAATTGGAATTAGGGATAACTAGGGAGATGGACGTTCAACAATGTAGTTTGGAACAACCCTAGTTTCGATATTCTTGAATCCAAAACATTTGAAAAGAATCTTGGGGAAAGGAATCCAAGAGATAAAAACCCATACCTTACTGTAGAATTGAATCTACGAAGACCACCATTAACTTTGCAAGAAAAATCATCAAGAATATCCTTGAAATTGCCTAACAAAACTCGAGAGTATTTTCTGTTTTTCTTGAATTTGGCTTACTGTTTTCAGTCGTGAGTTTCTAGTGGTTGAACGTGAGTCTAAGTCTTAGGAAGTTTTAATGACTAATTCAACTTAGGCTAATTAATTTAATTAAATAAATAAATTAGCTAATTACTAGAACGCCCCTCCTAAATTGACTAGACATAGAAGAGCATTTGACTTAGCCAAATCTGAAAATTGGCTAAGGGTCTCTGCTTGACCAAGGCTTTAAATTAATTAATTAAGTTGCTAAATTAATTAATTAAGGGACCTAGGGAAATTACTAAAATACCCCTAAGTCACTAGGACCAAAACTAACCCCTTTCGACCAACCTAGGTTAGGTACTAGGTTGTCTCTTAGTTAGTTACACAGTTTGGTGTCACCCGACTAGGTCTTAGGTTGTTGGGTCCATTAGTTGATTTGTTTTTGTTTGTCATAGGTTAGTTATCTAGTTGGTTAAGTTAGTTAGAGTCTATTGTTTGTTAGGAAGCCAGGCCCCACTTGGCTGGACCCATTCGCGCGCCTTACCCTAACCTCCTAACCGAATTCGGTTGTCTTAGTCGTGTGGTCCCCCTCGGCCGGTTATGCATGTGCTTGCACATGTGTTGCTGCCTATTTTTCCCAACCGTGCACTTCTATGGGTTTATTTGGAAAGTTCACTCCTTGTCCAAGGATTCTCACTATGTCCTTGGACACTGCTTAATCTACATGATCATTTTAATTGGTCATGTACTATGGTACCTAGACTTGACACATGAATGACTCGTACCTAATTGTGAGTTAAGGAATAAAGCATTTCAGTTTAGGTTCTTCATTGCATGTACAATTCCTAAATAAGCTCATTAATACATAGAAAATTGGCTAACACCCTTAGCCAATATTTTCTAATATGCCCTATATTATTCAATATTGGCATTCGGATGCCTATGTACCCCAATACGCATTTTTAAAACTTATTAGGACCTTTACTAGACATGTACATTTTCATGGATTGTTACATTATGCCCCCTAGGAATATTTGTCCCCGAATGAAACTACACATCTTTTTAAATCAGAGAGGGTATTTTCGAAAATACAACAACATACTTGAACCTTACTCTTTGAGAATATCTGATTCACACTTACTCTAGCTGATGCATATTTCTCAAAGCTTATCTGAAGCTTCATATATGAGATTGAGGAACTTCCTTCACAATCACACTTAAACTCAATGCACATCACAACTCATGCAACACAAAAATCATGTCTACGCTATACAAAAACAGCAACATGATTGCAAGCATGTACTCATATTAACTCATATAGTGCAAGTATAAAACACACGATTATGGACTTAAAAACACCAAAACCGACTAGTGCACTATAATTTAGAGTTTCATAAACAAAATCAGACTTAAGAAGAGTATATCTAACCTCATGAACTGAACAAGTGAGGGTAACGGGATCTCATATCGGCCTCGGCCTTCGATGTTGCTCCCTCAACAAGGTGGTTCCTCCATAACACCTTTACGATGGCAACCTCCTTGTTCCTCAATTTCACCACTTGGCGATCTAAAATTGCAACTGGAACCTCTTCATAAGAAAGGTTCTCATCGACTCCTAACCCCTTAACAGGAATGATGGATGCTGGATCGCCTAGACACTTCTTAAGCATCGAAACGTGAAACACTAGATGAATAGAAGCCAAGTCATTTGGTAACTTTAGTTTGTAGGCAACATTCCCTAATCTATCTAAGATCTCATAAGGACTTATATACCTCGGACTCAACTTCCCTTTCTTACAAAACCTCATCACCCCTTTCATGGGTGATATCTTCAAGTAGACTTTATACCTACTTCAAATTCAAGAGCCCTCTTTCTGTTATCAGCATAGGATTTTTGACGACTGTAAGCAGTAGCCAATCTATCCTTGATCGTTCCCACCTTTTCTATAGCCTCATGTATGATCTCAGGGCTAAGGATGGAAGACTCTCCTACCTCAAACCACCCTACTGGAGACCTACATCTCCTGCCATATAGTGCTTAAAAAGGTGCCATCCCAATACTGTAATTGTAGCTATTATTATAAGAGAACTCAATTAGTGGCAAGTGATCATCCCAACTCCCCTTGAAGTCAATAACACATGCTCTCAACATATCTTCAAGGGTCTGAATGGTACGCTCTGCTTGTCCATCCATCTGAGGATGAAAAGCATTACTAAGCTTCACCTGTGTACCCAAGCCCTTTTGGAAAGATCTCCAAAAATGAGAAGTGAATTGGGCTCCCCTATCCGAAATGATATATAAAGGAATACCATGCCACCTCACGATCTCATCAATATATAGCTTGACATAATCTTCGGCTTTGTAAGTAGACTTCATGGGAATGAAGTGAGCATACTTAGTCATCTTATCAACGATGACCAAAATGGAATCATGTAGTCTTCGGTTTCTGGGAAGACCAACCACAAAATCCATATTAATAGCCTCCCACTTCCACGTTGGAATCTCAATCGACTGTGTGAGAACTCTAGGATTAAGGTGTTCGGCCCTAACCTGTTGGCAATTAGGACACTCCTCCACAAACTTAGAGATGTCTCGCTTCATACCTTCCACCAATAAATTTCCTTCAGATCATGATACATTTTGGTGGCACCTGGATGAATGGAATACCTGGAGCCATTAGCCTCTTCCAAAATATTAGGCCTCAAATTATCAACATTGGGCACACATAATCTGCTCTTGTATCTAAGTACACCATCCCCCCTAGGGAGAATGATTCATTTATCTTACTCAACACTGAGTCTTTTAACTCCATGAGTACAGGGTCGAGATGTTCCTTAGCTTTAACATCTACAACAAATGAGGATTTGGAACTTTAGTAGACCGTAACTCCCCCATTTGGTGCATCCACAAGCCGTACACCCAACCTAGGCAATCGGTGTACTTCTTTAACTAGCTTCTTCTTCTCATCATCAATATGAGACACGCTGCCCATGCTCAGTTGACTCAATGCATCGGCCACTACATTGGCCTTACCTGGGTGATAATGGACACTCATGTCATAATCCTTGCGCAGCTCTAGCCATCTTCTCTGACGAAGATTCAATTCTCTCTATGTATAAACATACTGAAGACTTTTATGGTCAGTAAATACATCAACATGTACACCGTATAAGTAATGTCTCCAAAGTTTCAACGCAAATACCACATTCGCTAAGTTAAGATCATGTGTAGGGTAATTCTTCTCATGGATTTTCAACTGTCTCGATGCATATGCAATCACCTGGCCATCTTGCATAAGAACACATCCCAAACCTACTCGAGAAGCATCACAGTACACCACATACCCTGCACCACTCCTCGGTAACATGAGCACTGGGGCTGAAGTGAGTCAGTCTTTGAGCTCTTGGAAACTCTTTTCACACTTTTCTGACCACTCAAACTTCGCCTTCTTCTTTGTTAAGGCTGTCAAAGGAGCTGCAATAGTGGAAAAACCCTCCACAAACATACGAGAATAATTAGCAAAATCCAAGAAACTCCAGATGTATTTAGGAGTGAGAGGTCTCGACCAATTCTTTACTGAATCAATCTTTTTTGGATCAACCTCTACAGCCGGGTCGGACACAACATGACCAAGGAATGTCACTGATCTCAGCCAAAACTCACATTTGCTGAATTTTGCATACAACTGATGTTCCCTGAGTACTTTCAATGTCATTCTCAAATGTTGTTCATGCTCTTCGCTGGACTTAGAATATATGAGGATGTCATCTATGAATACTATGACAAAAGAATTAAGGTACTCATGGAAAACCCTATTCATAAGGTCCAGAAACGCGTCTGGTGCATTAGTGAGACCAAGTCACATGACAAGAAACTCGTTATGACCATACCTAGTACGGAAGGCAGTCTTAGGAATATCCTCTTGTCTTACTCTAAGCTTGCGATACCCTTACCGAATATCTATTTCCAAAGAGAAACTTGAATCTTGGAGTTGATAAAATATATCATCAATTCTGGGAAGAGGGTATTTGTTCTCTATAGTGACTTTGTTGAGTTGCCGATAATCGATACACATTCTAAGAGTTCCATCCTTTTTCTTAATGAACAACACTGGAGAACCCATGGGGATATGCTCAGCTGGATGAAGCCCTTATCAAGTAAATCTTTTAACGGCAACTTCAACTCTTTGAGTTAGACTGGTGCCATCCTATATGGAGGAATGGAAATTGCTTTTGTGTTGGGATCTAAGTCAATACCAAAGTCAATTTCGCGTTTAGGAGGGATTCTTCGTAAATCCTCTGGAAAGACATCTTGAAACTCATTCACTATGGACATAGAGTCTATGGAAGGAACCTCCTGCTCTAAGTCATTGACTCTGACTAAGTGGTACAAAAAACCCTTAGATAACAACTTATTAACTTTAAGATTGGAAATTATTTGGCTTGTTGGATTTGAACCACGCCCTTCCCATTCAAGCTCTAACGCATTTTGAAACTGAAACCTTACTACCATGTTTAGACAGTGAATGGTAGCATAGTATTTATGAAGCCAATCCATACCCAAAATTATATCAAAATCAAGCATGGTTAATTCTATTATATTAGCAAAAGTAACTCTATCAAGGAAATTAATTGGGCAATCTTAATATACTCTTTCTACTCTAATGCTATCTCCTATGGAAGTACTGACTAGAAAAGGTTCATGCAAGATCTCAGGAAGCAAGTGAAATTTACTAGCTATTAAAGGAGTAACAAATGACAAAGTGGATCCTGGATCTAACAATGCATACATAGGAAAAGAGAAGACATGCAACTTACCAGTGACCACATCAGCTGACTTCTCCTGCTCCTCTCTACCTTTCAAAGCATAAAATTTGTTCCTCTTAGGAGGCTCGGCTATAGAATTAGGATTAGCCCGAGGCTGAATATCTTCCTTGGCCTGCTTCTTCACGTGTGGGCAGTCTCTGACCATATGCCCACTCTTGCCGCACCCATAGCATGAATTAGTACCTACCAGACACTCACCTCCATGCAAACGGCCATAGTACCACACGGCTTGCTATTACGCTGGGCATTTCTTTCATTGCCCTTCTTGGGGCCAAACTTGTCCCCTTTTGCATTATAGTTCCTGGAAGGAGTTGGATTACCTGATTGTTGGTGCCCCTTCTTGAACTTGGTCCTGATCTGGACTCCAAATGTTCCCCTATTAGAGCTAGAACCAGTCTGATCTGAGGGCCTAGGCTTCTTGCCTTCTTGGCCTCTCTTTCTCCTACGACTCTCCTCCACCTGCTGTGCATGTACAATCAACCTACCAAGGTCCATGTTATCATGCAACATGAATGCCCGACAATCCTCCTCTAGATCCTCCGACACACCAGTCACAAACCTGCTCATCTCATCCCTGCTATTGGACACTAGAGAAGAAGCATATTTCTAGAGCTTAACAAATTTGAAGGAGTATTCCTTGACTGACATACCTCCTTGTCGTAGGTTGATGAACTCCTCAACCTTAGCCTATCTCTGCTCTCTAGGAAAGAACCTCTTCGAGAATGCAGTCTAGAGAATGTTCCAAGTGATGGGGACTTCTCCTGGTGCTCAGCTATCTGCCCTTATTTTGTACCACACCTGAACACATATTTGAGTTGCTATGCAGCCAACTCAGCCTTCTCCTTTTCATTAACACCCATGGCACAGAGAATTTTTTAGACCTCATCCACAAACTCCTGGGGATCATCATTAGTTCTGGTCCCTAAGTAGACTGGAGGATTCATTCTAGTGAAATCCCTTAGTCTGCTAGCCATGGTGCTAGAATGTGGGTTCTCTCTTGGAACACCCTCTCTAGTGGCTTGAGCCACGATGCCCTGTGCCTGAGTAGTGATGGCTTGGGCCATCTGAACCAATGCTTCTCTTACTTCTCAATCTGTCAACACCGCTGGATTTACAGACACTTAAACTCCAGCAGCTAGGGCTTGAGGAGGAGCTTGATTTCCTCCAGCAGCTTCTTCTTCAACTCTTCTGGCTGCGTTTCTCCTTGTGTTCATTGTTCTACACGCACACACAAGAAGGGAGTTAGATACTAGAATGACACAAGATGTCAAAACTCTACACAACACGATAAATAGTAGAAGAAGGGAAAATTCCTAACATCACAAAGTCTCTAAGTCATGATTGTGGTGCACTTCACAACCATATGTTAGAAACTATGCAACGTGGTTGTTTTGAGATTTAGTTCCTAGGTAATTTAACCTCATGCTCTGATACAAAGTTGGTCACACCCGGATTCTGGAATCCAAATGCAACCGGCATCGTTAACCTCTCAGAGGTCGCAGATAAGACTCTTCTTAGCTTTCATCACAATCATACAGTTAGATCTGCGAAAAATTTAAAGCTTTTTAAAAAAAAAACTTAATGAAGTATTCATAGACTTCATATAATATCGCATAAGAGTGATAAACTATTTAGCTCAAACTAAACAACTATCTATAATAGATTAAACAATTGAAAAGAAATAATTAATATATCATAATAGTCTTCAAAACGACCTTATTACAAAGCTTAGAATAAATGTTTGAAATGAAATGCTAGGGACAACATCCACTAGCTATGTCTAATGTACTAATGCTAGAAGTAAAGTGTACCATCCTGGAACACAAGAGGACCTACCAAAAGTCTTGAGATCGCTAATCCAAACTGCTTCAACGAGTCTTCAACCTTCTCTCTAACCTGCACCAATAAAAATAGTAATAGTACAGGATTAGTACACACTTGTACTAAGTATGGGTGTATTCACATATACACATAAGGACTATGCATGATCAAGGAAAGCTCATCCTACCATAACATGCCATTTCTGGAAAGTGAAGTCACTTGACTTTCTTAATTCGTTATTTATGAATAATGTTATGAATATGACATATTTTAATGAATTCAAAGCAAACAACTTATTTTATACATGAACATAAGACCTTGGAATCATGAACATAATTTCAGAACATCTCAAACGAAAATTTATAAATTTTCTCCCCCTTAGGTCGAGAGCTCTATTTTCCAGACATAGATTATTTTTCAGTCTTTTCATCTTTTTGTTGTCTAGTTCAATAATATCCTTTGATACTATGTTTTACTTACAAGTGCAATGATTCATTATAGTGTCACACCTGCAATGAATCAAGTAAGTAATTTAAGAGATTAAGGAAATGATTTAACTACAATTTGGCATGAAATCATTATAAGCCAATCTTTATTGGTTATGCCTATTATGTAATCATATGCATAATATAAGAAGTCATTATAATCCAATCTTTATTGGTATGGCCATAACTTTTTAAAATTTCATTCTTATCAAACATTGATGATTGACATTCTTAGCTCTTGCTTACTTAAATTCACTTTGAACTTACTTTTCTACTTATTTGCTCTCTTGTTCACTTTGAACATGCTACTTTCATTCTTTCTTACTCTCTTAAAGAATTATTTAGCATTATTTAAAGTACATCATGCGACCTAACATGAAATCCAGTGTCTTCCCCACACCGAAAAAAGGTGGTTCACCACCTAAAGTTATACCAAAGTCATTGTCTTCCCCACACCGAAAAGAGGGGTTCAGGGCTATAGTGAACTGAATACTTTCTTGTATTCAGCCGACATAGATCATGTGAGCTAAACATGAAATGCAATGTCTGCCCCAAACCAAAAAGGGGTGGTTCACCTACAACAGTGAAATCGAATACTACCTAGCTCTCTTAGGTGGAATCCACTGGCTAGTTCCTATGCTGGCAACATAGTTCAATGACTAGGAGATTTCGGAGACTACTTATCCACCTTGGTGGTAGCCTCATCTCATGAGGCTTATATGAGCTGAGCACAAGCTCATTTCTAGTCTATCGGTGCTAAGCTCAGATTTATCTTTTCTTAATATCTTTTAGAGTTGACTCAAACATTATGGAAGCTTGCTTCTAGTATGAGGTTTACTTAACTCTATGGATGACTGGTCATCCCTTTCTTTCTTGATGAATATGGACTTAAGTCTTACATTATCATCATGGTGCGAGCGAGACTTGTCTCACGGCTTCTAGCACCCTCTTATGTGAGTATCTTTAACATAGTTGACTAGGTGTAAGCGAGACTTTTCTCACTTCCTTTAACACCCCATTCTGGTCAATTTCATAACTCATAAGCTTTTAGTTATGTTATTACTCACCTTATCTTGTTTAATGTCATTTGATAGCCTTGTACCATTCTTTGTGAACGTTATAAACTTTACTCAATGTACTTACTATATTCATAGTTCATTTTGATAGGGTATGTTGGGACTTGTCCCCAGTGATTGGCATACCCTTGGTTATGAATTCATTGAGTTACATTAGTGATGCTTAATTTTGTATGACTTAGTCATTAGCCAATTTTATATCATATTTTGGAAATAACATTGTAAGTCAATTCTATTAAACACTTTGGACAATATATTGCTAGCCAATTTATTGGCATGAACCAAACTTTCACTAAAACAATTGTCATTATGTTATCACTATCCAAGTCTATTAACTTCATGCATATAGTCTAGTGATCTCATAATCTCAAGTAAGTTAACTTTTAACAGTAAACTAAACTTCATACCTCATAACAAACTTCATCTTCTCGAATACATAGGCATTACAACATTCTTTATCTCATGTAAATAATACTCTAATATACAAATCTAACTTATAGGTCTCATTCGACAGTTACAAATCAAGAAACCTACACATAATGATCACTTAGCACCACTGTCACGACCAGAAAGCACCCCCTAGAAGTTAGGGAAAACTTTCGAATCGTGACCGGGCGTACTTGACCCCTTTGGGGTCTCGTACAAGCCCTCTAACTAGCATTCATAACATAAAGCATGAAAAGTAGTGCGGAATTTAAAACTTTTCACGATAATAATAATAAAAGGAGTCTTTTCATAAATACTAAGAAATCTTATCGTCACAAGCCAACTTAAAGACACAACTTGGAATCTTAGGGACACGGCCCTTTACGATAAAAGTAAATACATTTTTAAGTATTAATAAAGAAACTAAGAAACATAAAACTATGTCCTCGAATATATGAGGACATACCAAATTCTTGAGAGATAAAGTTCCCAAGCTTCGACTCCGATCCTCCCAAAAGGGCTTCCAACCTATACTCATAAGGTATAAAAAGTATGGGGTTAGTACAACAATGTACTAAGTATGGCATATGCAAAAACATGCAAAAAGGGACATTTTAGTAAAGATAGCTTTTTATGCAATTCAAATATAACCTTCATGAATCTAGAAGCAAACCCACATAAGAATCAACAATTAACACTTTATGGCTATCTTACCAAACTTAAAGTAAACAAAAGGAACATTTCAATTAACTTTGCTAAACTTGCAATAAAATTGAATAAAGCATCATAGTGAACATTTTGAATTCTTACAATGATGACCTTACAGTGAATGGCACGGTCCAAGTCATATGAACCCTTTTCCTTTGAAGTTGCCCTAACCCAAGGTTATTCTAAGACTCCCTAAGGTGAGCCAAGAAGGGACTCTCATTACACCTCCCTTCAAAGCGCACCAAAGCGACCCTTAAAACTACCTAATCTTAGGCTTACTTCGTTAGAAATCAAATCCACGCCCTTGGCTAACATATGCAAAACACTCATGGAAATATAGGTCATACCAAGTGCAATGTGAGAGTAGCATCCCATACTACCACTCCCACTTAGTACTCCTAATGGATTCCATTTACTCAAGTACTCCACAATAATCCTCCATAACACTATACCATAGTACTCATTCACACGGATTTCATGAAGGTACTCTTCTCTCATAGTAGGTATAGGTCACACCAAGTGCAATGTGAGAATAGCATCACATACTACTACTCCCACTCAATGCTCCTACTTGATAACTAATGTGGATTGAGCACTTCACGACATACATACACAATTTCAACAATACACAAGATAATTAGTTTTAAATCAATTCTTTTGTGGGAGTTAGCTTAACCGACAAAGACCATGAGAGCTAGACATGGAAGCCCGATATTAACCCCTATCGGATGAGGGATCCTTACTTGCCTAGTGTAAGGTCATGCTTCTTAGCGTTTACATGGCTTTTCCAATAGCTACACCTATGAGGGCACATAGTTAAGGGATAAGGAGATTGTTACTAAGTAACTCACTCTCTACTAAGGAGGAGTACTCATCTCAAGAGGTACTTTGGATTACAACATCTCAACTAATGAAGTGCAATCCACCTCCCCTTCATATCCTCTCGGTGCTAGGCATAACTCCACACGGATATCTCAACATAATAGTCTATCTTAGAAAGCTCACTAGGAAATGGAGAGGTTGTTACTAGACACTACATCTCAACTCACGAAGTGTGTCCACCTCAAGATTTCCCCTTTTTGCTCAACTTGACATAATACAAATCTTAAAGGAGTGTGTGTGTACATGTGCACACCTTGCAAATAAGCATCATTCATTATCATCAAGTTCTACTCATACTTTAACCTTGATTCATCAAGCTACACACTCTACATACTTTTCATAATCATATACTTCATTTAGACATAAACTAGGTCAAACATGCAATTCAAGCTACATCAAACACAACATAAGACCCATTTCCAATATATCTTCATTTCACATATTAGACCTTCAAGGTCACATACTCAAACCATACTAAGTAACATCAAGTTCATCAATTAGCACCGCCACCCATAAGGTGGACCATACCACTCAAATAGCAATTCATAATAAGAATTATACAATGAGAGTAACTCATCAACAAATCAAACCATCATTACCCATAAGCAATTTATCAATATTTCACCATATTAAGGACCTTAGGGCAGTAGCTACACCAACACGACAAATACAAGAAGACCCAAGTTCATACCCTACTCAAATCATGCTCACATAACCCATTTTTCAAGTCAAAAATTGAAGTATGCATAAACAAGAGTTTCATGGAGTTTTAACATCAAAATCATCTATTCAAACCAAGATAAATACATTTAAACCATTAGAACTTAGTTACAAGAAGACCCATAATAGAAATCAAAGTTTAGAAGAAGTTGAGTTTAAAACCCCTTTTTGAAAACCATTTTGGAAGTTGGCTTCTTGAATGGAAAGGTATTCAAGAATGGATACCATACCTTTAGGAGAAAGAAACCCACGAATTTTGATGAAGAAACACGTCCAAAGCAGCCCTCCTTTCCCTCCTTAACCTCTAGCCTTCAATGGAGTCTTGGAGAGAGTTTCTTTAGAGAGAGAGAGATGAATTTTGAAGTGAGGGGATCTTGTCTAGGTCTAGGGTTTAAAACTAGTTTAATATAACCTAAAAATACCAAAATTATACACCTAGGGTCTTATAAGACTTGGGGTGTATTTACATAAAAACACCCCAAGTTGGCAGCCTTAAGTCGTGCACTGGCAGGTCTCGTCGACGAGACCTCCTCGACGGACCATCACGTTCACCACGGACCGTCATGGGGTCCCGTCGAGGAACACTTGGCTCCAACTGGATCCTGTCCAAGTTTCCACTCTCTGTCACTCGCGACGCCCTGGATCGACGGATAGTCCTGAGTGCAACGGACCGTCGCCATGGTCGTCGTGAGCCACTGATGGGCAGACTTTGCCCAAGTCTTGGGCCCTTCATCTAGGGCCCCTTGTGGGTCCTAGGTGGGGTCGTGCCCGGACGTTAAACCCCTAAACTAAGTCGTCTAGGTCTAAGGATCATCCGACGCATGTTTCAAGTAAAACGAACACATAAAACTCATCCAAACTCGCCAAGACATACAAGTACATTCTAAGGCATACTATCCGAACGTCATGGACGTTTTTGGTCGATTGAACGCCAAACTTAACCTAACTTTGCACACTGCCTAAGGACACCAAACTAACTCCGTTTAACTTAAAATTAACTCAAGAAACAACCTTGAGGCTCTAGTTCACCTTAGTTCATTTTGGGGCGTTATATTCTCCCCCACTTGGAATAACATTCGTCCTCGAATGACACTTAAATTTTAAGAACAACAAGGACTCACTTAGCATCATATAATACGCTTAGATCATGATCAAAACACTAACAATCAAAGCATCCACTAGCAAGGAACATCATTTTACACTTTCAACACTTAGCAACATAGGCAACTTTCACCAATTTTCACAAAGTCAAAAATTCAACCTCAATCTTCTTTTATGGAGGAACTACCTTCTCCAACGTAAAAAAAAATGCTCATAAACAATGCCTTTACACACATTGAAACTAAAATGCAAGACAAAGCAATTTTCTTCAAATTGCCAAAAAATTATTACAGTGAAGTTGACTGTCATCTTACCAATTTTTTGAAAAATTCATTCTCTAAGCAATTCATCAAGACGACATGATCATAGGAACTATAAAACCAAATATACTCATTTCATAACAGAAAAGCAACAATAACGAAGAGTTGAGACTTACCAAAACCATCAATCCGGATTAATTATCCTTTCTAGCCCCCATCCCATAGGAAGGGTTCTTCTTGGGAGCATTAGGATCTAGGGAAGCTTGATTGACATCTCTCCCCCTTGATTTAAGGTTTGGGCAGTCCCTCATCTTGTGGCCTCTATTACCACATGCAAAACAACCATCCGTTCCGGCAAGACACTTACCCCCATGTTGCTTGCCACAAGTAGGGCACCTAGCCCTTTCATAGGAATGACCACCACCTTAAGAAGATTGATTTGGATCCCTATCCTTGTTTCCCATAGAAGAATCTTGGGGATAAAACCTCTTCTTAGGCCTTTGGTGACAAGAATCATCCGACCTAGGTCTCTTACCCTCTTGCCTTATCTCCCTAATTTTGGACTCCTCAATTTGTTGCGCATAAACCATGAGCCTAGAGATATCCATGTCATTCAGAAGCATAGCCGTATGACACTCTTTTTCCACCAAGCTAGACACGCCCATCACAAACTTGTTCATCCTAGCCCTAGGGTTGGCTACCATGTTTGGGGCATACTTAGAGAGTTTGGTGAATTTGAGAGAGTACTCTTGGACACTCATTCCCCCTTGACGGAGGTTCATGAATTCAACCATCTTCTTCTCCCTCCACTCTAAAGGAAAGAATCTATCTAGGAAAGCCTCTTTGAATTCCTCCCAATCAACCGGTCCTCTTTCTAAGGGTCTCTCACCCCTCCATTGCTCATACCACACTTGAGCAACATCCTTAACTTGGTAAGCGGCCAATTCCGCTTTCTCCGTAGGTGTCACACCCATAGCATCTACCACCTTG
This sequence comes from Solanum sitiens, assembly GCA_016801875.1. Classification (NCBI taxonomy): domain Eukaryota; kingdom Viridiplantae; phylum Streptophyta; class Magnoliopsida; order Solanales; family Solanaceae; genus Solanum; species Solanum sitiens. The sequence continues at coordinate 819,084 of JABWTJ010000347.1, read as the reverse complement.
AAAACCTCATCTATGAAGCCTTGTGGATCTTCATCCACCTTAGTGCCATGAAAAGTAGGAGGGTTCATCCTCATAAAATCTCGAATCCTAGAAGCGGGAGTACTAGCATTGGGTTGGGGCCTATCTCCTAGGTTAGCTTGGCCCACAAAGTGATTGTTGACAACTTGAGCTTGAGCCGTCATGAGTTGGGTCAAGCTCATTAGGGCAGCCCTCAACTCTGCATTAGTCATATCACCCTCAACAAAAGGAGCTTGAGGCATAGGAGGCACTTGAGGTCCTTGAGGTTCCGGAGGCACTTGAGGTTCTTGAAGAGGAACCTCCTCATTTTCCTCCCCTAAGCCAACAATAGGAACTTGGTCAACATGGGGAAGGACTCTCTCATTTTGTACACTTCCCTCCTCCCTTCTAGCTGTCGATCTCCTCGTATTCATGTCCTAAAAACACAAAAGGAGAGGTTGAGAATAGACACCTTATATACTCAACTCTAAGGTACGATACTAGAATCGAGAAGAAAGTGGAACTTCTAGCATCCTATAGCCTCTTGTCCATGGATGTGTCGCGACTGACACGAATGACCAAGATACTACTAGATGTGGCTTGTGAGACTTTCAGACCATAAACTATTTCCCAAAACCTTATGCTCTGATACCAAGTCTTGTCACGACCCGAAAGCACCCCCTAGAAGTTAGGGAAAACTTTCGAATCGTGACCGGGCGTACTTGACCCCTTTGGGGTCTCGTACAAGCCCTCTAACTAGCATTCATAACATAAAGCATGAAAAGTAGTGTGGAATTTAAAACTTTTCACGATAATAATAATAAAATGAGTCTTTTCATAAATACTAAGAAATCTTATCGTCACAAGCCAACTTAAAGACACAACTTGGAATCTTAGGAACACGGCCCTTTACGATAAAAGTAAATACATTTTTAAGTATTAATAAAGAAACTAAGAAACATAAAACTATGTCCTCGAATATATGAGGACATACCAAATTCTTGAGAGATAAAGTTCCCAAGCTTCGACTCCGATCCTCCCAAAAGGGCTTCCAACCTATACTCATAAGGTATAAAAAGTATGGGGTTAGTGTAACAATGTACTAAGTATGGCATATGCAAAAACATGCAAAAAGGGACATTTTAGTAAAGATAGCTTTTTATGCAATTCAAATATAACCTTCATTAATCTAGAAGCAAACCCACATAAGAATCAACAATTAACACTTTATGGCTATCTTACCAAACTTAAGGTAAACAAAAGGAACATTTCAATTAACTTTGCTAAACTTGCAATAAAATTGAATAAAGCATCATAGTGAACATTTTGAATTCTTACAATGAAGACCTTACAGTGAATGGCACGGTCCAAGTCATATGAACCCTTTTCCTTTGAAGTTGCCCTAACCCAAGGTTATCCTAAGACTCCCTAAGGTGAGCCAAGAAGGGACTCTCATTACACCTCCCTTCAAAGCACACCAAAGCGACCCTTAAAACTACCAAATCTTAAGGCTACTTCGGTAGGAAATCAAATCCACGCCCTTGGCTAATACATATGCAAAACACTCATGGAAAAATATAGGTCACACCAAGTGCAATGTGAGAGTAGCATCCCATACTACCACTCCCACTTAATGCTCCTAATGGATTCCATTTACTCAAGTACTCCACAATAATCCTCCATAACACTACACCATAGTACTCATTCACACGGATTTCATGAAGGTACTCTTCTCCCATAGTAGGTATAGGTCACACCAAGTGCAATGTGAGAATAGCATCCCATACTACTACTCCCACTCAATGCTCCTACATTGGTAACTAATGTGGATTGAGCACTTCACGACATACATACACAATTTCAACAATACACAAGATAATTAGTTTCAAATCAATTCTTTTGTGGGAGTTAGCTTAACCGACAAAGACCATGAGAGCTAGACATGGAATCCCGATATTAACCCCTATCGGATGAGGGATCCTTACTTGCCTAGTGTAAGGTCATGCTTCTTAGCGTTTACATGGCTTTTCCAATAGCTACACCTATGCGGGTACATAGTTAAGGGATAAGGAGATTGTTACTAACTAACTCACTCTCTACTAACGAGGAGTACTCATCTCAAGAGGTACTTTGGATTACAACATCTCAACTAACGAAGTGCAATCCACCTCCCCTTCATATCCTCTCGGTGCTAGGCATAACTCCACACAGATTTCTCAACATAATAGTCTATCTTAGAAAGCTCACTAGGAAATGGAGAGGTTGTTACTAGACACTACATCTCAACTCACGAAGTGTGTCCACCTCAAGATTTCCCCTTTTTGCTCAACTTGACATAATACAAATCTTAAAGGAGTGTGTGTACATGTGCACACCTTGCAAATAAGCATCATTTCATTATCATCAAGTTCTACTCATACTTTAACCTTGATTCATCAAGCTACACACTCTACATACTTCTTATAATCATATACTTCATTTAGACATAAACTAGGTCAAACGTGCAATTCAAGCTACATCAAACACAACACAAGACCCATTTCCAATATATATCTTCATTTCACATAATAGACCTTCAAGATCACATACTCAAACCATACTAAGTAACATCAAGTTCATCAATTAGCACCGCCACCCATAAGGTGGACCATACCACTCAAAATAGCAATTCATAATAAGAATTATACAATGAGAGCAACTCATCAACAAATCAAACCATCATTACCCATAAGCAATTTATCAATATTTCACCATATTAAGGCCCTTAGGGCAGTAGCTACACCAACATGACAAATACAATAAGACCCAAGTTCATACACTACTCAAATCATGCTCACATAACCCATTTTCAAGTCAAAAATTGAAGTATGCATAAACAAGAGTTTCATGGAGTTTTAACATCAAAACCATCTATTCAAACCAAGATAAATACATTTAAACCATTAGAACTTAGTTACAAGAAGACCCATAATAGAAATCAAAGTTTAGAAGAAGTTGAGTTTAAAACCCCTTTTTGAAAACCATTTTGGAAGTTGGCTTCTTGAATGGAAAGGTATTCAAGAATGGATACCATACCTTTAGGAGAAAGAAACCCACGAATTTTGATGAAGAAATACGTCCAAAGCAGCCCTCCTTTCCTTCCTTAACCTCTAGCCTTCAATGGAGTCTTGGAGAGAGTTTCTTTAGAGAGAGAGATGAATTTAGAAGTGAGGGGATCTTGTCTAGGTCTAGGGTTTAAAACTAATTTAATATAACCTAAAAACACCAAAATTATACACCTAGGGTCTTATAAGACTTGGGGTGTATTTACATAAAACACCCCAAGTTGGCAGCCTTAAGTCGTGCACTGGCAGGCCTCGTCGACGAGACCTCCTCGACGGACCGTCACGTTCACCACGGGCCGTCATGGAGTCCCGTCGAGGAACACTTAGGCTCCAACTGGAGCCTGTCCAAGTTCCACTCTCTGTCACTCGCGACGCCCTGGATCAACGGACCATCCTGAGTGCAACGGACCGTCGCCATGGTCGTCGTGAGCCACTGATGGGCAGACTTTGCCCAAGTCTTGGGCCCTTCATCTAGGGCCCCTTGTGGGTTCTAGGTGGGGTCGTGCCCGGACATCAAACCCCTAAACTAAGTCGTCTAGGTCTAAGGAACATCCGACGCATGTTTCAAGTAAACCGAACACATAAAACTCATCCAAACTCGCCAAGACATACAAGTATATTCTAAGGCATACCATCCGAACGTCATGGACGTTTTTGGTCGATTGAACTCCAAACTTAACCAAACTTTGCAAACTGAATAAGGACACCAAACTAAATCCGTTTAACTTAAAATTAACTCAAGAAACAACCATCAGGCTCTAGTTCACCTTAGTTCATTTTGGGGCGTTATACATCGCCACCATAAGTGGCACATACCAATCAATACAATTAAATATCAATTCTATACAAAATAGACGAATTAGGTCAACTCACGACCTTCCATTTATCATCATCACCATTCCTTAGCCTTTTCAACCAATTCATATTACAAAAGCTTTTACCAATAGCAATATACACAATACTAAGCCAACTTTCAATACATATCAATGACCCAATAATATACAATATATATATATATATATATATATATATATTATAAGGCAACCTATAAAAAATTCTATCATGATCTATACATAATAACCCAATACAATCTATACATGAATTCAATAATATCAAGCCATGATTAATTCACCCACTTTAGAGCCAAAAGTAGGAATTCAAGGAATAAATGGGTTCATGGAAGTATTGATATTAAAACCACCAATTAACATCAATTACTTCATGAAATATTGATTTAAACCTTTTCATGCAAGAACCCATCCTTAGAATTCAAAATATGATTTCTATGTTTTTGAACATCTTTGAAAATCCTTTGGAATTAACTCCTTGAATGAGAGAAGAATCAAGGATGAAATCACCATACATTAATTGAATAATTCCAACAAAATGGATGGATAAACAATAAAGAACTTTGAATCCTAGCTTCAACCTTGCTTCAAGCTTCAATGGAGTCTAGAAAGAACTTCTTTTATCTTGTCATTTCGGTTTTGAATAATGAGGTCGAATTCTAGGTTTTAGAGTCTTAACTAACTTAATATACCATAAAAGACCCAAAATAAACGTCCATGACTTAATTAGGACCCTAGGTGAAGTTCCCAAACTACCCCTAATTTGGCAGAGATCTACAGAAAAATTGAAGGCCTCAATCGACGTTCCAATCGACGAACCATCAACTGACCAACGGACCGCCCTGCTGGTCCGTTGTTTTGGTTAGAGAATTGTATATGGGGTATTAATCTCCCACACCTAAGTGTGGAACAACTCCCCCAAACTATGGGGCGTACACTGATCAACGGGGCATCACTTGATGCTCGTCGATTGGGATTGTTTTTGGCAGTTTGTTGGCAAGGTTTTGGTCCTCCTCAAGGACACTTACGGTGGTACTTGGGGATTCATACCCATAAGTTTCAAACCTATCAATTTGGACACCATACAACACATAAAACATGCAAAGGCATACTAGATACACTAGCACGCCTAAAGGCTAACTATCAAACGTCTTGGTCGTTCTTGGACGTATGACTCCCAAACTCCTCAAACTGAATTATAACACTTATATTCATTATTTTAAGACCTTATTAACTCATGACAACATCTTAGGCTCTAGTTTGTCATAGTTAATTTTGAGGGTTGTAACAAACGGGACTTCATTTCGGCCTCGGCTTCCCAAGTAGCATTTTCCACTAAATTATTCCTCCAAAGAACCTTCACAGAAGCTACTTCTTTATTACTCACCTTCTTCACATACCGGTCCAAAATTTCAACCGGGACCTCTTCATAGGAAAGGTTCTCATGTTACACCCTAAAAATGAAATAGGTCAAACTATATCTTCACATGTGTTTCATGAGTTAATAATGTATTAAAATATTATATTTTAGCATTAGAAGTCAATTTGTAAAGTTTGGGAGCATTTGGAAGTCAAACGCCCTAGACATCCGAAAACTAGTCGAAGTTGAACTAGTGTGTCGTAGTGTTTTGTAGTGAAGTTTTGGGGGATTGTTCGAGAGTGAAATTGAGTGTCAATGTTTCCTATGCGTATAGGGATGTACCTAGTGTCAAAACGTCCAAGTACGAATCCTCGAGGACAACTCGAAAGGCCCCCAAGGAGGACCCAAACATGGGTCAAGATGCTGGCCAAGGCAGCGTCCAGGGGAAGGATTTTGAAGTCCACCTGACTTGCTGGAGCTTGCTCCGCGATGCGCATCCAAGTCCCAGATTTTGGTCGCGATGTTTTTAAGTCAAATTTCAAGTTGGAAAGGGTCCAAGTGGTGTGGGGGTCTTTTGGGAACTTTTGGGATCATTTGTGGACTGATTAGGTCATTTTAAACCTCATTTCACACATTATTTCTAACCCTAAAGATCAAATCAAATTTCTCTCCAAAAACCTTCTCTCCAAAAACCTCCATTGAAGAAGCTTCAAGCTCCAAGGAAGAGGACCAAGTTCTTAACGTTTTCTTCACCAAATTCTCGTGGGTTTCTTCTATTTAAAGTATGGTAGTCATCCTTGAACCTTTTTTCGTTCAAGGAGCCCTTTCAAAGAAATTTCAAAAAGGATTTCAAACTTCAAACTTCTTTATTCCTTGACTCTAAGTATGGGTCTTTGTATGAAAATGTTTTATTGATTAAAATGAGTTGTTCTTAGCTTTAAATGATGATTTTAATGTCAAAACCCCAATGGAATCATTTCTATTCTTTTTATTAACTTTTGGATTATGAAATGGGTTCTATGAGCATGACTAGATAATGTTAAAGTTATTGTTTCTTGGTGGTTTTATTGATTTTTAGCTGCTTCCCTAAGGGCTATTTTATTATGGATTATTGTATAAATTGTGAATAGGTGGTAAAGGCTTGGATGTAGGGTAAGTTATTCTATCTTGGCTAAGTTATGTTATAGTAACTCTTTAGTGGTATGGTCCACCTTTGGTGGCGGTGTTTACTTGAAATATATGAAGTCATATGTGTATTGTGAGAATGTCCTTAAAGGCATGATATGTGAAGTGAAGTAATAATTTTGATATGTATATGTATGGTATGTGTTTGAAAGTTGATATGAGTATCTTGAAGGGTTTATGTCTAAATGAAGTATGCATTTTATATGTGAAGTATGATAATGTGTGAATTGTTATAAATGTGAGTTGAGCAAGTCTAAAAGTCAATGTTATAAATAGTGGTCATTATGTGAAAGGTGTGCTCACATGTGCTCACACACACACTTGAATGCATAAATGAAGTCAATGAATGAAAATGGGGGATTGTAGGGTGGAAACTCTTCGTGAGTAGAGATGAAGTGTCTAGACCATCTCTACTATTCCTAACTATGAAAAAGGGGGATTTTGGGGTGAACACTCTTCGTGAGTAGAGATGAAGTGTTTAGTAGCAATCTCACTATTCCCAATGAGCTTTCCAAGATAGGTTGGGTTGTATATAACTTAGCGTATTCATTCACCGAATAAGTAGCTTTGACGGGGATAAAATGGGCAAATTTTGTCAATATATACACAATAACCCATTTGAGTCATTATGCCTCCGGGTACTAGTCAAACCAACAACAAAATCCATATTGATATCTTCCCATTTCAAAGTAGGGATATCTATCCCTTGAGTTAACCGTCCGGTCTTTGATGTTCGGCTTTTACTTGTTGACAATTAGGAAATTTGGCCACAAACTCCGCTATATCCTTCTTAAAACAGTTCCACCAATACACATGTTGTAGATTACAATGCATTTTGGTGGCACCCAGATGAATATAATATCGGCAACCATGAGCTTCTTCCAAAATTTGTCTTCTCAAGTCATCAACATACGACAAACACAACCTACCATGGTACCTAAGTACACCATCCACCCTTTGGGACTATGACTCATTGAACCTTCAAAGAACCGATTCCTTCAACTCCATCAATAGAGGATCAAGATATTGCTTAGACTTCACCTCAACCACTAGAGATGACTCAGAGTTGTGATGAACCATGAAATCCCCTTTTGGAGAATCTTCTAACCGAACACCCAATCGGGCTAATTTATGCACATCTTTAGCTAGATCTTTCTTACCATCATCAATATGAGCCACACTACCCATAATCATTCGACTTAAAGCATCCACAACAACATTTGCTTTTCCGTGGTGGTAAAGGATACTCATGTCATAGTCCTTCAAATATATCAAACCACCTCGTTTGCCGGAGATTCAACTCCTTTTGAGTGAACACATATTAGAGACTCTTATGGTCGGTGAATACGTCTACATGTACACCATAGAGATAATGTCTCCATATTTTCAAAGAAAACACTACGGCTGCTAATTTAAGATCATGAGTTGGATAGTTCTACTCATGCACCTTGAGTAGTCTAGAGGCATATGCTATCACCTTACCATGTCGCATGAGGACACAACCCAAACCTACTTGAAAAGCGTCACAATACACAAGAAACCCTTTGCAACTCTCCGGTAAGGTCAATACCGGAGCGGAGGTAAGCTTATCTTTCAATTCTTGAAATTTTCTTTCACAAGCTTCCGACCACTCAAACTTAACTTTCTTTGGGTTAGTATTGTCAAATGAGAAGAAATTGATGCAAACCCATCAACAAACCTTCTACAGTACCTGGATAGACCCAAGAAACTTTACAATACATGTCGGTGGAAATTAATGGTCTAGGTTAATTCTTAATCTCCTTCGTTTTCTTTGGATCTACCTCTATACCCTCACTTGAGACAATATGGCAAAGAAAAGAAACCGATCTCAACCAAAATTCACACTTACTATAGCAAAGAGTTGATGTTCCTTGAGGACTTGCAATAGTACCCTCAAAAGACCCATGCGTTCATCCTCACTCTTGGAATATATCAAGATATCATTAATAATGAAAATTACAAAGGAGTAAAGATAATTCTGGAACACCCTATTCATAAGGTCCATGAAAGCCTTTAGGGAATTAGTTAGACCGAAAGACATGCCTACAAAGTCATAATGACCATGCCTTGTTCAGAAAACCGTTTTAGAAATGTCAACACCTCTCACTTTAAGCTGATGATATCCCGACATCAAGTCCATTTTTGAGAGTAACTCGCAGCTTGGAGTTTATCAACTAAATCATCAATTCTATGAAGAGAATACTTTTTATTTATAGTGACCTTGTTAAATTGTCGGTAGTCAATACACATTCTAAGATATCAATATTTCTTTTTCACAAATAATACCGGAGCGCCCAATGGAGATATGCTTGGTTGTATAAAACCCTTGTCAAGCAAATCCTTGAGTTGAGCCTTCAACTCTTTCAACTAGGCCGGAGCCATAAGATAAGGAGGAATTGATATGGTTGAGTATCTGACAACAAGTCTATGACTAAATCTATTTCCCATTCGGGAGGATTCTGGGTAAGTCATCAAGAAAGACTTCAAGAAAATCCTTCACTACGAGGACCAATCTAAAGGAGGATTCTCGGATTCAAGGTCCTTCACCCTCACAAAATGATAGAGACATCTCTTGGAAATCATTTTACAAGCTTTTAGACACGATATGATTTGACGTCTAGGGATCGAGTTTTCCCCCTTCCACTCTAAAATGGGTTCATTTGGAAATTGGAACTTAACTACCCTTGTTATACAATCTATTTAAGAAAACCAAGCATGTACCCAATCCATCCCCAATATGACATCAAAGTCTAACATGTCAAGTTCTACCAAGTAAACCAAAGTAACTCTATTTGACAACATTATAGGACAACTCCTATAGTCTCTTTTAGTAATGATGGAGTCACTGATCGGGGTAGAAACCGAAAAAGGTTCAACTAAGACATCGGGGAACATATCAAACTTCATAGTCACCAAAGGATTTACAAAAGATAAAGTGGCACCGGGATCAAGCAATGTATAAACATTAATTGAAAATACTTGCAACGTACCGATAACAACATTAGGAGAACCCTCTTGATCACCCCTAGATTTGAGAGCATATAAGTGTTTCTTCTTAGGAGCATCAAAACTTGGACCGCTTGATTGTGATTTAATACTCTCCCAACCTTGAGTCTTGGTTATGTGACAATATCTAACCATGTGTCCACTATTTCCACAACCAAAACAAGTATTCGTTCCCTTTAAACATTTACCCATATGCTTCATACCAAATTGAGCACAACTAGTTTTCTCACTTAGTGATCCACTGCCTTTCCCCCCTTGAGGCTTAGGGCTAGGCACCATATTCTTGCTAGCCTATGAGAAGTTAGAAGGAACTTGGTTGAAGAATTTCCTCTTAAACCTTGGTTTGTCTTGGATTTCAAACTTACTCTTAGAAGTACGTACATCATAGGACCTTGCCCTCTTGGCCTTCCTATACTTCCTTATAAGCCTACTCTCCTCAACTTATTGAGCATGCACCATCAAATGAGAAGTGTCCATGTTGTCATGAAACATTGCCACGCCACATTCTTTCACAAGATCATCGTACACACCCGTCGAAAATGGTTCATTTAATCTCTAGGATTTGAAACCAAAGAAGAGGCATACTTAGACAACTTAGTGAATTTCAAAGAGTATTCTTGCACACTCATACCTCCTTGACGAAGGTTGATTAACTCTTGCACTTTGCCTCTCTTTTCACCCTTGGAAAGAACTTATCAAAAAATGCCCTCCTAAAGATTTCCCAACTAACGGGACCCTCCCTAAAAAAAAGCTCTATTGTATTTCTATTGAGTGTACAATGTTTCAGTTGCATCCTTGAGTTGGTAAGCGGATAGCTCGACCTTCTCTTTTTAACTCACCCCCATAGCATACAAGATCTTATAGACCTTATCAAGAAAGTCTTGGGGGTCTTCATCTACCTTAGACCCAAAGAACATAGGAGGATTCATCCTTGTGAAGTCCCTCAAGCGAGAATCCATGGTACTAGCATTTTGATTCCCACGGGGTGTAACTTCCCGGTTTTCTTGAGCCTTCACAACTTGAGATTGAGTAGTTACGACTTTAGCTTGAATAGTCATGACTTGATCTAAGCTTAGGAAAGCCGACCTTATCTCTCCATCCGTCATAGATAGAGGATTGACCTGAGCTTGGTCACCTAGAGGAACTTGTTCTTGAGGAGGAGCTTGATTGCCTCTGATAGGAGCCTGGTAGTCTTGGGGAGGAGCTCCCGCATTAGCAATCTCCTTTTCAACTCTTCTTACGGCTGCATTTCTAGTAGTCATAGCCTATAACCACAAGAAAATAATTAGAAGAAAAGGACACATAGAGTTGAGACTCTCGAGGCACGACCTAGGAATACCAAGAAAAATGAGAATTTCCTAAGCATCACATAGCCTCTCATTCATAAGTGTGGCACGCTTCACAATTATGAAAAAGACTCTATGTAGACGTGGTTTTTTGAGACATAATTCCTAAGATTATTCAACTTCATGCTCTGATATCAAGTTTGTCACGACCGGGGCGCACCCCGTAGTCGTAACCGACATCTTCATCCTCTTAGAGTCCTTAACCAACCCTTAACATTCATCATCGCATTTTATAGGTAGAAAAATACACAAAATTAAAAACTTTACATTGAAGTTCACAAGGACTTCTCATATATCAAAAATGGTCTACATAGTCTCGGACATAACCCTTACAATTACAATATGTATCATATAGAACATACAATCAAGTCTCAAAATATAAGAAATAGAACATTGTCTTTAGACTAATCAAATAGCAAGAACTAGAATGATAGGTTTTGTCCTCGGACTTGAGGACTCACCAACTTGGCATCTATCCAAGTTTCTTGAAATTTGGCCTTGAAACACTTTAATGGCCTGAACCTACATTATTGTAGAAATAGATGAGAATATGAGTTGGTACAAACAACATGTACTAAGTATGAAGACGTATGCCATTAAAACATTTAGAAACATGCTAAAAAGGAAATTTTGTTCAAAAGCATGTTACATCACTTTAACGGCCTTTATGCATATCTCAAACATATATAAGTCCATAATACAACAACAATGAACCATATTTATCATAATGTTCAAAATACATCATAATGAAGTCATAGTCAACAATTCATGCTTCGACCACATTTCATCAACATATCATAATACCTTACTCACAATCCCAATCCAAGCCAACTAGTGAACGCCTATATGAAGCCCCATAACCAGGGGCTGAGCCATTTTGGTACAAGGGGGTTCATCCGAACCTCCTTCGACAGAAAATTATACTATTTATACATGGTTAAAATAAGTTTATATGTATATATAGTAGATGTCGAACCCACTTCGGCTATCTATTTATACATATTTTGAACCCCCTTATTGAAAATCCTCGCTCCGCCTCTGCCCATAATCCCACATAAACTAAGTCAACTAATATAGAGACCATAAGCATTGTCTTTACATCATATAACTTCATAACAAGTATATTCAATCTCATACATTCCAACCTATACCAACAACATGTATATCAAGTAAATGCAATATCATATGAGACCAACATTATGTAGAATCAACATTATGTCTTTCATTCATAGCATATGCATATAAAGAACTCACCCTAGGAGTCCCCTCAAGGGTCACATGTGCAATGCATGTGCAATATATAGGTAACATCTCATACCCTTACCTACATTAGTAAATCTCTCAAGTTATCCTAGTTATTATGCATCTTTTTACTTTACTTTATTCATTTTACTTTCGGGAAACTTCATCATAACCAACAATAGACCATATGAGCTAAACATGGAATACAGTATCATCCCCTCATACAGAAAAGAAGGCATCTTACTTGCCAAGGTAAGACATATATATCATAATAGAGTCTACATGGATCCACTAGCTAAGTTTCCTACGGGGCACAAAGTAAAGGAACTAGGAGGTTGTTTCTAGGAATCCTCTTTATGCTAATTAGCATTGTAGTTTCCACCTCATGACAAAACATAGTGTGATTCTCCCTTCCTTTGTGAAGTAGCACCTCTCATTGTCAAGTTCACACGGTGCTAAGCTAAATGTTTCCTTTTTAAAATATCTTAGAGTATTTCTTAACATTAGTTTATATCGTAGGTCTTAGGAGTATAGCCCCTCATATATCATGTTCATAGCTCTTAGGTTCTAGGATGAGAAAGTCCTTTCATCACAACCCAACATTATGTGAGAACATTACATCTTAATTATACAATGAGATGTACAAGACAATCACTTTGAATCCCTCATATTCATACATATATCATCATCTCACATTCATAATGTTCATAGCCTAATCATACATTCATAATTTCATCATCTTCCTATCATACTCACATATTCTACTTTAATTGAACAATAATCATCAAGAATAGACCAACATGATTGTTATAAAGTACTCATGAACTTGAAGATCGTACCATAAACCTCCAAGAAAGCTCTTTCAAAACTTCACCCTCAATTCAATGATCTTTACCCAACAATTGAATCATAATCACAACATAATAGTAAACTGTACAGTAATACATGCAATTACATCTTCCCTAATCATAAACCAACCTAAATCACAAGTTAGGGTTAGGAGAAGAAGAGTATTCATGAGTCTCTATAGAGATTTAGGGCAAAGCTTTAAGGGATACTTCAATACACAAATAAACATACATTAATCATCATGAATAATATAATTAATAATACAAAATTCAATTTAAAAAGCAGACCCACGAAATTGGATGAAAAAAAGGAATTTAAGAACATTGAAATCAAATCTTTGAAGATTCTCTTGGGCAAAGGAGTACCAAGAGTGAATAGACTCCATACATTGAGAATCATTGAATAATAGTGAATGAAAGCTTTGAACTTGAATCCCTAGAGAGAATTTGGTCTTCTTATTCAATTGGGGTCTTTGGAGTAGTGAGAGAAACTAGAGAGAAGTCGGAGCTATTTGGGTTTTGGGATTTATGAGCTGTTAGGTTAGTTTAATGACTTAGGATACTTTTATAGTCATTAAATAACTAATTATAACTGTACTTAATAATTTATTAATTAATTAACCAATTACCTAACCACCCTAATTAACCCGTGTCGAGGTAGTGGACTAGGGGTCCATCGACGAGACCCCATCGACAGCCCATCGTCCCAACGACGGACCATCCTGGTGACCGGATAAGTCTAAGTATAGACTGACGAGAACCATCGACGGGGCGTGACACCATCGACAAATCGTTGATCCTCTCATGGTATTACACTGTACTTTTACAACTCTTATGTCAAATGTTTGGGTTCTCCTAGAGAGCCCTTAGGGTGGTCCTTGGGTAGTCGTAGTCGAATGTTTTGACCCTAAACGTGAACCATGGTGTACCCTAGGACTTATACAAAGTTTTACCTGCATATGACTCTTCAAACCCATACAAAAACCTAAAGGCACACTAGTTCACTTTCATAAGTCTACGGACGTCGTGGTCGTTTTTTAACGTTTTTCTAACACTTCATAATCAAGCAAATTACCTTTGTTTAAGCATAGAAACACTATTTTAAGGTAATTTTCATTAAGTGAGTCTCTTCACTAGGTCGTTGGACTTCCGAGGTGTAACACAGGTAATACAAAACCTTCTTTAAAAAGATCTCTTATGTCTTTATTTTTTCCTCAGTGATCTATGTTTAAAGAGGGTTACATAATCTTACAAGATAATCAAAGGTTCATTAGTAACTTTTAAAGTGCCGCACATAGTATTAGTCAAAGTCTTAGTTTGTGACAATGTGGTATCAAAGAGAAGGTATAGACTAAGGGAATGTCTAACGAGGAGAACATCAACGCTACTAGCACCAATAACGTCAGGAGGATGGTGGAAAGAAATACTAAAAGGGAAGGAAACACCTTATGAATAGTGAGAAATAGCAGAGTGACCCCATAATAATCAAAACGATGACATCTCAATCACTCTTTCCCACAACCTAAGTAGAGTGTATCACGAGGGTTGAGCTTGATATGCTAGATTTTGATGTTATTCTTGGTATGGATTGGATGCACTTTAGTCTTGGTATGGATTGGATGCACTTGTGTTATGCTTCTATTGATGGTAGAGCTCAGGTAGTCAAGTTTTAGTTCCCGAATGAGCCTATCCTAGAGTGGAAGGGGGAAATTCTATGTCGTAGTGTCAGTTTGTCTCTTACATTAATGATCAAAATATTATTTGTAAGGGTTGAATTAACTATCTAGTTAGGCTGAGGGAAGTAAATTCTGAAACCCCTACTCTGGAGTTGGTCCCTTGTTGTTAATGAGTTTCTAGAAGTGTTCCCAAATGATCTACTCATTATTCCTCACGAGTGGGAAATAGACTTTAGTATTTTCTTTTTCACATATACGCGACTTATTTTAATCCTCCTTACTGTATGCTCTGGAATAATAAAAGGAGTTTAAAGAACAATTAAATGTTTGTTGGATTAGGGTTTTATCCAACCGATTATCTCTCCATAGGGTTCTCTAGTTTTATTTGTTAGAAAGATGATAGTTCTCTTCATATGTGTATTGTCTATCATCAGTTGACCAAAGTGACCATTAAGAACAAGTATCCTCTCCCAAGGATAGATGATTTGTTTGACCAACTTCAAGGTGCAAGTTATTTCTCAAAGATTGATCTTCGACCGAGTTATAACCAACTGAGGGTGAGGGAAGAGGACATTCCGAAGACATCTTTTTGAACTCGATATGGCCATTATGAGTTTTTGGTAATGTTCTTTGGGTTGAGTATAGTGATGACAACATTTATGGATTTGATGAATAGGGTATTTATACAACACCTTGACATGTTTGTGATTATATTAATTGATGATATTTTGATCTACTCAAGGAGTGAGGATGAGAATATGTATCATATGAGGACAGTGTTGCAAATTCCTAAGGACCAACAACTTTTTGCAAAGTTTAGCAAATGTGAATTTTGGCTTAGGTCGGTAGGTCTTTTTGGTCAAATTTTTTCGAGTAAGGGTATTGAGGTAGATTCTACGAAGATAGATGCGGTCAAGAGTTAGCCTATGTCACATCCGAGGAGCACCCTCTAGAAGTAACATGGCGTACTTGACCTCTCGGAGGTCTTATACAAGCCCATAGTTATCATTCATCGCATTGACATAGTAAATTTGGCGGGAAATTTATAACATTTCATAGCACATCATATGCTAGAAACTTTACTTCATATATAGATAAAACGTAAGTCATAATACATATTTAGACCTTAAGTCTCTTTTCCATCTTAGACTCAACAACATTAGAGTATATTAGGGACACGACCAATAAGACACATTACATAACTATACAATATTTAAAGACTTTACAGTAAAGACATAAGTAGGAGATCCTTGAACTTAAGGATTCCTTTCATAGAGCTTGGGAATCATCTATCAAGATCTTAACCATTCAAGACATCGTTTAAGCATTCAGAACCTACACTTTGTGTAAAAAGTAGAGAATAATGGAATTAGTACAAAAATGCACTAAGTATGGAAACCATGCAAAAACATGCATTTAAAAGGGACATTTTCTTGAAATCATACTTCATGCATTTTGAGTAAATATTCATAAAACCTTTAGATAATAGAATTTAAATCATTCACATACTTCATATAAACATATTCAAATGCCAAACATTACATAAGATCACATATAGAATTTATGACATTTTTGAGTCACATTACAGTGAACTAGTTTTCCCTTAACAATGAGCTTTATTTCCTTTTATTCACTAACTTCCCAAGTAACCCTCTTGTGATAGTTGGTGCAATGCATCACCTTAAGGCCACAAGGAAACAACATCTCATCTACACAATCCAACACATATCATCATAGAAGTATAGTATAACTTAGACACATAACCAATACCATAGGACAATTACAGTAACTACCAACTTGCACATATACCAACTTCACTTCACATTCATGCATTGTAAAACCTTACTCACAATCCTGTTCTAAGCCTACTAGTGCAATGTATATGTGAAGCCCCATAAACTCACACATACTTAGTAAACCTATCATAAGACCACAAGCCTTACCATCCAATTCATACATCAACAAGTAAGCAAGGACAACTTCATTCATGTCAATACAAGACCTTAATCATATAGTCAATAATATCAACATCATGCATATAGACTCATACCATGCACATCTTCATAACAAGTAGACCAATACTACAAAGTCATTGTAAGACCCCCAAAATGACTTAGGTTAACTAGAGCCTAAAATATTGGTAATGGTGGTATAAGGTACTAATTTGGTCTATAATATTGTATAGAGGAAGTAGCTAAAGTATTAGGTGTATTGAAAGTCAAACGTCAAGGGATGACTAAGACGTTCGACGACTAAGTCACCTATGTGCCTCGTATGTGGTTCTTTGTGTTTATGTGTAATTCATGAGGTTTTAAGGTTATTAAAAGAGTTTAAATGGTGTACAAAGTCAGTGTGTCAAGTTTTGATAAGTTTGGAGGTCAAACGTCCAAGAACGTTCATGAAGTTCGAGAGATATGCTTTGAAATGACCTTGTATGTCTAGGCATGTTTCGTCAAGTTTTACGTGTTCGTTTTGGATAAAATTTATGTGAGAGGTGTTAAACACATAGACGATCGTATTTGGGTTGGAAACGTCCGGTGAATTATCCCCAAGGACCATCCAAGGGTCCTTGAGGAAGGACCCAAGTTGGTGGCCAAAACTGCCAAAATGCAGTCCACCTACGAAGGGCAATCGACGGCCAGTGGCCTGGTCGACGCCCCGTAGGTGGTGGGAGTCGTTGGAGCCTTAGACTAGGAGGCCAAGCTTCCATTTTCCAGTCTCTGACCCAATCGATAGAGGACAGCACAGTCCGTATGTGGGCTTACGCCCCGTCGATGGGTCCGTCTTTTATGAGCCTGTGCCTGCGTGCAGCTCACTTTTAAGTGAGGGGTGAAATGGGAATTTCAACCCACTTCCAAATAATAGTATTGGCGGTTTATTAAGGGTATATTGGGTATTTTAAATGTGTATATAAGTGTTTAACACTTAGAATATTTCATTCTTCAAAAATCAAAACCCCTAAATCCTTTAAGAAATCCCAAACACTCCATTGAAGTCCAAATCAAGGAACAGCTTGGAGGTGACGTTTTGAGTGGAAATTCTTCATCAAAGTGAAGAATTAGCTTCATTGAGGTATGGATTTTGATCCTTGAAACTCGTTTCATCAAGGAGCCCAACTTTCAAAGATGTTTTCAAAGTTTCCAAAAGATGAATTGACCTTTCTTCATGATCTACCATGGGTTCTTGCGTTAATGGTTTTCAAACGTCTATTATGGATTAGATTGATGTTGTATTGATGATTTTAACCTAAATTACCTATGAACCCATGAAGTTGATGAACCTAAAATTTTGACTAAATTATGGGTTACTTGATATTGGCTTAATGTTGATGAATTCATGTGTAGTTTCTTATGGGCTTTCCATTGATGTAAGCATTGTATTCAATTGTTATCAAATTGGTATTGGATTGTAGAATCTATATTGAATTGGGTTAGATTTCATTGATTTATATAATTGTGCATTGAATTGGTGTTCATGGCCATGAGTAAGGGCCTTATGATGTTGAATTGGGTGATTTGGTATTGACTTGAAGTTTTGATGATGAAGTGGTGGTAAGCTGCCCTATTTCTTCTTATTCAATGTTAGTTATGCTTCAATTATGTTATGATTGGTTTGGTCCACCTTTGGTGGCGGTGCTATGTGAATTGATGTGGCCTTATCGGCGTTACTTTCTAGTATATTGATGATCATGGCCTTGTCGGTACTACTTGAACTTATATGTCTATTTGTGTAGTATAGTTGATGGTGTATAATCATATCTACCTATATGTGAAAGTACGTGTTAGACTATTGATACTATCTAGGTAATCATGTTATGCTTTGACTATGTGTTTAGGGTGTAGTCTTAGAGTTGATACATGGTTATTCCTAAAGTGGTTAGATGAGCCTTAAATGGTTAAGTTGATGATGTTAAGGTAATGAATAGGTTGACTAAATAAGGTTAAGGGTCATTCCTAAGAGTCTAAAGAAACATAGGCTAAATGAGTAAAATGGAAGTATGTTGTGTCATATTTAGGTGGACTTGTGTCCCCTAGTTGATGCTTATGTTAATATGTGATTTCTTGGCTTAGGAACCTAGAGGGTCTTAGTCTTGAATAAATGAATATAGGTGAGACCTTTAATGATAAGAGGGTCATTTATGTGGAACCTTGAACCAAGTGGTAAGGTTATAAATCGTGAAGTAGTTAGCCGTAATGGTATCCTTCATGTCACGAGTGATGGACTTAAGGTTGACTGGATGGAACGGCATCATATCATACCTTAGTAAAGTCGTGATGAGCTTCTTGTCACTATAGTGAGATATGCCCTAGTGGACCTTGCTTTGGTAGGGTGAATGTAATTGGGTCATGAACTATATATGGGACCCATTTCTATGAACCTTAATGTGAATTGATCTATGAGAACTAAGGCTAGCACCGAGTGAGTATGAGTAAGGGGGAAGTATTTCTACTTAAGAAAGAGACTATAATGCTTAGTATGCCCTTCATATTCCTTAACCACGTGCCTACGTGGGATCTTTATGTTCTACCATTGGCAAGTAGAACACCTCATCGAAGTAGCATAGAACTTCGGATTCCATGCTTTGCTACCATGGTCTATGTCGGTTATTGCCTATTCTCATCATATGGGATACCTATTAGCATTAGAGAAGTTTTATAAAGTTTAGGTGGTGGTATGGGACGCTACTTAGACATTGCACAATAGGCTTTGAAGATGTTAATGAGAGTCCCTAGGTCTTGTGTAAGACCATTATTTGAATGTCCTTTATGTGATGTATGTCTCCTAAATGAACTAATGAACTAATGACTTAATGATAATGAGTATGTAAATGAATAAGTACCTAATCTACAGTGACTTATGGATTCCTTATCTAAAGTGTTAAGAGGGCATAAAGGATGATCTCTTCATGTCTTATCTTTGTAAGTCTTGAGAATGACTCTAGTTAGGTAAGTTGATTGATATGTTTGACATGATCTAAACCTAGGAAGTCTTAAGGATTATTTAGGTAGCCTTGAAGTGGATGTATGGGCGTAATCTTCTAGAAGTACTTGAGTAAGTATTTTGATAGCCTTGGTAGGGTAGATTGTCATATTATGTATGTCTTGTATGTTGGTGTATTGTAGGTGTGTATGTGTCACATTATGAGTAATCTTGCGGATCGTTTAGGCACATCTAGAGAGGGTGTATGAGCGGTCTCTCTTTGTTTTACCTAAGTG
Source organism: Solanum sitiens (assembly GCA_016801875.1). Taxonomy (NCBI): domain Eukaryota; kingdom Viridiplantae; phylum Streptophyta; class Magnoliopsida; order Solanales; family Solanaceae; genus Solanum; species Solanum sitiens. The sequence goes on along the minus strand of JABWTJ010000347.1, from coordinate 799,235 downwards.
AATCTTAGGATGGCTTTAGTGAGAAGACTACATGCTAAAATATGTTCAAAAGGAAGGCATTGGACTTCACTGTAACAATGAATGGATTTCACTGTATAGTAAAGTGACTCACTGTAAAGTGAGCTCTAAATTTATGATTTCGGTTTAAGTGTTTTCTTATGTGGTTCTAAGTTGCTAAATGTTATTATTATGATGATATTATGATGTTTTAAAGAAAAGAAACATATTTCCAATAAAGTCCGTTTTCATGATTTTATGCATAATGCCATACTTAGTACATGTGGTTGTACTAATTTCATGCTTTATTTTCTATCTATCGTACTTGGTAGGTGAAGAGCTTTGGGAAGAAGACTTGGACAAGGAGATCGTTCAAGAAGAGTTGAAGTATGTCCTCACTTGACTCGAGGGCATATATGTCATTTTATGTTTCTTTTATGAAGTTTGTAATAGACTATTAGTAGTATGTTTTAAATTCGTATGGGACGTGTCCCAAGTATTACCGTATCTTAAGATGATGATCGAGACTTAGTGTTTTCCTATTTCATCTATAAAAGAGTTTATGACTTCTATAATGTTTTACGAAAAGTTTTAAGTCCGCACTACTTTTCTTTATGTATATGCGACGAATGATATGATAGGCTTGTATAAGACCTCCGAGAGGTTGAATACGCTGGTCGCAATCCAAGATTGCACCCTAACTTCTAGGGTGTGGTTTTGGGATGTGACAGTCATGCATAAAGAACATATACATAGACACATGCATTAGAACACTTTCCTAGAACTTCCTAAGGAGATACTTGTGCAATGTCTAGATGGGTTCATTACTTCCACCTATCCTAAGTAACATCCCTTAAGTCATTCTAGTTAGGGTCCTAGTCATTTACTTCCATTGTCCATTTTACTTTAGGGAAACTATAGCCTTAACCGACACTAAGACCATGGGTGCTAAACATGGAATCCGGTGTCATGAAACCCCACACCGAAAGAAGGTGGTCTACCGACCAAAGTAGAACCAAATGTGACATAACTTTCTAGGTTGATCCACTAGCTAGTATCCTATGGTGGAAAGATAGTTCTAGAACTTGGAGGATATATTGGAAATATCCTTCTATGCCCTTGGGATATGAGGATTTCCACCTCATGAGATTTATGGTAGACCTATATTTCCACATTGGAAAGGGACACACACACATATACAAGTTCACTTGGTGCTAAGCTAAGTTCCCTTTATTGAAAAAGCCTTTATTATCATTTCTTTATAAAACATAGGTTTAGGAGAGTCATCCCCTCACATGCTAATATAATAGGTCATAGATGAAAGTTCGTCAACCTAAATCATGTGAGGAGTCCCTTCACATGAACATAGCATATGTAAAGTACCATCTAGTTTAGGATACACTTGAGCACACCTTTCAAGGATCCTCTATAACTAGATCATCATTCATGTGTGTGTATACATATATGTGAGCAAACCTTTCACATAACACATAAAGTAACACATGTTCATACATCATATTCATACATATAGAAACCAAAACTAGAACTGTCCTATCAAGGTACACATGTTCAATGCATAGGCAAAGTCCCATATCCTTACCCATACTAGTACAGCTATCAAGTCATCCTAGTTAATGAAACACATATCATACTTTCATAAACGTCATCTTAACATTCATAGTAGTAGATACTAGTGAATATGAGAACTACCTTTCATTTAGACACCATGACCTATACTACTTGTAACATGCATGTAAAGTGAGTGTGTGTGCACATTGGTCAACATGATTACACAATGGCTATCAACAAAACATTGAGGCAGCCACCCTCTTAGACCACATTACACTTTTAAGTATAGACCACACAACACAATTTAGCATAGGAGACAAGACAATCTTCATATTATACTTTAAGGCTCCTAACATTAGCTATTCACATATTCACATTGAGGTACATGGGTAGGGGTCATCAACCATTAGCACCTAAACCATGGCATCACCTACACATGATAATACATAACCCTTTACATGCTCATAAAAATATTAACATAACCTAGATTCACAAGTCAAAGAAAAGACTAGGCACAAGTTACACATAAAGTGATCATCATAACCACTCCTTCATATATTCATCAATTTGCCTTCAAGGCCATGGTCAACACATATATAATGCCATAAACTAAACACCACCACCATAAGTGGACCATACCACACAATGCCATAAAAGGCTTTATCAACTACATTAATATATAAAAGTAGAGGGATGAGCCATTCTTACCAATTCATCAATCTTTGATCATCATTGATCAATACTCCTTTCTTATCATTTATACATTATAGAGCAGTAGCTATAAGTTCTTAAATCATAAACGAAACCATGTACAAGTCGTCACAAGAGCATGATTCAACTAGTGCACTATATCACATATATGGTCGGAAGTAGAGAGTTATAGATCATCGAGTAACTTCCCTAGTTTTGCTCATCAATCATCATGTATGAATAATATACATCTAGTGCAGTAGACAAATAGATTTAAATCAAATCTAAATCATGCTTCGTCTACCCTAGAATAAAGATCACATAATGTTCATTACAACATTCAAATTGTAGGCTAGAAGAACCTAGATCAATTCATGCCAAGAATCCTTTATTTGATCATCAAGAATTCATACCCACAATTCATTAATATCATCTATACAAGGCAGTAGTTAAGGACAATATATTCTACCCGAAATCCTACTACCATTGTTATAACCTCTAGATCACAGTGAACATGCTATTCTAGACATCAATGGAAAGTAGAAGAATCCTAGTCTAATCAACATTGATCCACATGAATTCATTATTTACAATTCATCAATAATATCCAATTAAGACAGTAGATACAACCAGCCCTACACAATCGTATTCCACATTAAATTATTAAAAAACCAATGTTACAGTGAATCATGGAAAACTAGGCAAAGCATGTTCAAATCTTCGTACATTGATCCTCACGGATCCTTCAACATCAGTTCAACATTAATTCACGTAAATAACAGTAGATATAACCACTTAAACGTAATAGAATCATAATTCAATCGATAACAAGTCAACATCATAAAGCCCATGCAAGGACTAAATCAAGTTTGGAAGGGACATGGGTTCATCATGGAATTGTAGTGAAATTCACGTTAAAACCACTGTATTAACTTCAATTCATCATGATTTAATCTTTCAAAACATTTTTAGAAAGAACCGATGGATAGATTGAAGAAAAATAGCTTTGAGCATATTTTTCTCTTTGAAATCTTTGAGATTAACTCTCTAGATGAAAGGATAACTAGAGATGAAGATCACCATACTTTTATCTACATGAAGATCTCTAAAATTTGGTGAAGAAATCATGCAATTCCAAGCTCCAACCTGTTCTTGAGCTTCAAAAACAATGGAGGTTTCTAGGGAGAAGATTTTTTGAGGGAAAGGTTCAATTTGTGTGAGTTGGTTTGGGAATGGGTTGATCACGTTTATGATCACTTAAATACACCCACAAATAACCAAATAAATCGTGTAGGGTCAGGTTAGCACGTGGGGTGAATTTTCCATTCACCTCTTTAATGAAACAGTGCACAGGCAGCAGGCTGCAGGCCACCATCGACGGAACCATCTACTGGTTGTTGGTCAGTCAGCGGGCCGTGCATTGTCTTCTGTCGATTGGTCCTTGGCCAATTTTTGGCCTGAGACCTGACCAAGCTAGGTGTAAAATGATTAGACCTCATCTACGGGCCGTTGATTGACCAACTGACCTTCGTTTGGTCTGTCGATTGACACTGCCAAGGCAGTGTCTCGACCAGCCTTGGGTCCTTCTTGTGGGACCTTTTGCGGGGCCCTTTTGAAGTTGTACCCGGACATTTCCTAGGTAAATACAACTCTTAACAAGTTTTAGACATCCCACATGAGTTTCACCCAAAAACAATACTCGAAACACGTCCAAACATGCAATGCCCCATCAAGACACACACATGCATGTCTCGAGGCTATTTGTCGAACGTCTTGGGTATTCTTGGACGTTTGACCTCCAAAATTCTCGAAACTTCATATAATACCATTTAACATCATTATAAATCATTTTAAGACTCTTTAGGCTCATTTCATACAATTTTAAGCATGCATAGACACATGAGGCACATAGGTGACTAGTCGTCGAACGTTTTGGTTGACCCTTGACGTTTGATGAGAACGGGAACAACCCTAGTTTCAAGATCATTGAATTCATTGGAAAAAAAGTTCTCTTGGAGAAAGAATTCCAGTAGAGAAACCCATACCTTATGTAGAACTTAATCTACGATGACCACCTTGAACGAAACCTTGAAGAAACCTTGAAATTGCCCTAGAGAAATCGATAAATTTTCTGCCTTTTTCTTGCGTTCGTTGCTTACTGTTTTTGCATACTTTTTTTTCTATGAGTTTGGACGTGATTTTTAGGTTTAAGAACTGATATTGGCTCATTCATCTTAGGGTTTAATAAGTTAATTAAATAAATTAATTAAGTAATTACTAAAAAGCCCCTCCTAAGTTGACTAAACATAGGAGAACATAACACTTAGTCAAATCTGGAAATTGGTGTTGACTATGGTTTTGGTCAACATTTTGACTTTATATTAATTAATTAAATCCTTAATTTAATTAATTTAGGGACCTAGGGTAAGTACTAAAGTACCCCTAAGTCTTTGGAACCACAATCAACCCTTTAGGACCATCCTAGGTTAAGTACTAGGATGTTTGTTGAATTATACTAGGTTAGTGTAAGGATTTCGTTTTGACCATTTAAACTAATTAATTAAATGTATAGTTTAATTAATTAGGTGACCTAAGGTAATTACTAAAATACCCTTAAGTCGTTAGGACCTTAACTAACTCTTTGGACCATCCTAGGTTAGATACTAGGTTGTCCCTTTTTGTTTTAACCAAAATCTGGAAAATGTTTTGTGATTTCGGTTTTGCCCCTTTAAATTGATTAATTAAGTTCCTAAATTAATTAATTAAGTAGCCTAGATTACTAAAGTATCCCTAAGTCGTTATAACCATAACTAACCCTTTGGACCATCCTAGGTTAGGTACTAGGTTGTCTTTTTCTTGTCTTAACCGAAATCTGGAAAATGCTTTGTGATTTCGGTTTTGTCCATTTAAATTAATTAAGTAACCTAGGGTAATTACTAAAGTATCCCTAAGTTTTTAGGACCATAACCAACCTATTGGACCATCCTAGGTTAGGTACTAGGTTGTCTCCTTAACTAGTTACTAGGTTAGTGTCACCCAGTTAATTCTTAGGTTGTCGGGTGCACTAATTAGTTTATTTCGTTTGGTCCTAGGTTAGTTAGCTAGTTAGGGCAGTAGGTTAGAGTCTAGAATTTGTTAGGAAGTTAGGCCCCACATGGAGTGGTCCCTTGTGCACGTTTTCCCCCCTAACTACCCTAACCGAATTCGGTTAGGGTCGTTCCCTCCTTTGGCAACTTCTTCATATGTCTTGCACATGTGCTTGCACATGGTTTGGTTGTACTTTCCTAACTAACTATTATTTATGGTTCATTTGGAAATGTTTACTTATTGTCCCAAGGATCCTCACCATGTCCTTGGGCACTGCTTAATTTACATGATCATTTTAAATGGTCATGTGCTATGGTACTGGGCTTGACACTTGGATGCCTAGTAATGCATATGTTTTGTTGAGACGACTTTTTAATTAGCTTAGGGTCTTCATTGCAGGTAGAATTCTTAAACAATCTCATTAATGTTAGAAAATTGGCTAATACCCCTTTAAGCCAATATTTCTAATATGCCCAATATTTTGCTTATTTGGGTATTATATAGAAATTGGCTAATACCCTTAGCCAATTTTCTATACTATGTCCAATATTTCTCAATATTGGGCATTGGGATGCCTACGTATCCCCAATACGCATTCTTAAAGACCTATTGGGCTCTTCACTAGACATGTAATTTTCTGGAATGTTACACATAGTATAACATGATCACTAAATAGCATTCATAGAATAGCACATACTTTCACATTACTTGACATATAGGTAGATATGATCATACTCACATAATCAACTTCACTAATCAACATATTACTTCAAGTAGTGCCGACAAGGCCATGAACATCACAATACTTAAAATAACGCTGACAAGGCCACATCAATTCACATAACACCGCCACCATAAGTGGACCAAACCAACCACATATAATCCAAGAGCTAAATTACAATGGCTATACATAATAATAAGAGAGTTAGGGCAGCATACCACCCACTTGATCTCACCACTTCAATCCAAAGCTAAACCATCTAATTCAATACCATAAGGCCGTTACCCATGGCCATGAACATCAATTCAAAGCATAAACCATATTACTCAATTAATCTAAGTCAATTCAGTATAGATTTATCAATCTAAGACCAAGTAGATATCAATTGAATACAATCCTTACATTATTAGAAAGCCCATTGAAAACTACACTAGAATCTACAAGCATTAAGTCAGTATCAATTAAATAAGCTTAATAGTCAATAGATCTAAGAGTATTAATTAATCAATTAATAAAATTGAAACAACCTATAAACCATACATACATAATCTATACATCATTCAAAAACCCATATCAATATACACATGAATTCATTAATCTTAAAGCATAATGAATTCACCCATATTTTAGTGAAAATTAGAGATTTGAGAAGATCAAGGGTAATGGAGAATTTCATTGGAAAACATCAATTATACATCAATAACATTATATCTTAAGCTTTGAAAACGTTTCATGAAAGAACCTAAGATTTAGATTAGAAATTGGACTTTTTCATCTTTTTGAAATCCTTTGAAAATCACCTTTGAAATTGGCTCTAAGGTGATAGCAAGCCTTAGATAAAGAACTCCCATACCTTATTTGAAGAACCCAATGTTAATTGAATAAGAAACTCTATTGAAGATCCATCTTCAAGCTCAATCTTCACTTTGAACTCTCAAGGAGGTTTTTGGGAAAACTTTAGGAGGGAAGGGGTTTTGATCTTAGTGTTAGGGTTTAAATGAGAGTTTAATCACTTATATACTCTTAAAATACCCCAAAACACTTAAAACAACCGTCCCTATGTTTGATAAGACTTGGGGTGAATTTCCCCAAACCCCCAAGTCTTAACAGCAAACTGCCAGCTTTTCACCACCATTGACACCAGCATCGACGGTCCGTGGGTGTGACCATGCCCCATCGATGGGGTCTCGTTGGTTGCACCTGAAACTCATGAACCTGCAGGCCAAATGTATCCATCGACGAGACGCATCGATGGGCTGTCGCCTTGTCGACTGGCCGTCGTTTGGGCCGTCGTTTGGATACTGCCAGTCAGTGTTGAGTTCCAAGATGAGGTCCTCCTCTAGAGTCCCTTGTGGGTCCTACGTGGAGTCGTACCCAGAAGTTTCTAACCCAAACATGTACGTATACGAGTTTAGGACCTACCACATGAGTTTCATTCAAAACAAACACGTAAAACTCGACCAAATATGCTTAGACACCCAAGGTCATTCCAAAGCACAACTTTCAAACGTCATGGACATTCTTGCACGTTTGACGTTCAAACTTCACGAAACTTGACATGCAGACTATATAAACCATATAAACTTATTTAAGGACCATATAACCTCATGCATCACACATAAACATATAGAACCACATATAAGGCACTTAGATGACTTAGTCGTCACATGTCTTGGTCGTCCCTTGACGTTTGACTTCCACTGCACCTATACTCTTAGCTACTGACTCTAAGCCACATTTTAGACCATTTTAGGACCTTAAACCACCAAAACAACCACGTTAGGCTCTAGTATTACCTAAGTCATTTTCGGGATCTGACACTCTTAGAGGCCTTAGACCAACCCTTAGCATTGATAATTGCATTTCATAGGTAGAAAATATGGAAAATTTAAAACTTTACATTGAAGTTCACATAGAATTCTCATATATATATAAAAAAAAAATAGTCTACATAGTCTCACACATAACAATCTAACATAGTAGTACAAGATTTGGGACATAGCTCTTACACTATTACAATATCTCATATAGAACTTACAATAAAGTCTCAAAAGATAAGAAATAAAAGATTGTTTTTACACTAATCAAATAGTAAGAACTAGAATGACAGATTTCGTCCTCAAACATGATGACTCACTAACTTGGGGATCTATCCAAGCTTTTTAAGATTTGACCTTGAAACCCATCAATGGCCAGAACCAACATTATTGTATGAATAGAAGAGAATATGGGTTCGTACAAACCACATGTACTAAGTATGAAGACATATGCAATTAAAATATTTAGAAACATGCTGAAAAGGATATTTTGTTCAAAAGCATGCTACGTCACTTTAACAGCCTTCATACACATATCAACATATGAACCATATTTATCTTTATGTTCAAAATACATTATAATGAAGCCATAGTCAACAATGCATGATTATAACACATTTCGTCAACATATAACAATACGTTACTCACAATCCCAATCCAAGCCAACTAGTGCAATGCCTATGTGAAGCCTCATAACCCCACATAAACTAAGTCAACTAGTAAAGAGACCATAAGCATTGTCTTTACATCATATAACTTCATAACAAGTATATTCAATCTCATACATGGTAACCTAGACCAACCACATGTATATCAAGGAAATGCAACATCATATTAGACCAACATTAGATAGAATCAACATTATGCCTTTCATTCATAACATATGTATATAAAGAAATCCCCCTAGGAGTTCCCTCAAGGTTTAAATGTGCAATGTGTAGGTATAGTCCCATACCCGTACCTACACTAGTACACCTCTCAAGTAATCCTCGTTATTATGCATCTTTTTAGTTTCATGCATTCATTCATTTTACTTTTGGGAAATTTCGCCATAACCGACAATTGACAATGTGAGCTAAACATGGAATCCGGTTTCATATCCTCACATCTAAAGGAGGGAATCTTACTTGCAAAGGTAAAACAGATATATCATAATAGCGTCTACGTGGATCCACTAACTAAGTTTCCTATGGGGCATATAGTTAAGGACCTAGGAAGTTGTTTCTAGGAACCCTCGTTATGCTAATTAACATTGTAGTTTCCATCTCATGAGAGAACAAAGTGTGATCCTCCCTTCCTTTGTAAAGGAGCACCTCTCATTGTCAAGTTTACTCGGTGCTAAGTTAAATGTTCCCTTTCTGAAATATCTTAGAGTCTTTAGTTTATATCAGAGGTTTTAGGAGTCTAGCCCCTCATATATCAAGTTCATTACTCTTAGGTTCGAGGATGAGAAATTCCTTTCATCACAACCCAACATTATGTGAGAACATTAAATCATAATCACAGTAATGAGATGCACAAGAGAATCACTTTCAATCCCTCATAATCATACACCTACCATCATCTCAAATTCGTTATGTTCAGACCCTATTTATACATTCATAACTTCATCATGCTCCTATCGTACTCACATATTCATACTTCAACTGAACAATAATAATCAATAATAGACCAACATGATTGCTATAAAGTACTTATGAACTTGAAGATCTTACCATAATCCTCCAAGAAAGCTATTTCAAGACTTCACCTTCAATTCACACATATTTACCCAAAAATCGAATCATAATCATCATATAATAGTAAAATATACAAGAATACATTCAATTAAATCTCCCCTAATCATAAACCAACCTAAATCACAAGTTAGGTTAGGAGAAGAAGAGTATTTATGGGTCTCTATAGAGATTTAGGGAAAAGCTTTAACGGATACTTCAATCCACGCATAAACATACATTAATCATCACTAATAATCGAATTAAGACTTCACAATTCATTTTAGAAAGTTAACCCACGAAATTGGATGAAAATAAGCCATTTGAAGAACATTGAAATCAAATCTTTGAAGATCCTCTTGGGGAAAGGAGTCCCAAGAGTAAGTTGACTCCATACCTTTAGAATACATGAAAATGGTGAAGGAAAGCCTTGTTCTTGAAGCCCATAGAAAACTCAGTGTTATTCTTCAATGGGGGTCTTTGGAGTAGTGAGACAAACTAGAGAGAAGTGTGAGCTATTTGGGTTTTGGGATAAATGAGGTTTTAGTTTAGTTTAATGACTTAGGATCCTTTTATAGTCCTTAAATAACTAATTAGAAACGTCCCTAATAATTGATTTATTAATTAACCAATTACCTAACCACCCCTAATTAAACCGTGTGGAGGAAGTGAACTAGGGGTCTATCAACGAGACCCCATCGTCCCACCATGGACCGTCATGGTCAACCATGGTTTGGTACAGAGGCTGCATTATTGAGGCTCAAGGGGAAAATTATAATTATAGACTGACGAGCACCATCGACGGGGCGTGCACCCATCGACGGCTCATCGATTTCCTCGTGGTTGCACATGGTATTTTGACAACTTTTAGAGTCAAATATTTGGGTCCTCCTCGAGGGGCCTTAGGGTGGTCCTTGGGGAGTCGTACTCAAACTTTTCGACCCTAAACATTCACTAAGGTTTACGTTATGCCTTTTTACAAATTTTGACCCTTATACGATTCTTCAAACCCATACAAAAACCTAAAGGCACACTAGTTCACTTTCATTAGTCTCCAGACGTCATGGTCGTTTCTTGACGTTTTCACTCTAATACTTCTTAATAAAGTTAATTACCTTTGTTTAAGTCTAAAAAAATGTTTTAAGGCATTGTTCATTAAGTGAGGCTCTATTGTAGGCCATTGGACTTCCGAGGTGTAACAATATCCCCTCCTTGGGGAATATTCGTCCTCGAATGACACTTTAGCATCTTTTCTTTTGAAATTATGACTCAAGAGTAGCAGCCCAACCAACACATGACATATAATAATAACTCAAAAGTCAAAGTAGGAAACATTCACTCCATTCTGAACACAACAAAGCATCACAATGAGGTAGGAACTACATCAACTACCAAAATGGACATCTTTCATTATTTAACATTTTTACAAAGAGGAATGTCCTTCTCCTCCTCATATAGCTCAACACTTTCAAAAAATAGTAATTCATCATTTCATCACTTCATACTTGAGCAATTTCACACGAAATATCACATATTAACAATATACAAAACATGTAATCAAGTATTATAAAGTATGAGGACACATATTATTTAAGGCATACATGAAACATGGATTTTCACAAGAATATGCACAATGAAGGGAAATAATAGAAATTCACACTTAAGACCCTTAATAAACTGAAACTAGGAGAAGTTACTAACCTCAACCTTGAGTACAAGAGGAAGGAAAAAGCTAAGGATATCGGGACATCATTTCATCCTCGGCCTCCAAAGTAGCAATTCCACTAGTTGATTCTTCCAAAGAACCTTTACGGGAGCTACTGCCTTATTCCTCAACTTCTTCACTTGCCGGTCTAAAATCTAAACCAGGACCTCTTCATAGGAAAGGTTAGCATAAACCTTTAAACTTTCTAGAGAAAGGATAGACACCGGATCACGTATGCACTTCTTGAGCATAGACACATGGAAAATCGGATGGACCGAAGCCAACTCAATAGGTAACTTCAACTAATAGGAAACATTTTTGATGTATTTCAAAACCTCATTTGGCCCCACATACCGGAGACTAAGTTTCCCTTTTTTCCCAAACCTCATCACCCCTTTCATGGGTGATATCTTCAAATAGAGCATGTCACCTACCATAAACTCAAGGTCCCTCTTCCTTGTGTTGGCATAAGATATTTGTCGACTTTGGGCCATCTTCAAACGATCCCTCATAAGTTGGACATTCTCCACAGACTCATAGATTGCTTTAGGAACTATTAAAGCAAACTCACCTACCTCAAACCACCCAATTGTAGATCAATATCTCCTCCCATAAAGGGCCTCAAAGAGTTCCACAGCAATACTCAAATGATAACTACTATTGTAGGCAAATTCAATCAATGGTATATGGTCATCCCAATTATCGTTGAAGTCAATAACACATGCCCTAAACATTTCCTCCAAGGTTTGGATGGTTCGTTCCGCCAAACCATCTGTTTGTGGATGAAATGCGGTACTAAGTTTCACCTTGGTACCTAGCTCACTTTGGAATGCTTTCCAAAACCTAGAAGTGAATTGGTGACCCCTATCCGAGATTATAGACAAGGGAATCCCATGGAAAATCACAATATCATCGTGATACAACTTAGCGTATTCATTCACCGAATAAGTAGCTTTGACAGGGATAAAATGGGCAGATTTTGTCAATATATACACAATAACCCATTTGAGTCATTATGCCTCCGGGTACGAGGCAAACCAACAACAAAATCCATATTGATATCTTCCCATTTCAAAGTAGGGACATCTATCCCTTGAGTTAACCGTTCGGTCTTTGATGTTCGGCTTTTACTTGTTTACAATAAAGACATTTGGCCACAAACTCCGCTATATCCTTCTTAAAACAGTTCCACCAATAGACATGCTGTAGATTACAATGCATTTTGGTGGCACCCAGATGAATATAATATCGGCAACCATGAGCTTCTTCCAAAATTTGTCTTCTCAAGTCATCAACATACGACAAACACAACCTACCTTGGTACCTAAGTACACCATCCTCCCTTTGGGACTATTACTCATTGAACCTTCTAAGAACCGATTCCTTCAACTCCATCAATAGAGGATCAAGATATTGCTTAGACTTCACCTCAACCACTAGAGATAACTCAGAGTTGTGATGAACCCTGAAATCCCCTTTTGGAGACTCTTCTAACCGAACACCCAATCGGGCTATTTTATGAACATCTTTCACTAGATCTTTCTTACCATCATCAATATGAGCCACACTACCCATAATCATTCGACTTAAAGCATCCACAACAACATTTGATTTTTCGTGGTGGTAAAGGATACTCATGTCATAGTTTTTCAAAAGATCAAACCACCTCGTTTGCCGGAGATTCAACTCCTTTTGAGTGAACACATATTAGCGACTCTTATGGTCGGTGAATACGTCTACATGCACACCATAGAGATAATGTCTCCATATTTTCAAAGAAAACACTACGGCTGCTTATTTAAGATCATGAGTTGGATAGTTCTACTCATGCACCTTGAGTAGTCTAGAGGCATATGCTATCACCTTACCATGTCGCATGAGGACACAACCCAAACCTACCCGAAAAGAATCACAATACACAAGAAACCCTTTGCAACTGTCCGTTAAGGTCAATACCGGAGCGGAGGTAAGCTTATCTTTCAATTCTTGAAATTTTCTTTCACAAGCTTCCGACCACTCAAACTTAACTTTCTTTGGGTTAGTATTGTCAAATGAGAATAAATTGATGCAAACCCATCAACAAACCTTCTACAGTACCTGGATATACCCAAGAAACTTTATATGTCGGAGGAAATTAATGGTCTAGGCTAATTCTTAACCTCCTTCATTTTCTTTGGATCTACCTCTATACCCTCACTTGAGACAATATGGCAAAGAAAAGAAACCGTCTCAACCAAAATTCACACTTACTATAGCAAAGAGTTGATATTCCTTGAGGACTTGCAATAGTACTCTCAAATGACCCATGTGTTCATCCTCACTCTTGGAATATATCAAGATATCATTAATAATGAAAATTACAAAGGAGTAAAGATAATTCTGGAACACCCTATTCATAAGGTCCATGAAAGCCGTCAGGGAATTAGTTAGACCGAAAGACATGCCTACGAAGTCATAATGACCATACCTTGTTCAGAAAACCGTTTTAGAAATGTCAACACCTCTCACTTTAAGCTTATGATATCCCAACATCAAGTCCATTTTTGAAAAGTAACTCGCAGCTTGGAGTTTATCAACTAAATCATCAATTCTAGGAAGAGAATACTTATTATTTATAGTGACCTTGTTAAATTGTCGGTAGTCAATACACATTCTAAGATATCCATCTTTCTTTTTCACAAATAATATCGGAGCGCCTAATGGAGATATGCTTGGTTGTATAAAACCCTTCTCAAGCAAATCCTTGAGTTGAGCCTTCAATTCTTTCAACTATGCCGGAGCCATTAGATAAGGAGGAATTGATATGGTTTGAGTATCCGACAAAAAGTCTATGCCTAAATTTATTTCCCATTCGGGAGGATTCTGGGTAAGTCATCAAGAAAGACTTCAAGAAAATCCTTCACTACGAGGATCAATCTAAAGGTGGATTCTAGGATTCAAGGTCCTTCGCCCTCACAAAATGATAGAGTCATCCCTTGGAAATCATCTTACAAGCTTTTAGACACGATATGATTTGACCTCTAGGGATCGAGCTTTCCCCCTTACACTATAAAATAGGTTCATTTGGAAATTGGAACTTAACTACCCTTGTTCTACAATCTATTCAAGAAAAACAAGCATGTAACCAATCCATCCCCAATATGACAATCAAAGTCTAACATGTCAAGTTCTACCAAGTAAACCAATGTAACTCTATTTGAAAACATTATAGGACAACTCCTATAGGCTCTTTTAGTAATGACGGAGTCACTGACTGGGGTAGAAACTGAAAAAGGTTCAACTAAGATATCGGGGAACATATCAAACTTCATAGTCACCAAAGGATTTACAAAAGATAAAGTGGCACCGGGATCTAGCAATGTATAAACATTAATTGAAAATACTTGCAACATACCAATAACAACATAAGGAGAACCATCTTGATCACCCCTAGATTTGAGAGCATATAAGTGTTTCTTCTTAGGAGCATCAAAACTTGGACCGCTTGCTTGTGATTTAATACTCTCCCTACCTTGAGTCTTGGTTATGTGACAATATCTAACCATGTGTCCACTATTTCCATAACCGAAACAAGTATTCGTTCCCTTTAAACATTTACCCATATGCTTCATACCAAATTGAGCACAACTAGTTTTCTCACTTGGGGATCCACTGCCTTTCCCCCCTTGAGGCTTAGGGATAGGCACCATATTCTTGCTAGCCTATGAGAAGTTAGAAGGAACTTGGTTGTAGAATCCCACTTGAGTCTTGGTTTGTCTTGGATTTCAAACTTACCCTTAGAAGTACGTACATCATAGGACCTTGCCCTCTTGGCCTTCCTACACTTCCTTTTAAGCATACTCTCATCAACTTATTGAGCATGCACCATCAAATGAGAAGTGTCCATGTTGTCATGAAACATTGCCACGCCACATTCTTTCACAAGATCATTGTACACACCCATTGAAAATGGTTCATTTAATCTCTAGGATTTTAAACCAAAGAAGAGGCATACCTAGACAACTTAGTGAATTTTAAAGAGTATTCTTACACACTCATACCTCTTTGACGAAGGTTGATTAACTCTTGCACTTTTGCCTCTCTTTTCTCCCTTGGAAAGAACTTATCAAAAAATTCCCTCCTAAAGATTTCCCAACTAACGGGACCCTCCCTAAAAAAAAGAGCCCTATTGTATTTCTATTGAGTGTACAATGTTTTAGTTGCATTCTTGAGTTGATAAGTGGATAGCTCGACCTTCTCTTTTTAACTCACCCCCATAGCATACAAGATCTTATAGACCTTATCAAGAAAGTCTTGGGGGCATTCATCTACGTTAAACCCAAAGAACATAGGAGGATTCATCCTTGTGAAGTCCCTCAAGGGAGAATCCATGGTACTAGCATTTTGATTCCCACGGGGTGCAACTTCCCGGTTTTCTTGAGCCTTCACAGCTTGAGCTTGAGTAGTTACGACTTTAGCTTGAATAGTCATGACTTGAGCCAAGCTTAGGAAGCCGACCTTATCTCTCAATCCGTCATAGCTAGAGGATTGACCTGAGGGTGGTCACCTAGAGGAACTTGTTCTTAAGGAGGAGCTTGATTGCCTTGGATAGGAGCTTGGTAGTCTTGTGGAGGAGCTCCCGCATTAGCAATCTCCTCTTCAACTATTCTTGTGGCTGCATTTCTATTAGTCATAGCCTATAACCAGAATAAAAGAATTAGAAGAAAAGGACACATAGAGTTGAGACTCTTGAGGCACGACCTAGGAATACCATGAAAAAATGAGAATTTCCTAAGCATCACATAGCCTCTCATTCATAAGTGTTGCACGCTTCACAATTATGAAAAAGACTCTACGTAGACGTGGTTTTTTGAGACATCATTCCTAGGATTATTCAATTTCATGCTCTGATATAAATTTTGTCACGACCGGGGCGCACCACCTAGTCGTAACCGACATCTTCGTCCTCTTAGAGTCCTTAAATAGCCCTTAACATTCATCATTGCATTCCATAGGTAGAAAAATACAAAAAATTAAAAACTTTACATTGAAGATCACAAGGACTTCTCATATATCAAAAATAGTCTACATAGTCTCGGACATAACCCTTACACTATTACAATATGTATCATATAGAACATACAATCAAGTCTAAAAATATAAGAAATAGAACATGGTCTTTAGACTAATCAAATAACAAGAACTAGAATGATAGGTTTCGTCCTCGGACTTGAGGACTCACGAACTTGGCATCTTTCCATGCTTCTTGAGACAAACATTATATAGAATCACCATTATGTCTTTCATTCATAGCATATGAATATAAAGAAATCACCCAAGGAGTCCCCTCAAGGTTCACATGTGCAATGCATGTGCAATTTATAGGTAACGTCTCATACGCTTACCTACATTAGTAAATCTCTCAAGTTATCCTAGTTATTATGTATCTTTTTACTTTAATTTATTCATTTTACTTTCGGTAAACTTTGTCATAACCGACAATAGACCATATGAGCTAAACATGGAATCCGGTATCATCCCCTCACACAGAAAGGAAGGCATCTTACTTGCCAAGGTAAGACATATATATCATAATAAAGTCTACATGGATCCACTAGCTAAGTTTCCTACGGGGCACAAAGTAAAGGAACTAGGTGGTTGTTGCTAGGAACCCTCTTTATGCTAATTAGCATTGTAGTTTCAACCTCATGACAGAACATTGTGTTATTTTTCCCTCTTTTGTGAAGTAGCACCTCTCATTGTCAAGTTCACACGGTGCTAAGCTAAATGTTCCCTTTTTAAAATATCTTAGAGTCTTTAACATTAGTTTATATCGTAGGTCTTAGGAGTTTAGCCCCTCATATATCATGTTCATATCTCATAGGTTCTAGGATGAGAAAGTCCTTTCATCACAACCCAACATTATGTGAGAACATTACATCTTAATCATAACAATGAGATGTACAAGAGAATCACTTTAAATCCCTCATATTCATACATATATCATCATCTAACATTCATAATGTTCATAGCCTAATCATACATTCATAATTTCATCATCTTCCTATCATACTCACATAGTCATACTTTAATTGAACAATAATCATCAAGAATAGACCAACATGATTGCTATAAAGTACTTATGAACTTGAAGATCTTACCATAATCCTCCAAGAAAGCTCTTTCAAAACTTCACCCTCAATTCAATGATCTTTACCCAATAATTGAATCATAATCACAATATAATAGTAAATTGTACATGAATACATCCAATTACATCTTCCCTAATCATAAACCAACCTAAATCACAAGTTAGGGTTAGGAGAAGAAGAGTATTCATGGGTCTCTGTAGAGATTTAGGGCAAAGCTTTAAGGGATACTTAAATCCACACATAAACATACATTAATCATCATGAATAATAGAATTAAGTCTAGAAAATTCAATTTAAAAATCCGACCCACGAAATTAGATGAAAAAAAGGCATTTAAGAACATTGAAATCAAATCTTTGAAGATTCTGTTGGGCAAAGGAGTACCAAGAGTGAATAGACTCCATACAATGAGAATCCTTGAATAATAGTGAATGAAAGCCTTGAACTTGAATCCCTAGAGAGAACTTGGTCTTCTTATTCAATTGGGGTCTTTGGAGTAGTGAGAGAAACTAGAGAGAAGTCGGAGCTATTTGGGTTTTGGGATTTATGAGGTGTTAGGTTAGTTTAATGACTTAGGATCATTTTATAGTCCTTAAATAACTAATTATAACTGTACTTAATCATTAATTAATTAATTAACCAGTTACCTAACCACCCTAATTAACCCGTGTCAAGGCAATGGACTAGGGGTCCATCAACGAGACCCCATCGACAGCCCATCGTCCCAACCACGGACCGTCCTGGTCAACCGGATAAGTCTAAGTATAGAGTGACGAGCACCATCGATGAGGCGTGCAACCATCGACAAATCATTGATCCTTTCGTGGTATTACACTGTACTTTTACAACTCTTAGGTCAAATGTTTGGGTTCTCCTAGAGAGCCCTTAGGGTGGTCCTTGGGGAGTCGTACTCGAATGTTTTGACCCTAAACATGAACCATGGTGTACCCTAGGACTTATACAAAGTTTTACCTGCATATGACTCTTCAAACCCATACAAAAACCTAAAGGCACACTAGTTCACTTTCACTATTCTACAGACATCGTGGTCGTTTTTTGACGTTTTAAAACATCCTAATCAAGCAAATTACCTTTGTTTAAGCCTAGAAACACTGTTTTAAGGCAATTTTCATTAAGTGAGGCTCTAAACTAGGTCGTTGGACTTCCGAGGTGTAACACACGTAATATAAAACCTTCTTTAAAAAGATCTCTTATGTCTTTATTTTTTCCTCGGCGATCTATGTTTAAAGAGGGTTACATAATCTTACAAGATAATGAAAGGTTCATTAGTAACTTTTAAAGTGCCGCACATAGTATTAGTCAAAGTCTTAGTTTGTGACAATGTGGTATCAAAGAGAAGGTATAGACTAAGGGAATGTCTAACGAGGAGAACATCAACACTACTAGCACCAATAACGTCAGGATGATGGTGGAAAGAAATACTGAAAGGGAAGGAAACACCTTATGAATAGTGAGAAATAGCCGATTGACCCAATAATAATCAAAACGATGACTTATCACCCACTTTTTCCCATAGAGGCGAGTGACGAGGAACGTGGTGAGGAACCTATTAACCCCACAACCTGAGTAGAGTGTATAACGAGGGCTGAGCTTGATATGATAGATTTTAATGTATTCTTTGTATGGATTGGATGCACTTTATTCTTGGTATGGATTGGATGCACTTGTGTTATGCTTCTATTGATGGTAGAGCTCAGGTAGTCAAGTTTTAGTTCCCGAATGAGCCTATCCTAGAGTGGAAGGGGGGAAATTCTATGTCGTAGTGTCAGGTTGTCTCTTATCTTAATGATCAAAATGTTATTTGTCAGGGTTGAATTAACCATCTAGTTAGGCTGAGGGAAGTAAATTCTGAAACCCCTACTCTGGAGTTGGTCCCTTGTTGTTAATGAGTTTCTAGAAGTGTTCCCAAATGATCTACTCATTATTCCTCTCGAGTGGGAAATAGACTTTAGTATTTACTTTTTCACATATACGCGACTTATTTTTAATCCTCCTTACTGTATGCTCTGGAATAATAAAAGTAGTTTAAAGAACAATTAAATGTTTGTTGGATTAGGGTTTTATCCAACCGATTATCTGTCCATAGGGTTCTCTAGTTTTGTTTGTTAGAAAGATGATAGTTCTCTTCGTATGTGTATTCACTATCATTAGTTGAACAAAGTGACCATTAAGAACAAGTATCCTCTCCCAAGGATAGATGATTTGTTTGACCAACTTCAAGGTGCAAGTTATTTCTCAAAGATTGATCTTCGACCGAGTTATAACCAACTGAGGGTGAGGGAAGATGACATTCCAAAGACGTCTTTTTGAACTCGATATGGTCATTGTGAGTTTATGGTAATGTTCTTTGGGTTGAGTATAATGATGATGACATTTATGGATTTGATGAATAGGGTATATATACAACACCTTGACATGTTTGTGATTATATTAATAGATGATATTTTGATCTACTCAAGGAGTGAGGATGAGAATATGTATCATTTGAGGACCGTGTTGCAAATTTTTAAGGATCAACAACTTTGTGCAAAGTTTAGCAAATGTGAATTTTGGCTTAGTTCGGTAGGTCTTTTTAGTCACATTGTTTCAAGTAAGGGTATTGAGGTAGATTCTACGAAGATAGATGCGGTCAAGAGTTGGCCTATGACACATCCGGGGAGTACCCTCTAGAAGTAACATGGCGTACTTGACCTCTCGGAAGTCTTATACAAGCCCATAGTTAGCATTCATCGCATTGACATAGTAAATTTAGCGGGAAATTTAAAACTTTTCATAGTACATCATATGCTAGAAACTTTACTTCATATATAGATAAAACATAAGTCATAATACATATTTAGACCCTAAGTCTCTTTGCCATCATAGACTCAACAACATTAGAGTATATTAGGGATACGACCCATAATCACATTACATAACTATACAATATTTATAGACTTTACAGTAAAGACATAGGTAGGAGATCCTTGAACTTAAGGATTCCTTTCATTGAGCTTGGGAATAATCCATCAAGATCTTAAACATTCAATACATCCTTTAAGCATTCAGAACCTACACATTGTGTAAAAAGTAAAGAATAATGGAATTAGTACAAAAATGCACTAAGTATGGCAACCATGCAAAAACATGCATTTAAAAGGGACATTTTCTTGAAATCATACTTCATGCATTTTGAGTAAATATTCATAAAACCTTTAGATAATAGCATTTATATCATTTACATACTTTATATAAACATATTTAAATGCCAAACATTACATAAGATCAAATATAGATTTATGACATTTTTGAGTCACATTGACCTCTTTTTCCCTTAACAGTGAGCTTTATTTCCTTTTATTCACTAACTTCCCAAGTAACCCTCTAGTGATACTTGGTGCAATGCATCACTTTAAGGCCACAAGGAAACATACATATCATCTACACAATCCAACACATATCACCATAGAAGTATAGTACAACTTAGACACATTTAAACCAATACCATAGGACAATTACAGTAACTACCTTTAACTTGCACATATACCAACTTCACTCCACATTCATGCATTATAAAACCTTACCCACAATCCAATTCTAAGCCTACTAGTGCAATGTATATGTGAAACCCCATAACCTCACACATACTTAGTAAACCTATCATAAGACCATAAGCCTTACCATCCAATTCATACATCAACAAGTAAGCAAGGACAACTTCATTCATGTCAATACAATACCTTCATCATATAGTCAATAATATCAACATCATGCATATAGACTCATACCATGCACATCTTCATAACAAGTAGACCAATACTACAAAGTCATTGTAAGACCCCGAAAATGACTTAGGTTAAATAGAGCCTAACATGTTGGTAATGGTGGTCTAAGGTCCTTATGTCGTCTATAATATGGTATAGAGATAGTAGCTAAAGTATTATGTGTATTGGAAGTCAAACGTCAAGGGATGACTAAGAGATTCGATGACTAAGTCACCTATGTGCCTCATATGTGGTTCTGTGTGTTTATGTGTAATTCATGAGTTGTAAGGTTATTAAATGAGTTTAAATGGTGTGAAAAGTCAGTATGTCAAGTTTCGAGAAGTTTGGAGGTAAAACGTCCAAGAACGTTCATGAAGTTCGAAAGATATGCTTCGAAATAACCTTGTATGTCTAGGCATGTTTCGTCGAGTTTTACATGTTCATTTTGGATGAAATTTATGTGAGAGGTGTTAAACTCAAAGATAGTCGTATTTGGGTTGGAAACGTCCGGGAAATTATCCCCAAGGACCATCCAAGGGTCCTTGAGGAAGGACACAATTTGGTGGCCAAAACTACCAAAAGGCAGTCCACCTACAGAGGGCAATCGACGGCCAGTGGCCTGGTCGACACCCCGTTGGTGGTGGGAGTCATTGGAGCCTTAGACTAGGAGGCCAAGATTCCATTTTACAGGCTCTGACCCAATTGATAATGGACATCACGGTCCGTAAGTGGGCTTACGCCCCGTTGATGGGTCCGTCGTTTGTGAGCATGTGCCTGCGTGCAGCTCACTGTTAAGTGAGGGGTGAAATGGGAATTTCACCCCACTTCCAAATAAGAGTATTGGCGGTTTATTAAGGGTATATTGGGTATTTTAAATGTGTATATAAGTGTTTAACACTTAGAATATTTCATTCTTCAAAAATCAAAACCCCTAAATCCCTTAAGAAATCCCAAACACTACATTGAAGTCCAAATCAAGGAACAGCTTGGAGGTGACGTTTTGAGTGGAAATTCTTCATCAAATTGAAGAATTATCTTCATTGAGGTATGGCTTTTGATCCTTGAAACACGTTTCATCAAGGAGCCCAACTTTCAAAGATGTTTTTAAAGTTTTCAAAAGATGAATTGACCTTTCTTTCATGATCTACCATGGGTTCTTGCATTAATGGTTTTCAAACGTCTATTGTGGATTAGATTGATATTGTATTGATAATTTGAACCTAAATTACCTATGAACCTATGAAGTTGATGAACCTAAGATTTTGACTAAATTATGGGTTACTTGATATTGGCTTAATGTTGATGAATTCATGTGTAGTTTCTTATGGGCTTTCCATTGATGTAAGAATTGTATTCAATTGTTATAAAATTGGTATTGGATTGTTGAATCTATATTGAATTGGGTTAGACTTCATTGATTTCTATAATTGTGCATTGAATTGGTGTTCATGGCCGTAGGTAAGGGCCTTATGATGTTGAATTGGGTGATTTGGTATTGGCTTGAAGTGTTGATGATGAAGTGGTGGTACGCTGCCCTATTTCTTCTTATTCAATGTTAATTATGCTTCAGTTATGTTATGATTGGTTTGGTCCACCTTTGGTGGTGATGCTATGTGAATTGATGTGGCCTTGTCGGCGTTACTTTCTAGTATATTGATGATCATGGCCTTGTCAGTACTACTTGAAATTATATATCTATTTGTGTAGTTGATTTGATGGTGTATAATCATATCTACCTATATGTGAAAGTACGTGTTAGACTATTGATACTATCTAGGTAATCATGTTATGCTTTGACTATGTGTTTATGGTGTAGTCTTAGAGTTGATACATGGTTATTCCTAAAGTGGTTCTATGAGCATTAAATGGTTAAGTTGATGATGTTAAGGTAATTAATAGGTTGACTAAATAATGTTAAGGGTCATTCCTAAGAGTCTAAAGAAAGATAGGCTAAATGAGTAAAATGGAAGTATGTTGTGTCTTGTTTAGGTGGACTTGTGTCCCTTAGTTGATGCTTATGTGAATATGTGATGTCTTGGCTTAGGAACCTAAAGGGTCTTAGTCTTGAATAAATGAAAATAGGTGAGACCTTTAATGATAAGAGGGTCATTGATGTGGAACCTTGAACAAAGTGGTAAGGTTATAAATCGTGAAGTAGTTAGCCGTAATGGTATCCTTCATGTCATGAGTGATGGACTTAAGCTTGATTGGATGGAACGGCATCATATCATACCTTAGGAAAGTCGTGATGAGATTCTTGTCTCCATAGTGAGATATGCCCTAGTGGACCTTGCTTTTGTAGGGTGAATGTAATTGGGTCATGAACTAGATATGGGACCCATTTATATGAACCTTAATGTGAATTGATCTATGAGAACTAAGGCTAGAACCGAGTGAGTATGAGCAAGGGGGAAGTAGTTCTACTTAAGAAAGAGACTAGAATGCTTAGTATGCCCTTCATATTCCTTAACCATGTGCCTACGTGGGATTTTTATGTTCTAACATTGGCAAGTAGAACACCTCATCGAAGTAGGATAAAACTTCGGATTCCATGCTTTGCTACCATGGTCTATGTAGGTTATTGCTTATTCTCATCATATGGGATACCTATTAGAATTAGAGAAGTTCTATAAAGTTTAGGTGGTGGTATGGGACGCTACTTAGACATTGCACAATAGGCTTTGAAAATGTTAATGAGAGTCCCTAGGTCTTGTCTAAGACCATTATTTGAATGTCGTTTATGTGATGTATGTCTCTTAAATGAACTAATGAATTAATGACTTAATGATAATGAGTATGTAAAAGAATAAGTACCTAATCTAAAGTGACTTAAGGATTCCTTAGCTGAAGTGTGAAGAGGGCATAAAGGATGATCTCTTCATGTCATATCTTTGGAAGTCTTGAGAATGACTCTAGTTAGGTAAGTTGCTTGATATGTTTGACATGATCTAAACCTAGGAAGTCTTAAGGATTATTTAGGTAGCCTTGAAGTGTATGTATGGGCGTTATCTTATAGGAGTACTTGAGTAAGTCTTTTTATAGCCTTGGTAGGGGAGATTGTCATATTATGTATGTCTTGTATGTTGGTGTATTGTAGGTGTGTATGTGTCTCATTATGAGTAATCTTGAGGACCGTTTAGGCACATCTAGAGAGGGTGTATGAGCGGTCTCTCCTTGTGTGACCTAAGTGAATCTTAGGATGGCTTTAGTGAGAAGACTACATGCTAAAATATGTTCAAAAGGAAGGCATTGGACTTCACTGTAACAGTGAATGAATTTCACTGTACGGTGAAGTGACTCACTGTAAAGTGAGCTCTAACTTTATGATTTCGGTTTAAGTGTTTTCTTATGTGGTTCTAAGTTGCTAAATGTTATTCTTATGATGATATTATGATGTTTTAAAGAAAAGATATATATTTACAATAAAGTCCGTTTTATTGATTTTATGCATAATGCCATACTTAGTACATGTGGTTGTACTAATTCCATGCTTTATTTTCTATCTATAGTTATTGGTAGGTGAAGAGCTTTGGGAAGAAGACTTGGACAAGGAGATAGTTCACAAAGAGTTAAAGTATGTCCTCACTTGACTCGAGGGCATATATGTCATTTTATGAAGTTTGTAATAGACTATTAGTAGTATGTTTTAAATTCGTATGGGCTGTGTCCCAAGTATTATCATGTCTTAAGATGATGATCGAGACTTAGTGTTTTCCTTTTTCCATCTATGAAAGAGTTTATGACTTCTATAATTTTTTACGAAAAGTTTTAATTCAGCACTACTTTTCATTATGTATACGATGAATGATATGATAGGCTTGTATAAGACCTCTGAGAGGTCGAATACGCCGGTCGCAATCCAAGATTGCACCCTTACTTCTAGGGTGTGATTTTGGGATGTGACAGTCATGCATAAAGAACATATACATAGACACATGCATTAGAACACTTTCCTAGAACTTCCTAAGGTGATACTTGTGCAATGTCTAGATGGGTTCATTACTTCCACCTATCCTAAGTAACATCCCTTAAGTCATTCTAGTTAGGGTCCTAGTCATTTACTTTCATTGTCGATTTTACTTTAGGAAAACTATAGACTTAACAGACACTAAGACCATGGGTGCTAAACATGGAATGCGGTGTCATGAAACCCCACACCGAAAGAAGGTGGTCTACCGACCAAAGTAGAACCAAACGTGACATAGCTTTCTAGGTGGATCCACTAGCTAGTATCCTATGGTGGCAACATAGTTATAGAACTTGGAGGATATATTGGAAACATCCCTCTATGCCCTTGGGATATGAGGCTTTCCACCTCATGAGATTTATGGTAGACCTACCTTTCCACATTGGAAAGGGACACACACACTCATATACAAGTTCACTCGGTGCTAAGCTAAGTTCCCTTTATTGAAAAAGCCTTTATTATCATTTCTTTATAAAACATAGGTTTAGGAGAGTCATCCCCTAACATGCTTAGCTAATAGGTCATAGATGAAAGTTCATCAACCTAAATCATGTGAGGAATCCCTTCATATGAACATAGCATATGTAAAGTACAATCTAGTTTAGGATACACTTGAGCACACCTTTCAAGGATCCTTTATTAACTAGATCATCATTCATGTGTGTGTATACATATATGTGAGCAAACCTTTCACATAACACATAAAGTAACACATGTTCATACATCATATTCATACATATAGAAACCAAAACTAGAACTATCCTATCAAGGTACACATGTTCAATGCATAGGCAAAGTCCCATATCCTTACCCATACTAGTACACCTATCAAGTCATCCTAGCTAAGGAAACACATATCATACTTTCATAAACGTAATCTTAACATGCATAGTAGTAGACACTAGTGAATATGAGAACTACCTTTCATTTAGACACCATGACCTATACTACTTGTAACATGCATGTAAAGTGAGTGTGTGTACATTGGTCAACATGATTACATAATGGCTATCAACAACACATTGAGACAGCCACCCTCTTAGACCACATTACACTTTTAAGTATAGACCACACAACACAATTTAGCATAGGAGACAAGACAATCTTCATATTATAATTTAAGGCTCCTAACATTATCTATTCACACATTAACATAGAGGTACATGGGTAGGGGTCATCAACCATTAGCACCTAAACCATGGCATCACCTACACATGATATTACATAACCCTTTACATGCTCATAACAATAGTAACATAACCTAGATTCACAAGTCAAATAGATGACTAGGCATAAGTTACACATAAAGTGATCATCATAACCACTCCTTCATATATTCATCAATTTGCCTTCTAGGACATGGTCAATACATATATAATGAGATAAAGTAAATACCGTCACCATAAGTGGACCATACCACACAATGCCATACAAGGCTTTCTTAACTACATTAATATAGAAAAGTAGAGGGATGAGCCATTCTTACCAATTCATCAATCTTTGATCATCATTGATCAATACTCATTTCTCATTATGTATACATTATAGAGAAGTAGCTATAAGTTCTTAACTCATAAACGAAACCATGTAAAAGTCGTCACAAGAGCATGATTCAACTAGTGCACTATATCACATATATGGTAGAAAGTAGAGAGTTATAGATCATCGAGTAACTTCCCTAGTTTTGCTCATCAATCATCATGTATCAATAATATAAACCTAGGGCAGTAGCCAAATAGATATAAATCAAATCTAAATCATGCTTCGTCTAACCTAGAATTAAGATCACATAATGTTCATTACAACATTCAAATTGTAGGCTAGAAGAACCTAGATCAATTCATGCCAAGACTCCTTTTTTTTGATCATCAAGAATTCATACCCACAATTCATTAATATCATATATACAAGGAAGTAGTTAAGGAAAATATTATCTACCCGAAATTCTACTACCGTTGTTATAACCTCTAGATCACAGTGAACATGATATTCTAGACATCAATGGAATGTAGAAGAATCCTAGGCTAATCGACACTGATCCACATGAATTCATTATTTACAATTCATCAATAATATCCAATTTAGACAGTAGATACAACCAGCCCTACACAATCGAATTCCACATTAAATTATTAAAAGACCAACGTTACAATGAATCATGGAAAACTAGGCTAAGCATGTTCAAATCTTCATACATTGATCCTCATGGATGCTTCAACATCTGTTCAACATTAATTCACGTAAATAACAGTAGATATAACCACTTCAACGTAATAGAATCATAATTCAATCGATAACAAGTCAAGATCATAAAGCCCATGCAATGACTAAATCAAGTTTTGAAGGGACATGGGTTCATCATGCAATTGGAGTCAAATTCATGTTAAAACCACTGTATTAACTTCAATTCATCATGATTTAATCGTTCAAAACATTTTTAGAAAGAACCCATGGATAGATTGAAGAAGAAGATGTTTGAGCATATTTTTCTCTTTGAAATCTTTGAGATTAACCCTCTAGATGAAAGGATAACTAGAGATGAAGTTCACCATATCTTTATCTACATGAAGACCTCTAAATCCTGGTGAAGAAATCATGCAATTCCAAGATCCAAGCTGTTCTTGAGCTTCAATAACAATAGAGGTTTCTAGGGAGAAGATTTTTTTAGGGAAAGGTTCAATTCGTGTGAGTTGGTTTGGGAATGGGTTGATCACGTTTTTGATCAGTTAAATACACCCAAAAATAAACAAATAAATAGTGTGGTTTCAGGTTAGCACGTGGGGTGAATTTCCCATTCACCCCTTTAATGAAACAGTGCACAGGAAGCAGGCTATAGGCCACCATCGACGGAACCAACTACTGGCCATTGGTCAGTCGGCCGGCCGTGCATTGGATTCTTTCCAATTTTTTGCTTGAGACCTGCCCAAGCTAAGTGTAAAACGATGAGACCTCACCTACGGGTCGTTGGTTGACCAACTGGCCATCGTTTGGTTCATCGATTGACACTGCCAAGGCAGTGTCTCGACCAGCATTGGGTCCTTCTTGTGGGCCCTTTTGCGGGACCCTTTTGAAGTCGTACCCGGACGTTTCCCACGTAAATACAACCCTTAATAAGTTTTAGACATCCCACATGAGTTTAACCCAAAACAAATACTCGAAACACGTCTAAACATGCAAGGCCTCATCAAGACATACACATGCATGTCTCGAGGCTATCTTTCGAACATCTTGGGCGTTCTTGGACGTTTGACCTCCAAAATTCACGAAACTTTATATAAAACCATTTAAAATCATTATAACTCATTTTAAGATTATTTAGGCTCATTTCATACAATTTTAAGCATGCATAGACACATGAGGCACATAGGTGACTAGTCGTCGAACGTTTTGGTCGACCCTTGACGTTTGACTTCTAATTCACCTCAAACTTTATACACTGCCTCTAAACCATATTATAAGTCATTTTAGTACCTTATAACCTTAATACAATCATGCTAGGCTCTAGACACCCTAACTCATTCTGGGGGTCTTACAATATCCCCCACTTGGGAACATTCATCCTCGAATGACATTTAGAACACTTCAATCACAAAAAGGACTTCAACACATCTTACAGCAGTCCATAACATTTATAACATCATCAAATCATTTTGGCACCCAATGCACACAAGCAAGCAAAACTTCCATTCACTCACTCCTTAATGCATCAAACACAAAAACTATTATCATGCTTATAGGAGGTACATACTTCTCCAAATCACAACATGGTCATTACACTTCAATTTATTAAGAGATACTCTTGAAAGGCCAAACACATAGGCAGATTACAACATATACTCAAAAGCTATTTAAGCACTCATACTTCAATGTACATAGTCTTGAGTTAATAGAATCAACAAAGGTCTTTATTAGTTATACCTAGTGCCATGAAGGTCATACTAAACCATACCATGCTTAGTTGTGTCCATGGAGGAACCTTTTCCTCAACACACTTACATGTATCATGAGTTCAAACCTTAGCAAAGTACAAGGTCGATTTCCTTTTAAAATGAGAGATTCTCAACCTTTAAACCAAGACATGATCATGTTTTATTCCTAGTGAAGTCTAAATGGCAAGTTACACCAAATATATCACAAGAAATAGGAAGCTATTTCACAAAATTTCAAATTCTAACATAGAACTAGCCTTTACAGTAAGCCTTATTTGGTAAAAACAATACAAATTAGCGGCACACACATGAACACTTAGCTAAACATGCTTTCACTTTTAAAAAATGATCCTACAATCATGCTTCCCAAACCATACAAGTCACATAATTTTTCAAGAGACTCTACACTTTTCATTTTAAGGCTAAACATTACACCTCACCAGTGACTTGCCACGTTTCTTATCTTACCTCATGAAGTCAAATGCACAACTACCATATCAAGATGCCAATCAACATGAGAAAACATGGATTTTTATCAAAATGTTCTTTCATGCACTTGGAATTTTCACAATATCTTTAAAGTAATGTCAATCAATACATACCAAACATATAAAGGTCACAATTCATATTTTAATGCCAAACTCTATTCATGAACAAGCTTACTAAGAATTTATTATTTTCAAGCTCAAGTAAGAATAGAAGGACAAGATAGAAAATATCTACAACCTTACTACTCCATCACCATCCCCCACTTAGGGTAAACAAAATTAAGAGTAACTTAACCCAAACACAAGAGGACCTTAACTAAACAACCTTCATTTTCATCACTAAAAAGTGATTACAACTTTAGAAGGATTTACAGTAAGTTAACATAGGAACACCAAGGTATTCTAATCTTTATCACCTAGGCAATTTACCCCTAATTATCAAGTTAGGTCATCTCATTCAACCACACAAGGTTTTCATACAATAGAATAGACACCAAGGTCATACAATATTAGGGGAAAACAACAAGGGGACTTAGACATAAGGACTCTTTCTTTTCTTTCAACATTAAAGTAAGGTAACTTTTAGGTCAATCAAACCCACATCATCGCCCTACAAAGATATGAATACTACCCTCAATTCTAGGGGAAACATCAATTCTACAATATTAAGGGACTCACAACACAATAAGCAGTTAGATACAACTCTACGACTCATCATGCCATAAGACTCTCATTCTTCATTACAAATAGGAAATCTCCTTTTTACATTCTTTATCATGCTCATATGCATCAATTCTATACACATTTCAACAACTTCCAATCAAAGAACAATTTAGTTGATTTCCCAAAAATCTTACAGTAAGCTGCCTAACATTACAGTGATCATGCTCCCAAATTCCAAAAATGCAAAATTTAGGCAATCGATGGGAAAAGCATGACAATATGAGATACCAAGCTTTACTAAAACAAGCATACTATCATCACACCTAGGATCAAGTTTATACAAAGAACTCCAATCCATACTAGGCAACTTATCAAGGACCACATATATACAAAGGGAAACATTGAACACTTTTAAGCATATATTCTTAGGGTAGCATGCTTCCATGGGTAGTCACTAAGCATTTAAAATTCAAATCATAATAGTAAGCCACCAACATGTAAAACCATATAGTAACACATCATTTCAAAAGAAACTCATGTCAACCATAATAACTTCTAACATGCTTTAACTACATCTTGACATACATTTCTCAACATAACATGCTTATTCACATAAATATCATACATAGCCATAATTGGCATCACATCATCAAAACATATCAAAATTCACCTTCACACATACTCATTCAACCATAAAACCAATATAAGCATTTAAACTCACCTTTTCTCCCTCAAGCATATCGAGACAATCTCATCCAAGCAATCACATCTGAAAGACCACCGGACAAGAAAACATAAGAGAGAGATCTTATAGAGTTAAGTTCTATGGCAAGATATGAGAATGATGAAGAAGGGAAACTCTATCGTCCTATAGCCTCCCGTATGATTTGATGTGTCACAACTCACCACCAATGCTACGAGACTCTACTAGACGTGGCAATATGAGACTTTTAGAACCTAAAACCACTTTATAAACCTCATGCTCTGATACCACGTTTGTCAAATTCGGGGACCACCCCCTAGAAGTAACATGATGTACTTGACCTTTCAAAGGTCTTATAAAAGCCCATATTATCATTCATCGCATTGACGTAGTAAATTTAGCGAAAAATTTAAAACTTTTCATAACACATCATATGCTAGAAACTTTACTTCATATATAGATAAAACGTAAGTCATAATACATATTTAGACCTTAAGTCTCTTTGACATCTTAGACTCAACAACATTAGAGTATATTAGGGACACGGCCCATAAGACACATTACATAACTATAGAATATTTAAAGACTTTACAGTAAAGACATAAGTAGGAGATCCTTGAACTTAACGATTCCTTTCATTGAGCTTGTGAATCATCTATCAATCTCTTCACCATTCAAGAAATCCTTTAAGCATCCATAACCTACACTTATTGTAAAAAGTAGAGGAGAATGAAATTAGTACAAAAATGCACTAAGTATGGCAACCATGCAAAAACATGCATTTAAAAGGGACATTTTCTTGAAATCATACTTCATGCATTTTGAGTAAAACTTCATAAAACCTTTAGAAAATAGTATTTATATCATTCACATACTTCATATAAACATATTCAAATGCCAAACATTACATAAGATCACATATAGAATTTACTACATTTTTTAGTCACATTACAGTGAGCTCTTTTTCCTTTAACAGTGAGCTTTATTTACTTTTATTCACTAACTTCACATGTAACCCTCTAGTGATACTTGGTGCAATGGATCACCTTAAGACCACAAGGAAACATACATATCATCTACACAATCAAACACATATCATCATAGAAGTATAGTACAACTTTGACACATTTAAACCAATACCATAGGACAATAACAGTAACTACCTTTAACTTGCACATATACCAACTTCACTTCACATTCATGCATTATAAAACCTTACTCAAAATGCTATTCTAAGCCTAATAGTGCAATGTATATGTGACCCCATATCCTCACACATACTTAGTAAACCTATCATAAGTCCACAAGCCTTACCATCCGATTCATACATCAACAAGTAAGCAAGGACAACTTCATTCATGTCAATACAAGACCTTCATCATATAGTCAATAATATCAACATTGTGCATATAGACTTATACCATGCACATCTTCATAACAAGTAATCCAATACTACAAAGTCATGCATAAAGAACATATACATACACAGATGCATTAGAACACCTTCATAGAACTTCCTAAGGAAATACTTGTGCAATGTCTAGATGGGTTCATTACTTCCACCTATCCTAAGTAACATCCCTTAAGTAATTCTAGTTACGGTCCTAGTCATTTACTTCCATTGTCCATTTTACTTTAGGAAAACTATAGCCTTAACCGACACTAAGACCATGGGTGCTAAACATGGAATCCGGTGTCATGAAACCCCACACTGAAAGAAGGTGGTCTACCGACCAAAGTAGAACCAAACGTGACATAGCTTTCTAGGTGGATCCACTAGCTAGTATCCTATGGTGGCAACATAGTTATAGAACTTGGAGGATATATTGGAAACATCCCTCTATGCCCTTGGATATGAAGCTTTCCACCTCATGAGATTTATGGTAGACCTACCTTTCCACATTGGAAAGGGACACACACTCATATACAAGTTCACTCGGTGCTAAGCTAAGTTCCTTTTATTGAAAAAGCCTTTATTATCATTTCTTTATAAAACATAGGTTTAGGAGAGTCATCCCCTCACATGCTTAGCTCATAGGTCATAGATGAAAGTTCATCAACCTAAATCATGTGAGGAATCCCTTCACATAAACATAGCATATGTAAAGCACCATCCAGTTTAGGATACACTTGAGCACACCTTTCCAGGCTCCTCTATTGACTATATCATCATTCATGTGTGTGTGTATACATATACTTGATCAAACCTTTAACATAACACATTAAGTAACACATGTTCATACATCATATTCATACATATAGAAACCAAAACTAGAACTATCCTATCAAGGTACACATGTGCAATGTATAGGCAAAGTCCCATATCCTTACCCGTACTAGTACACCTATCAAGTCATCCTAGCTAAGTAAACACCTATCATACTTCAATAAACGTCATCTTAACTTGCATAGTAGTAGACACTAGTGAATATGAGAACTACCTTTCATTTAGACACCATGACCTATACTACTTATAACATGCATGTAAAGTGAGTGTGTGTGTACATTGGTTAACATGATTACATAATGGCTATAAACAACACATTCAGGCAACCACCCTCTTAGACCACATTACACTTTTAAGTATAGACCACACAACACAATTTAGCATAGGAGACAAGACAATCTTCATATTATACTTTAATGCTCCTAACATTAGCTATTTACACATTCACATAGATGTACATGGGTAGGGGTCTAAACCATGGCATCACCTACACATGATATTACATAACCCTTTACATGCTCATAACAATAGTAACATAACCTAGATTCACAACTCAAATAGAAGACTAGGCACAAGTTACACACAAAGTGATCATCATAACAACTCCTTCATATATTCATCAATTTGCCTTCAAGGCCATGGTCAACACATATATAATAACATAAAGTAAATACCGCCACCATAAGTGGACCATACCACACAATGTCATACAAGGCTTTATCAACTATATTAATATAGAAAAGTAGAGGGATGAGCCATTCTTACCAATTTATCAATCTTTGATCATCATTGATCAATACTCATTTCTCATCATCTATACATTATAGAGCAGTAGCTATAAGTTCTTAAATTATAAACGAAACCACGTACAAGTCATCACAAGAGCATGATTCAACTAGTGCACTATATCACATATATGGTAGAAAGTAGAGAGTTATAGATCATCGAGTAACTTCCCTAGTTTTGCTCATCAATCATCATGTATAAGTAACATACATCTAGGGCATTATCCAAATAGATATAAATCAAATTTAAATCATGCTTCGTCTACCCTAGAATTAAGATCACATAATGTTCATTACAACATTCAAATTGTAGGCTAGAAGAACCTAGATCAATTCATGCCAAGACTCATTTTCTTTGATCATCAAGAATTCATACCCACAATTCATTAATATCATCTATACAAGGCAGTAGTTAAGGACAATATAATCTACGCGAAATCCATTGTTATAACCTCTAGATCACAGTGAACATGCTATTCTAGACATCAATGGAAAGTAGAAGAATCCTAGGCTAATCGACATTGATCCACATGAATTCATTATTTATAATTCATCAATAATATCAAATTAAGATAGTATATACAACCAGCCCTACACAATCGAATTCCACATTAAATCATTAAAAGACCAACGTTACAGTGAATCATGGAAAACTAGGCTAAGAATGTTCAAATATTCATACATTGATCCTCATGGATCCTTCAACATCAGTTCAACATTAATTCATGTAAATAACAGTAGATATAACCACTTCAACGTAATAGAATCTTAATTAAATCGATAACAAGTCAAGATCATAAAGACCATGCAAGGACTAAATCAAGTTTGGAAGGGACATGGGTTCATCATACAATTGGAGTCAAATTCACGTTAAAACAATTGTATTAACTTCAATTCATCAGGACTTAATCGTTTAAAACATTTTTATAAAGAACCCATGGATAGATTGAAGAAGAAGATGTTTGAGCATATTTTTCTCTTTGAAATCTTTGAGATTAACTCTCTAGATGAAAGGATAACTAGAGATGAAGATCACCATAACTCTATCTACATAAAGACCTCTAAAACGTGGTGAAGAAATCATGCAATTCCAAGCTCCAAGCTGTACTTGAGCTTCAACAACAATGGGGGTTTCTAAGGAGAAGATTTTTTTAGGGAAAGATTCAATTTGCGTGAGTTGGTTTGGGATTGGGTTGATCACATTTTGGATCACTTAAATACACCAAACAATAACCAAATAAATCGTTTACGGTCAGTTTAGAACTTGGGGTGAATTTCCCATTCACCCCTTTAATGAAACAGTGCACAGGCAGCAGGCTGCACGCCACCATCGACGGAACCATCTACTGGCCGTTGGTCAGTCGTCGGGCCGTTCATTGGCTTTCGTCGATTGGTCCTTGGACAATTTTTGACTTTAGACCTGCCCAAGATAAGTGTAAAACAACGAGAACTCACCTACGGGCCGTTGGTTGACCAACTGGCCATCGTAGGGTCCGTTGATTGACACTGCCAAGGCAGTGTCTCGACCAGCCTTGGGTCCTTCTCCTGGGCCCTTTTGCGGGGCCCTTTTGAAAGTTGTACCTGGATGTTTCCCACGTAAATACAACCCTTAACAATTTGTAGACATACCACATGAGTTTAACTCAAAACAAATACTCGAAACACGTCCAAACATGTAAGGTCCCATCAAGACACACATGCATGTCTCGAGGCTATCTTTCGAACGTCTTGGGCATTCTTGGACGTTTGACCTCCAAACTTCTCGAAACTTCATATAATACCATTTAACATCATTATAACTCATTTTAAGACTATTTAGGATCATTTCATACAATTTTAAGCATGCATAGACACATGAGTCACATAGGTGACTAGCCGTTGAACGTTTTGGTCGACCCTTGACGTTTGACTTCCAATTCACCTTAAAATTTATACACTACTTCTAAACCATATTATCAGTCATTTTAGGACCTTATAACCTTAATAAAACCATGTTAGGCTCTAGACACCCTAACTCATTTTGGGGGTCTTACAGCCTAGACCTCTAACTCCTTCGGATATGAAAAGCTTCTTGGGTTTGACCGGTTAGTATAGAAGGTTTGTTGAAGGACTTCTTCAACTGCCAGTCCTTTGAAAATTTTTACTCAAAATAAGCACAAATTCATATGGTTTGAATTATGTGAGAAGATTTGAAATATAGGCTTACTTCCCCTCCGGTGCTGACCTCACCGGAAGGTACTAATAGTTTTGTGGTTTATTGTGATGCCTAGAGAATTGGCTTAGGGTGAGTGCTGATGCAAAATGGGAAAGTTATTGCCTATGCATCAAGGTAACTTAATGTTCATGAGAAGAATTATCCTACTCATGACCATGAATTAGCAGTGGTTGTTTTTTATTTAAATATTTGGAGACACTATTTGTATGGATTTCATGTAGATGTGTTGCCGACCACAAGAATTTTCAATATGTGTTTAATCAAAAAGATGTAAATCTTTCCCAAAGAAGGTTTATTGAGTTATTGAAAGATTATGACATGCGTTGTTTATCATCCCTATAAAGCTAATGTTGTAACGGATTCTCTTAGTTGGTTATCTATGGGTAGTGTTGCCAATATTGAAGAAGAAACGAAAGAGTTGGGTTGAGATGTTCATAGATTGACTCAATTATGTGTTTAGGTGGTGGACTCCCCCAAGGGTGGTGTTATGGTTCACAATGATTCTGAATTGTCTTTTGTGGAGGATGTGAAAGCCAAGCAAGGTCTTGATCAAATTTTGGTAGAATTCGAAGAAGCAGTGCTTAAGAAATCCGCAGAGGCTTTCTTTTAATGGGGAGTGTAACGACCCTAAATATGAAATACATAAAATTAGAGCTTTACATATGTTTAATGAATGAATAATATGTTAAGTTAATTTTAGTGTTTGAAGTCAGTTTGGTAAGTTTGGAAGTCAAACGTCAAGGGATGACCAAGACGTTCGGAGACTAGCCTTGTGTGTGACTAGTGTGTCCTTGTATGTTGTAAGTGTTTTTATGTACTGTATGAAGACAAAAACTTGTAAAAAGACTTTAAATAGGTAAAATGAAGTATATAGGGTCAAAACGTCCAGGTCTAACACCCCAAGGATCGCCCTAGGGGTCCACGAAGGAACCCCACCTTTGGTCAAGCTATTGAACTAGCAGGGAACCAGTCCGCGTCGCGGACTTGGTGCACCCAAGGCAAAAATATTGTTCTTCGACGCGGACCTATCTCGCACTCCCCTTTCTTAATTATTTTCAAAAATCATGCGGGAGCAGCTCCGCATCGCAGACTTGTTTCCCGACGATAATATCAAAACTTTAAGTGAAGTTTGACTTGTCTAAAATGGTCAAATCGATGTATGGGTGTTTTGGGTATTTTGGGGGGGTGTTATATACTAATTTTAGGTCATTATACACTCATTCCCCCATCATAAACCCCAAGCCCTCAATTAGAAATCACAATTTTTTAAAACACTCAGAAGCTCTTCTCTGCCAAAACTCTCTCAAGCCTCCATTGAAGGTCAAGGTCTTGTAGCTTGGGCTATGGATGAAAAATGATTTATTATGCAATTATCGTGGGTTTATTCATGTTAAGTATGGTAGTTCATCTATTAACCTTCTTTCATTCAAGGAGTCATTCCAAAGAGATTTCAAAAAGGGTTTTAAACTCCAACTTCTTCGATCTTTGACTCTAAGCGTGGGTCTTTGCATGAAAATGTTTTAATAGATGAAATATGTTATTTTATATGTTAGTTGATGATTTTAATTTCAAAACCCCAATGAACTCATGCTTATGCATATTATCAACTTTTGATTTATGAAATGGGTTTAGTGTACATGTTTAGACAATGTAGAGTTGTATTTTATGTTGTATTATGAATAGCTATTGCCTTATTATGCTTATTTATGATGATTTTTGGAAAGTGTTGAGAAAAATATGTTAAAATCTTGGAGGAATAGTAAGTTGGCTTATTGCTTAACTCTTATCTTGAAATGATAAGAGTGGTTTAGTCCACCTTTCGTGACCTTTGGTGGCGGTGTTTATTTGAAGTATATGAATATGTTAAAGTATGTGTATTGCGAGTATGGCCTTGAAGGCATAATATGTGAAGTTAAGTGATGATTATGATGTATATGCATGATATGTTTTAGGAAGTTTAATTTGTATACCTTAAAAAGGTTATGTCTAAGTGAAGTATATATATATATGTGAAGCATGATTTTGTGTGTCTATGATGAATGCAAGGTGGACATGATTTGAAATCAATTCATGCATGATTTGGGTTATGTGAAAGGTGTTCTCACATGTACTAACCCATACATACCCCGAATGAATGAAAGAATAGAGCTAATGGCTATGTATGTATGAGAGTCTATTGAACGGTTTTCTCAATAAGACTCTCATGAATGAAATGTGGGATTGTAGCGTAGACACTCTTCGTGAGTAGAGATAAAGAGTCTAGTCCATCCTTACATTCCTATAGTACGAAAAGTGGAATTTTTGGGAGAACACTCTTCGTGACATAAGATGAAGTGTTTAGTTGCAACCTCACTATTCCCAATGAGCTTTTCAAGATAGTTAGAGGTTGATTCCCTTCATGAGTGGAGATGTGGTATTCAAAAGTAACCTATAGGGATAAGTACACTTCATTATATTAGATGTGGTACTAAATATCTATCCCTCAACCTATAGTTTATGAGTGTTTGAGACTCCGTGGGGGAGTATGCTTAGCACAATGAAGAAGGGGTTGCTAAACTTTGTGAGTAGAGATGTTGTATCCAAAAGTACCCCTTGAGATGAGTACGCCTCGTTATTAGAGAATGAGTTACTTAGTAGCAATCTCCTTATCCTTTAACTATGCACCCGCGTAGGTATATCTATTTGAGAATCCATGTAAAGGCTAAAGACTATGACCCTACCATAGGCAAGTAGGGATCCCTCATCCGTAGGGGTTAATACCGGGATTCCATGTCTAGCTCTCATGGTCTATGTAGGTTAAATCTAGCCCCCACAAATGAATGTTATGAACCAAGTCTTCTTATGGGTGTACTACTCAAGGTAGATAGTGGAATGGGACACTATCTACCCATTGTACAAGTAGGCGTTTAGAGGGAGTCTTGGTGTATCCTTTTATGAAATGTATGAATGGGTCATTATATGATGAAATGAAGCATGATGACTTTATGTCTAAGTTTAATGAAGTAATGTGACTTTATGTCTAATGTTTATAAAGTTTGTTGATTCTATGCCTAATGTTCATGAAGTATTATGTGTAATTTTAAAGGAGAATGTTGATATGATATCTTGTATGATGAAAGTTATGTGAATGAAGTTATGGAGGTGATGTTCCTAGTCTAGGGTGATTCCTAAGGAGCACTAAGTAGAAGTAGTAGTGTGGGATGCTACTTTCGTATTACACTATGTTTAACTTGGGGGTTGTCTCGGAGGATGGATTTTATGTGAAGTTCCTAAATGTATGTATGTTCTTCTACTTCTTGTTAATGATGTTGACTTGTTAAATGAAATGAATTATGCTTGTCCTTGGTAGTCTTAAGGATCATTTGGATTTGTAGTGAAGAAATTGTATGTGTAACACTTCGAAAATCCAAGACGTGTCGTAGAGCCTAACATAAGTGACATCAGGTCTAGACACTGTTTTAAGGTCCATTATAATGAATATAAGTCATTTAGGGAGTTTAGAAACCAAAACGTCCAAGAACGTCCATGACGTCCGAAAAGTTGTTCAAGGAGGTACTAGTGTGCCTGAGCCTATTTGACTAGCTTTTAGGAGTCAGAAAATTATTCAAAATGGTGTAAGGGTGTCTAACATGTGTTTAAGTTGATTCATGGTCTAAACTTATTGGTTAGACTCCCCAAGGACCAACCAAGGTCCCTTAAGGAGGACCCTTGCACGTGGAGTCAACAATGCCTGGGCAGTGTGCACCCACGAAAGGCAATGGACGATTCGTGTGTTGATCGACGGGGATTCGATGCCAACCATCGACCAACACTTAGAAAAATTATTGGAGACCCTCACCTGCAGAGTCTCTGACCAAAACCACGAGTGTGCAGCACGGAGGGAGGGCCTGGCCGTCGATGGAACAACGATCCGTCGATCGTGGTCTCGTCGATGGGTCCTGTAATTTCCTGCACGTTTTTTACTAAGTCTTAATTAATTAATAAAGGGGTTTGGTGGTTATTTAGGTATTAAGGGAAGTCTAATTAACTTAATTAACCCCCATATAAAAACCCCAACCCCATTAGACTAATCACGACTCACAAAACAAAACTCTCTTCCTTCTCTCTTCTTTCTCTCTCTGTTGGAAGACACCATTGAAGACCAAGATAGGGGAGGGTTTTGGGGGCTGTAAATGGAAGATTTCACCATCAAATATTCATCAAACCTTAAGGTATGGGATCTAATTCACCTTTGAGACCTCTTTCATCAAAGGGCTCCTTCAAAGTATTTTCAAAAGTTGAGTTTTCAAGTGGGTTTTGATCCAATCTCGAAATTAATGTTATGAATTGATTTGTTTATGATTTATAATGGATATATTGAATAGATTAACATATATTTCTTGATGGTTTGTTGTATTTTGTAGAATATGACCTTCACCCCTTAACCCTAGGTTATGATCTTGATATGAATTAGATTATATTGGTTCAATGGACTTGATTATTGGTTGAATTACTACTAGATGATGTTGTTATACAAATCATGAATGAATTAGGGTTAATTGTGGTCTTTCATTCTAGTTCTTGAGAAGTGATCTAGGTTATGATTAATTGACCTAAGTACCTTGTCTTAAAGCTTTGATCTAGTATTGAATTGTGATGTAGTGATTATTCTAGCCTTGTGATCATGTTAGTCATTGAATTATGGTGATGATATGACCTAATTAGGTTGAACTAAGGGTTGATGGTAAGACCTTTATGATGAATAATGAAGGAGACTTGTAAGTCTTATGAACCCTATTCTTTACTTCAAATTATGGTTAATTGTAATTAAGCATGATGTTGTGTTGGAGTATACCTTGTATTAGGATTGATAGGGTGGTATGATGTTGAATTGAAGTATCTTTACTATGGTTGTGAGGTTGATTAAGATGTAAATGTTATAAGGATGGTGATGACTACCAATGTGCCTTATCATGAATAAATATGTAAATGTGCTAACCTCCCTTATATGAATTGTGATGAAAGGACTATACTCATGCAATTCTTATCGAGCTATGATGATGGTGATTATACAAGGGCTAGACCCTATGACCTAAATTAAGCTATGATGATTAATAAAGACATTAAAGACATTTCAAAGAGGGACTTAGCTTTGCACCAAGTGAACTTGACAATGGGAGGTGATGACTTCCCATAGAGGAAGATTCACCCTATAGTTCTATATGTGGTATTTACTCCCCAATGAGGGATACTCATCCAATGGATTCCCATGAGAGAAGGCCCCGATTTCCAAGTGGTATGTAGAGGGATTATACCTATCTCTTAGTTCTTGAACTATGTCGCCCGCATAGGAAGACTAGCTAGTGGATCCACCTAAAAAGCTACGTTTATGTTTGGTTTTAGTTTGTCCGGTAGACCACCTTCCATCGGTGAAAGGTTTTACAACACCGGATTCCATAATTAGCTCTTGTGGTCTATATCGGTTAAGGCAAGTGTTACCTAAACTAAAATGAAGTAATAAAGTATAAACTAACTAGGGTGACCTAACACGTTTCACTTAGCCTAGGTAGGGGTATGTGACTCTACCTATGCCTTGCACTATTTTGCCTTCATGGAAACTTTAGGAGGTTGATATTATGTATGTATATGATAATGATGTAAATGATGACAATATGTTGACTTTACATGTAAATAATATTATATGTTGATGGTTATTCTTATGAACATGTATTTGGTCTATATTTCTAAAGTATGATGTGATATATCCTTAAAGGTTATGTTAGGTGAAGTTGGACTTTGGTTATGGTTCTTGTTGGGTTACTTGATTGAGTAAGGTTATGGGGCTTTGCTTGGTCATTGAACTTGTTGACTTTATGAGGATTCATGAGTAGTTTTTTTTTTAATACTATGATATGACGAACTCTTATTCATGCTTGTGATATTATTACTTGATGATAGGGTTGTATTAAATTGTGGTTTCAAGTATGTT
Organism: Solanum sitiens; assembly: GCA_016801875.1. NCBI lineage: Eukaryota > Viridiplantae > Streptophyta > Magnoliopsida > Solanales > Solanaceae > Solanum > Solanum sitiens. The sequence goes on along the minus strand of JABWTJ010000347.1, from coordinate 757,094 downwards.
GATATGCATATTACTTTATTTGACTTAATTAATATGTCTTTTTGCTTGGTATGGTTTGCTTTACTATACATAATACTTTCAAAAGTCAAATAGCATGTTTTAACTAATTGTCCCTTATTAGCATGATTTGATATTATATGTGCATATGGTCTCATACTTAGTACAAGTAGTGTACTAACCCATTTTCTCCCTTTTCCAAAACATTTTAGGTTCCGTTCGTTGAAGGCTCATTCAAGACAACTTGAACAGCACTTGGATATTCTTTACCATCCAAGTGGGTAGGTCCTCACTTTTCGAGGGCGATGACAATATCTTGTTATGAAGTTGTTTTACTCTTAAGACTCCTATGTTCTTTCCATTTTCATTTTGAGTACGAATTGTAGAAGCCTATAGGTGGCTCCTTTACATTGATGTAGGGCTATGCCCAAAGTGCTATGATCGTATTAGATGGTTATGACATGAGACAATCTTTAAGACTATGTTCTATCTTATATATATATATATATATATATATATATATATATATATATATATATATATATATATATATATATATATATATATATATATATATATATATATATACATATATGTATGTGCATTAAAAGTGGAAGACTATGTAATCTTCCTATACGAAGGGTCTATGCATACTCGATACGGATATATATTATGTGTATGTAGAGGTCTATGTAAACCTACATGTAGAGGTAATTAAATTTTTTTAAATTTTCTGTATTTTTGACCTATGAATGTAATGATGAATGCTAAGAGGCTAGTCTTAGTCCTCAAGAGGACGACGACGCCGATTACGTCTAGGGGGTGCTCCCCCAATGTGACAAACTTGGTATCAGAGCATGAGGTTAAATATCCTTGATGTTGATGTCTATCTCAACAACGTCTATTTAGATTCGTACTCATAATTGTGAAGCGTGCCACACTTATGAATAGGAATCTATGTGATGCTTAGGAAACTCTCTCTTTCTTGGAAATTGAATATCGTGCCTCTAGAGTATACTTATTGTGTGCTTTCACCTAAACCTTGTATTTTGGCTATAGGAAATGAATACTTGAAGGAATGCGACACGAAGAATTGAGGAAGAGATTGCCAATACGAGAGCTCCTCCCAGTGGTGATCAAGTCCCTTCTCTTGAAGAACATGTTATTGATTACTAAGCTCAAGATATGACGGCCCAAGCTAATCGGGAGGTTGTACCCCGAGCAAATCAACAAGTTACTACCATGGCCTCCCATCTAAGGGATTCACTAGGATGAATCGTCCTACTTTATATGGGTCCAAGGTTGAAGAAGACCCCCAAGAGTTCATTGATGAAGTGTACAAGATACTCTTTGCTATGGGGTTGTATACTAGTGAGAAGGCTGAGTTAGCCACTACCAACTCAAAGATGTGGCTAAAACTTCATATGTACAATTGAGAGACAATAGTCCTCTTAGGGTGGACCGGTGACTTAGGAGATCTTCAAGAAGACATTTCTTGATCGGTTCTTTCCTAGAGAGATGAGGGAAGACAAAGTGGTGTCACCAACCTTCGTCAAGGAGGTATGAGTGTGCTTGAATACTCTTTGAAATTCACTAAATTGTCAAAGTATGCTCCTTCTTTGGTTTTCGATCCTAGGGATGAAATGAGCCGCTTTGTGACAGGGGTGTCAGAAGACTTGCAAGAAGAGTGTCATTAGACTATGCTACATGAAAATATGAACATTTCTCGTCTCATGGTTCATGCTCGACAAGTGGAGGAGGTAAGGTCTAGGAGGAAGAGTAAAGATGCTAAGAGGGAAAGATCTTTTGATGGTGACTCTTCTAAGGGTAGGCTTGAGATTCAAGACAAGCCTAAGTTCAAGAAGAGGTTCTCTAATCAAGTTCCATCCAAGTTCCCTAAGGCTCGTGATGATAAGGTGTCAAAACCTAGAGCCCAAAAGTGAAGGAGTGGAAACTCACCAAATGAGAAGCCTACATGTGCCATGTGTGGAAAGGGTCATTATGGTGAATGCTTGGTTGGAATGGTTAATTGCTTTAGTTGCGGCAAGAGTGGATACAAGGTTAGTGATTTCCCTAATATTAAGGGTCAAGACAAGTGTGGCCATGCTTAAGCAAGTTGTTCTAGTGATGCTCCTAAGAAGAACCGCTTCTATGGTCTACACACTAGGGGAGAGCAAGAGACCTCTCCCGATGTGGTGACCGGTATGTCGAAAGTCTTTTCTATTATTGTGTATGCTTTACTTGATCCCGGTGCTACTTTGTCATTTGTTACACCTCTTGTAGATAAAAAGTTTGACATTTTACCCGATATCTTGCATGAACCTTTTATAGTGTCTACACCGGTGGGGAAGTCGGTTGTTGCAAAAAGAGTGTATAGAAAGTGTCCTATAATGTTGCCCAATGGAGTTTCTCATGTTGAACTAGTAGAACTTGATATGCTTGATTTTGATATCATTTTGGGTATGGATTAGTTGCATGTTTGCTTTCCCTCTATTGGTTGTAGAACGAGGGTGGTGAAGTTTAACTTTCCAAATGAATATGTGGTATAGTGGAAGGGGGGAAATTCTATTCCTAGAGGTCATATCATCTCTTGTCTAAAAGCATACAAAATGATCTCTAAGGGTTGTCTATATCATATAGTAAGAAGCCAAGACTTAGACTCCGAAATTCCCCCCATTGAGTCGGTCCCCGTAGTGAGTGAATTTCAGGAGATCTTTCCTAATAATCTTCACGGTATTCCTCCCAAATGGGAAATTGATTTTGGTATCGATTTGCTACCGGATACAAATCCCATTTCAATTCCTCCTTATCGGATGGCTCCGACCGAATTGAAGGAGTTGAAGGCTCAACTCAAGGATTTACTAGATAAAGGCTTCATAAGACCTAGTATTTCTCCATGGGGTGCTTCGGTTTTGTTTATGAAGAAGAAGGATGGGTCCTTAAGAATGAGCATTGATTATCACCAACTCAATAAAGTCACTATTAAGAACAAGTATCCTCTCCCTCGGATTGACGACTTTTTTGATCAACTCCAAGGGGAAAGCTACTTTTCTAAGATTGACTTTAGATCGGGGTATCACCAACTTAGGGTTAGAGGTGAGGATACACCAAAGACGACATTTTGAACTAGACATGGTCACTATGATTTCATAGTAATGTCCTTTGGTCTCACTAATGCTCCGGCGGCGTTTATGGACCTAATGAATAGGATGTTTCGAAGTTACCTAGATTCATTTGTCATTGTCTTTATTGACGTCATCTTGGTATATTCAAAGAATGAGGGTGATCACATGAACAATTTGAGGGTGGTGTTGCAAGTACATAAAGAACATCAATTGTTTGTCAAGTATAGAAAATGTGAGTTTTTGTTGAGGTCGTTGGCATTTCTTGGTCATATCATCTCTAGTGAAGGATTTGAGGTTGATCCAAGGAAAACGGAAGCGGTGAGAAGTTGGCCTAGACCATTGACTCGAACCGACATTAGGAGTTTCTTGGGTCTAGCGGGTTATTATCATAGGTTTGTGGATGGATTTGCGTCCATTGCATCTCCGTTGACTACTTTGAACAAAAAGAGTAAGAAGTTTGAGTGGTCGCAGACATGTGAGAAGAGCTTCCAAATCTTCAAAGATAGGCTTACTTTTGGTCCGGTGTTGACTTTACCGGAGGGTACAAAGGGATTCGTTGTGTATTGTGATGCATCCCGAGTGGGTTTGGGGTGTGTGCTTATGCAACATGGGAAAGTGATCGCCTATGCTTCTAAACAAGTTAAGGTGCATGAGAAGAACTATCCCACTCATGATCTTGAGTTAGGGGCCTTGGTATTTGCCTTGAAAATATGGAAGCATTACTTGTATGCCATGTTGATGTGTTTACCGATCACAAGAGTCTCCAATATTTGTTTACTCAAAAGGAGTTGAATATCCGACAAAGAAAGTGGTTAGAATTGTTGAAAGATTACGACATGAATGTTCTCTATCACCCCAACAAGGCCAACTGGTTGCGGATGCTCTAAGTCGTATGACCATGGGTAGTGTGTCTCATGTAGAGGAAGCCAAGAAAGACCTAGGGAAAGATGTTCATAGGTTTGATAGATTGGGGGTTAGATTGGAAGTTTATCCAAATGGTGGTTTTATGGTCCATGATAACTCCGAGTCATCCTTAGTTGTTGAGGTGAAGTCCAAACAACACCTTGATCAACCATTGATGGAGTTGAAAGAATTGGTTCTTGGTAAGTTTAATGAGTCATTCTCCTTAGGGGGGATGGTGTTTTGAGGTATCAAGGGAGGTTGTGTGTTCCCAATGTTGATGATTTGAGGAACCGGATTCTTCAGGAAGCTTATGTGTTCCATTATTCCATTCATCCGGGGTCAACAAAGATGTATCATAACCTTAGGGAAGTGTATTGGTGGGAAGGCTTGAAAAGGGACATAGCGGAGTTTGTTGCTAAGTGTCCAAATTGCCAACAAGTGAACGCCGAGTGGTTTACTACAGAAAATCCAAATTCCTACTTTGAAGTCGGAAGGCATCAATATTGATTTTGTGGTAGGTTTGCCTATGACTCAAAAACAATATGACTCCATATGGGTGGTGGTGGATAGGTTGACTATGTCCGCTCGTTTTCTTCCCATCAAGTCTACTTATTTGGCGGAAGATTATGCAAAGATCTTCATAGATGAGATTGTGTGTCATCATGGTATTCCGTTATCCATCATATCGTATGGGGGTGCTCAATTCACATCTAGGTGTTGGAGGTCTTTCCAAGAAGGGTTAGGTACAAAGGTGAAATAGAGTACCACTTTTCATCCCCAAACGGATTGTCAAGTGGAGCGTACTATTTAAATCCTTGAGTACATGCTTAGAGTTTGTATAATCAATTTCAAAGGAAGTTTGGATAATCACTTGCCTTTGGTGGAGTTTACTTACAATAATAGTTTCCATTCATCCATTTCCATGGCTCCCTATGAAGCCTTGTATGGTAGGAGGTGTAGGTTTCCTATTGGGTGGTTTCAAGTCGGTGAGTCTTTGATTCTTGGTCCCGATTTGATTTATAAGACTTTGGAGAAAGTTCATATTATAAGAAATCGCCTGCAAACGGCCTATAGTCGGCAAAAGTCTTATTCCGATCATAGGAGAAGGGATCTAGAGTTAAAAGAAGGTGATAAAGTGTATTTGAAAATTTATGTTTGGCAAGAAAGGGAATTTAAGTCCTGGTTATGTGGGTTCCTATGAAATCTTGCGAAGGGTTGATAAGGTTGCCTATGAATTAAGGTTGCCTAGTGAATTGGCTTCAGTTCATCCGATTTTCCATGTATCTATGAAGAAGTGTATCGGTGATCCTGAGTCCATTCTTCCTATTGAGGGTCTTAGTGTGAAGGATAATCTCTCCTATGAGGAGGTTCCGGTTCAAATCCTTTATAGGCAAGTAAAGAAGTTCATAAACAAAGAAGTGGTTTCTGTAAAGGTATTATGGAAAAATCACCTAGTTGAGGGTGCAACATGGGAGGTCGAGGCCGACATGCAGTCCCGTTACCATCATCTATTTGATAACTATGTTTAGTTACTTTTATTAATAATGAAAATAATGATTAGAAATTGAAGTTTCTTGATTTTTGGTGAAGTCTTGCAAAATGTGCATTTTTGATGATCTTTACAGTGACTTACAGTGAAGTTAGCCTATAATTTGAAATTTTGTCTGTTTGAGTTATGTTGTGCAATTTTATATGGTGAGTCTTTATAAAATGATATGTAGTATGTTGGTAAGTTGAACTTTGTCTTAATCGACTCATGAAAACTGTATTGAGCTCAAGTTGATGTTGTGAGAGGGAAATTCCTCAGAATGTGATATTTGAGCCCGATGTGTGGTAATTGAAGTTTTGTATTGCCTTGTTTTGTTGATATGGTTGATGTTGTTATGTATCGTTGTTGTTGTTTGGGATACTAGTCTTGAGTCTATTCCGTCCTTCAAAAGATTTTAGTGTCATTAAGAGACGAATGTTCCTAAAGGGGGATAATATAACACTTGGAAAATCCAAGACGTGTCATAAAGCCTAACATAAGTGACATGAGGTCCAGACACTCTTTTAAGGTCCATTATAATGAATACAAGTCATTTAGGGATTTTAGAAACCAAAATGTCCAAGAACCTCCATGACGTCCGGAAAGTAGTTCAAGGAGGTACTAGCGTGCCTTAGCCTATTTGACTAGCTTTTAGGAGTCGGAAAATGATGAAAATTGGTGGAAGGGTGTATAACATGTGTTTAAGTTGATTCATGGTTGAAAATTCCGGGTACGACTCCCGAAGGACTAACCAAGGGCCCTTGAGGCTGACCCTTGCACGTGGAGTCAACACTGCATGGGCAGTGTGCACCCACGAAAGGCAATCGACTATTCGTGTGTTGATCGACGGGGCGTCATTGCCAACCATCGAACAAAACTTAGACTAATTTTTGGAACCCTCACCTTCACAGTCTCTGACCAAAACCACGAGTGTGCAACACGGAGGGAGGGCTTGGCCGTCGATGGACCAACGATCCGTCGATGTGGTCTCGTCGATGGATCCTGTAATTTCCTGCAAGTTTTTGAATAAGTCTTAATTAATTAATTAAGGGGTTTGGTGGTTATTTAGAGATTAAGGGAAGTCTAATTAACTTAATTAACCCCCATATAAAGACCCAAACCCCATTAGACTAATCACAACTCACAAAACAAAGCTAAGGGGAGGGTTTTGGGGGCTGTAAAGGGATGATTTCACCATCAAATCTTCATCAAACATTAAGATATGGGATCTAACTCACCTTTAAGACCTCTTTCATCAAAGGGCTCCTTCAAAGTATTTTCAATAGTTGAGTTTTCAAGTGGGTTTCATCAAATGTCGAAATTAATGTTATGAATTGATTTGATTATGATTTCTTATGGATATTGAATAGATTAACCTTTATTCTAACTTGATTATGATATATCTTGATGGTTTGGTATAGTTTGTAGAAGATGACCTTCACCCCTTAACCCTACTTTATGATCTTGATATGAATTAGATTATATTGGTTCAATGGACTTGATTATTGGTTGTATTACTACTAGATGATGTTGTTAAACAAATCATGAAAGAATTAGGGTGAATTGTGGTCTTTCATGCTAGTTCTTGAGAAGTGATCTAGGTTATGATGAATTGACCTAAGTATCTTGTCTTTAAGCTTTGATCTAGTATTGAATTGTGATGTAGTGATTCTTCTAGCCTTGTGATCATGCCGGTTATTGAATTATGGTACTGTTATAACCTAATTTGGTTGAAGGTTGATGGTAAGACCTTTATGATGAATAATGAAGGAGACTTGGTAAGTCATGATGTTATGTTGGAGTATACCTTGTATTAGGATTGATAGGGTAGTATGATGTTGAATTGAAGTGTCTTGACTATGATTGTGAGGTTGATTAAGATGTAAATGTTATAAGGATGGTGATGACTACCAATGTTACTTATCATTAAAGAATATGTAAATGTGCTAACCTCACTTGTATGAATTGTGATGAAAGGACTATACTCATGCAATTCTTATTGAGCTATGATGATGATGATTATACAAAGGCTAGACCCTATGACCTAAATTAAGCTATGATTATTAATAAAGACATTAAAGACATTTAAAAAAGGGACTTAGCTTAACGCCGAGTGAGTTTGACAATGGGAGGTGATGACTTCCCATAGAGGAAGATTCACCCTATAGTTCTATATGTGGTGTTTACTCCCCAATGAGGGATACTCATCCAATGGATTACCATGAGAGGAAGACCCGATTGAAAAGTGTATTTAGAGGGATTATACCTATATCTTAGTTCTTGAACTATGTTGCCCCCATAGAAAGACTAGCTAGTGGGTCCACCTAGAAAGCTACGTTTATGTTTGGTTTTACTTTGGCCGGTAGACCACCTTCCCTAGGTGTAAGGTTTTACAACACCGAATTCCACACTTAGATCTTGTGGTACATGTCTGTTAAGGCAAGTGTTCCCTAAACTAAAATGAAGTAATAAAGTATAAACTAACTAGGGTGACTTGAGAGGTTTCACTTAGCCTTGTTAAGGTTTTGGGACTCTACCTATGTCTTGCACTAGTTTGCCTTAATGGAAGCTTTAGGAGGTTGATATTATATATGTATATGATAATGATGTAAATGATGATAATATGTTGACTTTGCATGTAAATAATATTATATGTTGATGGTTATTCTTATGAACATGTATTTGGTCTATATTTCTAAAGTATGATGTTATATATCCTTAAAGGTTATGTTAGGTGAAGTTGGACATTGGTTATAGTTCTTGTTGGGTTACTTGATTGAGTAAGGTTATGGGATTTTCTAGGTCATTACACTTGTTGACTTTATGAGGATTCATGAATAGTTATCTTGCTTTATTATGATATGATGAACTCTTATTCATGCTTGTGATGTTATTACTTGATGATAGGGTTGTATTAAATTATGGGTTCAAGTATTTTGATATGCATATTACTTGATTTGAGTTAATGAATATGTCTTGTTGCTTGGTATGGTTAGCTTGACGATGCATAAGACTTTCAAAAAGTCAAATAGCATGTTTTAACTAAATGTCCCTATTTAGCATGATTTGATCTTATATGTGCATATGGTCTAATACTTAGTACAAGTGGTCTACTAACACGATTTTCTCCCTTTTCCCAAACATTTTAGGTTCCGGTCATTGAAGGCTCATTCGAGACGACTTGAAGAAGACTTGAATATTCTCTACTATCCAAGTGTGTAGGTCCTCACTTTCTTAGGCTATGCCAATATCTAGCTTATGAACTTGTTTTAATTTTAATACTCCTATGTTCTTTCCATTTTCATTTGAGTACGAATTATATAAGCCTATAGGTGACTCCTTTACATTGCTGTAGGCATATGCCCAAATTGCTATGATCGTATTAGATGGTTATGAGATGAGACAATCTTTAAGGCTATGTTCTATCTTATATATATTTGTATGTGCAATAAAAGTAGAAGACTATGTAATCTTCCTATATGAAGGGTCTATGTATACTCGATACAAATATATATTATGTATATGTAGAGGTCTATGTAAAACTCCATGTAGAGGTAATTAAAAAGTTTTAAATTTTCCCTATTTTTGACCTATAAAGGTAATGATTAATGCTAACAGGCTAGTCTTTGTCCTCAAAGAGGACGACGATGCCGGTTACGTCTAGGGGGTTCTCCCCTGATGTGACAGTATGGGATATCGCTTCATGTCTTACCTAGGTGAGTCTTATGATAACTTGAGATAAGAAGAGTTTTGTGTTAAGTGGGTTTACTATAAGTATGTCTTTATGTGAGAAGTATGGAAGTTTTGCCTTATTTGTTAAATAACGGTTAATATGATGTTTTGGATGATTGGTTCATGGAGATTTTATCAAAATAACATGACTTGTATGTTTCAACTAAATTGTCCCTTTTGCATTATTTTTCATAATGCTATACTTGGTACAACTTTTGTACTAACCCCATACTTTTCTATACTCTATAAGTATAGGTTGAATGCAAGTGAAGGTTCCTAGAAGGCTAAATTTTGGAAGTTGAATTTCAAGATTTGGTATGTCCTCATATATTCGAGGACATAGTCATTGTTTCTTTAGTTTATCCCTTAAGATTTGTATAAGACTATTTATATATTTCTTTCAATGTAAAAGGTCGTGTCCCCGAGATATTTAATTTGTGTCTTTAAGTTGGCTTGTGACGACGAGACTCGTTTCTTTAGCTTTTATAAAAGAAGTTTATTATTTATTAGTCTTGTGAAAAGTTCTAATTCTGCACTACTTTTCATATCTTATGTACTGAATGATAGCTATGAGGCTTGTGCAAGACCTCCGTGAGGTCAAGTAGGTCGCGTAATGACTCAAGAGTGCTCTAACTTTTAGGGTGTACTTCGGGACGTTACAAGGAGATGGTATACTTAGATATCAAGGTTGTTTATGTGTTGCGAATGTTGATGAGTTGAGGGGAAAGATCTTTTCAGAAGCCAATAGTTTGTGTTATTCCATTCACTCGGGATACACCAAGATGTACCATGATTTACGGGAGTTCTATTGGTGGAATGTGATGAAGAAGAATATTGCGAGATTTGTGGCAAAGTGTCCAAATTGTCAACAAGTGGAGGTTGAGCATCAGAAACCGGGAGGTTTGACCAAGATATTAGCATTCCTACTAATAAGACATGAACATATACTTTATTGTTGGTTTGCCTAGCACCCGACTACAACAATTTTAAATTTATTCAACCAACAATAATTTTTTCAAAGGAAAAATAATAACACTGTGTTATCACATATATATAGGTGCAATATAATAATATGAAAAATTATTGGTCAAAAGTAATTAAGGAAATATGAAAAAATAATAATTAATATAATAACTATTAAAATTTATAATATTATAACTAGATAATGTAAAGAGAGTGAATAATGTTTACCATAATTAGTATTAACTAGGAGAATTTATAATGTTATAACTAAAGAATTAATATGTAATAGATGAATTTCTAATATATTTTATACTTGCATAAATAAATAGGTATTTTAATTAATGTTACTATTTTTTGTAGTTATTTGATTGTAATTTAGTGTAGTGACAAAATGAAAAGGTTTATTTCATATTAATGAATACAAATTTTAAAATTTTAATGATAAATTTTAAATTATTCACATATTTTCAAATCTGTTGTGAGTTTTAAAAAGAACTCAAAACATTTCAAAATAATATATTTGAAGGTAGAAGATCTTGCTAATTTGATAATACATACGTGGCATATATAAATACCTAACCAAATATATTAGATAGGTAGATTTGCATTAATGAATATATTAGATTTTAAGTCAAAGAAAAATGTTTGACGTTTTCTCAGTGATTTAAATCTCATAAAATTAACAATTAAATAAATAATAAGAATTAAACTAATACAAACTTCAACTCGCATTATTACAAGTCATATGAACTTTTCTTCGTCGAAATTCTAAAATATAAAGAAATGGTAAATCAGTAAAACTAAAGGACAATGTTTATATAGTAATAACAATTTTAATGCAAACTTCTTGACAATCTTAATCACATAAGCAACATATTTGAATAAAATAACTCTTTTGTCTTGAGCATCAAAAAATAAATCTTTACAATTCTCTAACTCTGAGAAGTTTAGTAAATTTGAAATAAGATATTCAGAAGCATATATCTACATCACAAGAGAAATAATAAACAAAAACAAATCAGATATTAAAAAATAGTGAATCAGTAAAACTAAAGGACAATGTTTATATAGTAATAACTATTTTAATGCAAACTTCTTGACAATCTAAATCACATAAGAAACATATATGAATAAAGTCACTCATTTATCTTGAGCATCAAAAAATAAAGGCAGAACACATAAGCGGCCCCTTGAACTTTTCAAGATTTTCGTATAGACACCTTAACAAGAGCTCCTTCCTATTGAACACTTAACCACTCAAAAGTGTACCTATCAAACACACCTGGCTGACTAGTCACCTGTCGTTTGAGGCACGCCTTTCGAGCGCGTGAAGTGAGAAAAAAAGCTGATGTGTCTTATTGGCACACTTAACGGTCCAAATCTTTCCCTTTTATAGGTAATCTTAAAAAAGAATTGATTCGAGCAAGATTTTATTGGGGCGGCCAGTATTTAAAGCAGTCATAATACGAGCATGTTTTTTTGTAGGACAGGATATATAAATATATATTAAACAAAACAAACTTAAGTAGTGGTTACATAGGGGATATTATAATTTTCCAACTTAGCTAAGCTAATACAAGTTGCTAAGAACACTTCTTTAGTACTTACATAGGGGATATTATAATTTTCCAACTTAGCTAAGTCAATACAAGCTGATAAGGACACTTCTTTAGTACTTATATGTCATGTTAAATCAGCTTCTAGCCTAGGGGTTAGTCCAGTAGGTGGATTAAAATTGTATAACAAGGCTATTACTAGTACTGCTATTTCGAGCTTCACTGGCTAATTGATATGCCACCTCGTTACCAACTTGAAAGTTATGGAAGATAGGGGGATTCTGCAATTTCTTCTGCCTGAACCACCCGTCAGTGAAGAAACCAAGAAGGAGCTATAAAAATTAAGTTTAAGGAGACCTTGAGGAGGTGGATTCCAGCGAACATGGATGGTGAGCTTATTGGAAGGGTTAGAGGAGTGATATTTGCCGGTATACTTATATTCCAAGGTGCGAACATTGACCATTTGGAGAAAGATCCGATTATAGGTATTGTGGAAAATGTTATTACGGTTTAGCCAAATGTGCCAAATGGCAAAAGGGAAGAAGGTATCCCAGTTTAGGTGGGGGTCAGGAAGGGCATGATTAATGTTTCTTAAGGCAAGCAGCCAGTTGGCATTGCTGGAAGACTGGACAGAAAGTGGAAGGAGTATGTTCATCTTATTCCAGAAGTTTTGGGCAATGGTGCATTCAACGAAAATGTGGTGGGTGGTTTCCGGAGTTGTTCCACATATTTTACAAACATTAGTAGGCAGGATTCGGAGTTTGTGGAGGTAGAAACCTGTAGATATACGATCATGATAACACAACCAAAGGAAGAACTTTATCTTAGGAAGGGTGTTAAGTTGCCAAATCCGTTGGAAGTTCTTCGAAAGAGGAGGTGTGAGAGGAGGTGTGTTTGGTGGATCAATAAGTTTATACGCGGAGGCAATAGAGAATGAGCCATTGCTAGTAAGAGACCAGATGGGGGTGTCATGGGGAAGTGAGGGGTAGACAGAGATAGGAAGGATGGCTTGGGTGATCTGCGAAGGGAAATCAAAGGAGCAGTGATTGAAATTCCACTGATTGTTAGATGGAAGGTTCGAAACAGTAGTGTTGCGGTCTGATTGAGGGATGGGGCCTTGTATAATACGAGCATGTTATTAAAAGTAAAGGTTGATTCAATTTATTTTTTTTGGTAGAGGATTCAATATATTTTAAGTAGGGCAGTTTTTAAATTAAAGCATGCAACAAATATTTATTAATCATCTTTAAGTGGCTGAAAAGTTATATCACTTAATTGTTAGCAGTGGAAGAAAATATTGGCATTTTTTTAAAAAAAATTTTTAACATGCTGAAAGTTATTAACATGGTCAAATTAATTTTATTAGGTCCTGAGCGAAATTTCTAATCATGCCGAGATTCTATTAGCAATCTAAAATTAATTGGGATTTATTTATTAACTAATAGACATATGTTATTTAAACATGCATAAATTATTTAGACCGATTAATTAACATTACTTTTATTAGTGTCCTATATACATGTTTCTAAGTAAAGAACAAGATATACAACCTATAGGCATGGTTTCTATACTCAAATAAATATTAATAATTATTTAACCCCAATAGGCATGATATCTGAAATGATGGAACATTCCTATGCAAAAACAAATTATGATGACATTCAAATTTATTCATTTATTATATAAAGGAAACTTTGATTGGATTATATGAAACAAGGAGCAAATATATCATTTCTTGTTATTATTTAAAAGGTCACGACACTCCAATAATAGGCACAATCAACATTAAACTAACTAGACAATATCAACCACGGGATTAATGGCGGTAGTGACTTATTTTATATTTAGACAGATTTCAAATGAAGATTTATTAGAATAAGAACAATAAAATAAATCATAATCCTATAGGCATGTTTTTCTAACAAAATAAGTTGCAATATTGTAAAAAGTAGAACATAAATTTCCCTCCCCATAGACGGTTCCCCAAATATTTCATATACATACTAGAGCTTTAGTGAGTTACTACAAGATTATGACAAAAACTGAAAACAAGAATAATGAATACATAATATAAACTTAAAGAAAATTAGCCATATTTGGAAATCCGTCCCCCGGCGACTCTTCAAACTAGTACTCAAGGTTTCTAATGCCCTGCAAAAAAAAAGAACAATACGCTACAAGCAATACAGAACAATACATACTAACAACTATCTACACTTAGACATTATAGGACAACAAATCACAATCTATAATCACACGTAGAAAAGGGAGGAGAAAATTGACCCGACTGCTTCCTTTTATTTATCCATGTCCATTTTTTGGACTTGTGCATAACAGTAAGTAACTTATGAGGCAAAACTAAATACATGTGTGAAAAACACTCACTGGTTAAGCAGTAAAATATCAATCAGCAATGAAGAAAAGTTGATTCCACACTATTTGACCCGAACACAACAAAAGACTTCTTAAGAGTTCGCAAAAATTCTTTTGAAGCTGAGAGTAATATGACTTTTTGTATTTTCTAGTATATGATCAAATATCAAGATGTGTGTGTCCTTTTTATATTCACTAATAGATGAATAAATAAGGAAAAGGAAATCATTAATTAAATATTGATTTTCCATATTGGAAAAGAACTAAATGATCAAATTGTTGTTAATTATTTTTTTACTAAAATAAAATAGTAACAAACAAATAGGGGTGGCAAAATGGGTAAATAATATGGGTATCCATCATATTACCCATTTAAAATTTGTTGGAAACCCAATGCTTTTAAATTGAGTCAAATATGAGTCCAACACATATTACCCATTAAAAATATGGGTACTTAAATGGGTAAAATGGGTAAATTCTAAAGAAATCCTAATCATTGTAACAGGAAAATAGGGTAGAAAATTGAATCTCCCGCGAACAAAATTGCCTAAGCATTTCATTATCCTCCATCAACCAAAGTTGTTCAACTCCGGTGAGGCTCTCTTCTTGGTCTTTTCTTATGTCTTCGTCTCTCTTTTCTCCTTTTCTATTTTTGTTGTTGTTGTTGTTGTTGTTGTGGTAATCTTCTTTACTATTTTGACTGAAGGCCAAAGAAATGGTTCTCAAAATAGTGTGAAATAGATATGGATGATCCACAAAGATAATCTGAAAAGTAAAGTAACTTTTGGTTCGTTTCATATTCTTACCTTATAGATTATGATGTCATGAGTTGATTCTGTTACTTGTATGTACGGCTCATTGTTTATGATTTGTAAAATTAGGGGGATATGTCGATAGAAGGCAATGAAGACTCTTGTGAACAAAGTACTGCAACTTCGTTGATACGAATAAAAAGGAAAACATTTGTTGTTTGGGATTATTTTATTAGAATTAAGCCTAATTCTATTGATGGAAAGTATGAAGTTGAATGCACGATTTGTAAAAGTTTTTTTACAATGGGCCCTACAATCGGAACAACAAATCTAAAGCGTCATTTGGAGAAATATAACCCCGATAAGTCTAAAGAGGGTCAAAATGAGCAAATAGATCAAAAATCTTATCTAGAGAGATGTCATTGGCTATATGTAGGCATAATTATGCTTTCAGTTTTGTAGTGTACAAAGGCATCAGGGATATTCATTCGTATTTAAATCCAATAGTATGACATATATCAAGAACGCAACCAAGTCGGATATCTTTAATTTGTATGCTAGAGAAAAAGAACTTCTAAAAGTTGAGCTTGCATTGATTTCTAGTAGAATGTGTTAGACATTTGACATGTGGACTTCAGCAGTATCTAATGGCTATATGAGTGTAACGGCTCATTATGTGGACATAAATTGTGTTCTTCAAAAAAGGGTTTTGATTTTTTGTTATGTTCCTCCTCCACATTCGGGTGTACTTTTAGGTCATTTATTGATTGATTTTCTTAAAGAGCGGGGAATCGAAAAGAAAATCTTCGCCCTTACTTTAGATAATGCTACTTGCAATAAAGGTGTGGTTGATGTTTTGAAGAATCATTTGTCTTTGATGCATTTACTAGTTTGTGGGGAAAAATTTCTTCATGTTCGTTGTGGAAGTCATGTTCTTAACTTAATTGTTAAGGAGGGTTTAGCGAAGGTTGATGCAGCTATCGGAATAAATAGAGGAGTTAAGTATATAAAATATATTCATAAGTCTTAAGCACCTCATAGACATCAACTTCTCATAAGGCCATCACAGAAAACAACTCCTAAGTCACACTAGTGCAATGTGTAGGTAGCATCCCATAATACTACTTCCACCAAGTGTACCTATGAAGTCACCCTAGACTAGGCATAACATACTTAACAAGTCATACCACTTTCATTTATAACTAGACATAAGTCCACATACTTCACAGCATCACATAAGGACTCTTTCCTTTACTACAACCTTAGTCATAACTCATTTAGTTCATATCATAGGTAAACCACCCTCATAACCCCTTTACAAGCTTACTTGTGCAATGTACACATGGAGTCCCGTACCCCTACATATACTAAGTAAACTCATTTAGAAGTCATAAGTGTAATTCACATCCATAGTCATAATTCATGTCTTGACATAAAAGTCACTTCACATGCATTCATACAAGTCGTACATAATATATGTCTTTACGTCATAACATGCTCCAATTTAATCCTTTCTTGAAGTCATCTACTGCAATGCATAGGTAGGGTCCATAGTCCTCCCTATACTAAGTTCACTTCTCAAGGAATTTGATTAGAATTCATATTATTAGTTTAGTTCATTTCTTAACCTTCGGGGGACAAAGACATAACCGACATATACCATGTGAGCTACATGGAATCCGGTGGTCTACTCCCACACCGAAAGGAGAGGGTACTACTTGCCAAGGTATACCTTCATACTAGTTAGCTATTCTAGTGGATCCACTAAGCTAAAACCTACAGGGGCACGTAGTTATGGAACAAGGAGATTGATTCTAGAAACCTTGACTTTCTAACGTGGAGGTTTCCATCTCATGAGACTACATCTAGGTTGGTAACACGAACTTACTAACGTGAAGGTTCTCTTCGTGGGAATACGAACTTTCTAACGTGAAGCTCCCACTCTCATTTTTCAAGTTCACTCGGTGCTAAGCTCAAACTCCCTTTTTAAACATCATTAAACCTTTAGATAAAATTAGTTCATAAATATTAGGATTTAGGGACTTACTCCCTCATACATCATATAGTCAAAGGTATGTAAGATGAGAATGTCCTTTCATCATAGAATGTAAATTATGTGAGAATGTCCTTTCACATAATCATACCATATTCATACTATAGTCTAGTTTAGAGTACAATTGAGTAATGCCTTTCAAGAGACTCACTTATTCATTAGACTACCATTAACATACTTCATTCATACATGCATGTGTGTGTGGCACATATATGTGAGATCTACCTTCACATAAAAACCTTTAGTCACACATGTTCATAACTTCATTAATCATATACTATACATGCATAGGAATAGGTAATGATGCATAGGAGAACTATCATTTCCCTAGTCGTCATGAATCTACCCTACTTATAGATATGAATGAAGTGTGAGTACATTGGTCAACATGATCACATAATGGCTATCACATAGCATTGAGGAAGCCACCCTCTAATGTCACATCACATGTACAACATTCTTTCAAGTCTTGAGTCAAACACATCTAGGGTATTTAAGACTATAGACTACACACACTCACATTACATCATAGGAGGCAAGTACATATTCAACAATAGAGCAGAAGACTCCTAGTATACTTCGATCACACATTCATATAGGGTTCATATAGGTAGGGGTCATGCTACAAGGATATTTTTCATCATTAGCCATATAGACCACACCTAACCCTAACATGATCATCACACATATACATATAACATCATCCCCACACCTAGGTCATGCAACTAGTTTGGAGGGCTATTCGTATACTTCACATAACATCAATTGGAACATGATATTTGAATCAAGGCTAAATCCTTCAACTTCCTAAACATGGAATCATAATATCAATTGATCTCATATCAAATGCCTTCAAGGACATGATCATAGCACATAAACATGTACAAGAATGTAAACACCTCCACCATAAGTAGACCATACCAATCAACACAATTCAATATACATTCTAAGCTAATTAGATAAAATAGGTCAACTTATCAAATCCCTAATCTAATGATCATATTTTATCATTACTCGACAATTCATATTCAATTGATATAGATAGTAATATCAATAAGCAGTTAAATACAATCTTATCACAATTCTATAAACATGAAATCAAGATGACAAGACCCACATTATAGGCCAATTTGAGAAATTAGGAGGATCATGCGTTCTTCATGAAATTGGATTGAAATTCATAATTAAAACAATAATTAAACATAAATCCGTCATAAGAATGTCTTTGAAATCAATTTGACAATCAATCCATGGCTAAATTGAAAATTGGGAATTTTGGTCTTTGAATCACTTTTGAAAATCATTGATTGAAATCCTTATAGAGAATATTAAATAAGGACCAATGATTACCATACCTTATTTATTGAAGACGCATGAAAAATTGGAAAAGAAACCATATAAATCCAAGCCCTAGTTTGAACTTTAGTTTTGGTCTCCAATAATGGTTTTGGGATTCTGGGAGAGAAAAAGGTTTTGGAATTTGTTTATTTTCTTATTGGGTGTTGGGGTTTTAACTAGGGAATGGGTTAAATATGACTTAAAAACTGTTTATAACCGACTACCAAAGTAACCAAAATACCCCTATACTTATTGGACCTTTTTATATAAGTCAAACTTAACTTTAATTTTCGGAGTTATTATCAAGTCACCATCATAATACATAATACCATCTCCTATGACTCCTTTTAGAGTTAACTTGTGCAATGTCTAGGTAGAGTCCCATACCCCTACCTATCCTAAGTAAACCCCTCAAGTCATCCTAATCAATGTCTGTCTTCATTAACATTTAGTCATTCAATTTACTTTCGTGAATAATTGCCTTAACCGACACAGACCACATGTGCTAAATATGGAATCCGGTGTAATGAATAATATATAAATCATCATAAAATTTATATATCTAATTTTTCAATTAGTTTTGGTTATTTTTGCGATTGCTTTTTAGTAAAATCAAAACTAATCCAAATAGTATGAGTTTTTATAATTTAAAAACCAAACTAAACCAAATATCATTTTTAATGGGTTTTGTGTGGATTGTATTTTAGTTTGATTGTTAACAATAACCATGAACTACCCTAATGGGATCTATGATATGTGATAAAAGACCAAGAAACAAAGCAGTCGAAATGGTCAATGATCCCCAATGTTCATGGTCACAGATAAAACCCCAACACTACTCATGGTTTGGTGGAAAGATATGCATGTGTTTAGACAAACTGAGATATTCAAACATCTTTATTTCCTCACAGATATCATAAGGTTTAGTCCTGATAGAGATTTGATTAAGGCTTAAATCCCGTTTTGGAATTCTACAAGCAGTGTGTTACGCTTTACTGATTTTTAGTTGACGCCTACATTGGAGGAATTGGGTGGTTTAACATGGTTACACAAGGATATCTGAAGTAAAACACTTATAGCCCCAAGATGCGTGAGCGCGAACAAATGTTTAGAACAAATTCACATTATCCATCCTCATAAGGAGTGTTTCGATAATATGTTGATTTCCTTGGAATTTTGTACTCAAGATATGGAAAGAAACAAGGATTATCAGACTAGGGAAAGAAACTTAAAAATGGGAAGCACCTCCCTAACTGGGAAAAGCACTGACAAGAAGCATTTATGGTGGAATTTTTGGGAACCATGATTTTCCCCAGGAGTGATAAAAAATCAGTATCCGTCTGTAAGGAATAGTCACTATTATGATGAAGCAAAAGAAATGCACTATCTTGCCGAAAATAATGACTGATATTTATCGTGCTTTTACTTAGTGTAGACAAGGGGATGACTTTTTTGAAGGTTGTAGCATTCTATTGTAAATGTGGTTTGTGGAGCACTTATATCGCCATTGTTTTTTGACAGATTTCAAATCTGATTGCACGAATTATATTCTTAGCCACCTAGACAGGATGAAGGAATTAGTAGACAAATTGCCAAAATGTGTCAAGGCGTGAGATATTATCTTCTTAAATTAACTGCATCTGATATTATCTTCTTAAATTAACTGCATCGAGTGAGGTAATTTTTATGTCTTCCTATCATTTATTTTTTGTTCTGACAGGCTTCAAGGATTCCAACCATACATACCCCTTTGGGTGCTACGCCAAAGACAAATCTTACCTAGGGTCGAGGATACACAAAGTTTTGTATGGTAGGTGGCACTTGATGATCGGGATCGAGAATCAGAAGCTCAAATGATTTGGAGTGGTAGTCGAACTTTAAGCTCAAAATCTATGGTAGAAGATCGCGTTGAAGGAGAAGTAGATCCCTCATATTGATCAAGCCCCTCTCAAAGTGATGCACGAACGATTTGCAAGAGAACTCATAGATCAAGAAGAGGAAATTGAAGTTAGAATCAAGCAAGCTCAGCTCGAGGTGAAAAAAATTATAGGTTTACTCTGGATATCCTAACTAATGACCTAAAGAATGCTAGAGAAGAGTTTTCTCAACGTGATGCAATATTTAAAGAGAAAGTTTGGTTGATTAAAAAAAGGGCTAAAAAGAACATCAATCCACCATTCGAACCTTACATGAGGATTTGGGCATTGTCATAGGAGCTATGGAAAAACAATAGGAGGAGTACAAAAGACTAAATACCCTCTTAATGAACACACATGATAGGTTAAAAAATCAGTTAAAAGCTTCGATGAGGACGAGAATGAATAGAGCAAAGTGTTTCACATCGTATCAAATTGAAGTCGTGATTGAGAGAAACCAATGGACGGCGGAGCATTACGAACTTGATAACAAAATTGAAGAGCTTCAAGCATAGGAAGAGCATTTGAACTACACGGTTGTTACTACTCAAGAATAGTTGCAAAATTGTCACGATACTATGGATGAGGCCAAAGGACAAGTGCTTCAATTGACAGAGAGCTTGATTGATAATTATGGTTGTTATCTCCATCAGAGTGATGAGAGCTTGGGTCAAGAGGCGCGTGCACTAGCCCCACATTAGCCAAATGTCTGGTTCAAGGTCTACTCTAGCCTAGGGGACAATTGATGATCAAGAAATAATAGAGAAGGAATTTTTTTTATCTCTTTTAGTTTAATTTTGTCGAAGTTTGTTTCTTTAAGTACTTTGACGTTTTTATTTGCTTTAAAAACATTTTGATTTGAATGATGTTTTCCTTTTAAGTTCAATAAATGTTGTATTTTATTTTCGAAAAAAACTTCTCTACGTGCACTACATAATGATTCGATTCATGTTTAACATGATATGTATGCAACCTTAAACATGTTCGATAAAAATGCGTTCACAATATTCAAATGAGTAAGTATGGTCATAAAGGACATAAGCAAGTCGCCCAAATCCAGGATAAAACATAAAGCCTTCCGAAACTCATTGTAGACGTAGGAATAATGTATGTGCATAGCATACAACATGTGCTTAATATTCACAAATTGCTGATTCCTAACACATTTGTTTCTATATATAAGAGAGAGAGTTTAAATATGGTTGGTTTGTGAAGAGATCTGGCATCTCATAGATGTAACACAAGATAAAAAGGGAAACAAAAAAAGACACACAAAGACGAAATAGATTTGGGGAATGACGAAGCCCAAAATAAAATGGTTGCGCAAGAATTGATATCTATAGAAGAGGTGAAAATGTTGAGACAACATATGACTGAAATGTATGAAGCTTGGATGAATGGGAAAACTCTTTCACCTTCAATTCGAGAATACTTGAATGTGAATATACCATTCCCCTTCCAAGTATCAATATGTGACCCGATTTATCCACCTAGGTATGGATCCTACGTTAACACATCTAATACTACTGTAACTTCCTTGGTAACCCCGTATAATCCATCAATGAAGAATAACACACTCTTCATGCGAACAGTGCAAACTAATACAATTCGTCAACCAACACCAGTACAAAATTCCAATGATGTTCCTATACCGAAAGATCAATACAACCAAGGCCAATCCCCTAAATTGACTTCCAAAGTACCTAACTCTTACCACCACATTTAACAATACAGTTACCCCGTCGAGGTTAAGAAAAACACTAAGGACGAGGACATGAAGAAATTGCAAGGAAAATGAGGAGTTTGGAGCAAATATAAGGAATATGCAAGGTCTAGGAGGACACAAAAGTATATAATTTAAGGACTTATGCATGTTTATAGATGTCCACTAACCTATAGGGTTCAAAACTCCAAAGTGTGATAAGTATAATTGTTATGGCAATCCAGTGACTCATTTGAAAAGATTTTGTAATCAGCTAAGGGGAGCCGGAGGAAAAAAAGAAATTCTTTGGCTTACTTTGGAGAAAGTCTAACAGGTATAGCGTCATAATTGTTTAACGATCAGGATATTTCTCGTTGGCATGTTTGGGATTACATGGTGCAAGACTATTTGCAATAATTCCAATACAATATTGATATCGTTCCAGATCGTAATTCCCTATCTAATATGAAAAAAAGTCATCTAAAAGTTTTAGGGAATATGCCATGAGATTGAGGGAGCATGCGGCTAGAGTCAAACCGCCGATGAAGACTATGAATTAATTGATGTTTTTCTCCGAGCACAACAACCTAACTAGTTTCATTACATTCTCACTGCAATGGGAAAGACTTTCGCCGTAGAAATAAAGATCAGAGAAATGGTAGAGAACGACATAAAGTCCGGTAAAATTTTTATTCAGGCAACCATTAGAGCTTCCACACAAGCAATACAAAGCAGGTCCGGTAATATTGTAAATCGGAAAAAGAAGGATGAAGGGTCCGTAATGGCATCTGGATCGAGAGGTGTTCAAACGGGCATGAACCACCCTTATGTTCAAGTCAAACAAGAACAATCTAATTCTCCTCAACATTATTACCCATCCCAATATGCAGTTATCAACACTCAGGAATATTTCTGACCTCCTCAGCGCCAATAATGGCGGGCGCCTGCCCCACAAGGTTCTTACCCCCAAAAGAAAAATATCCACGTGCCATATAATCCACGTCCCCGGACGGATTATACAATAGAACAAGGCCGACAAGAAAAGTTTACTCCGATTGGGGAGTCATATACGAGTTTGTTCCAGAAATTAATGTAATCGAGATTGGTTGAACCTGTCAATCCGTTGTTCTCAATCCAAATGCAAGAGGCTTTGATCCAACTTTTATATGTGAGTATCACGCTAAAACTCCAGGTCATAGAACAAAAAATTTTTGGACTCTAAAAAGAGTCATTGAGAAATTAATCGAGGATAAGGTAATCGAGATACGCAATAAAGAAACACCAAATGTCACCAATAACCCCTTCTTGGTCATAATAATAAGCGTGTTTTGGGGATGGTAGGCATTCACGAACAATGTAAGCAAGTACTAAAATAAAAAGGAAAAGTAGGGATTCAGAAAAAGAGTCTAGTATAGTTTAAGAACCAATACAAAAGGTACCAATAATTGTGAAAGGTGCATGTTCAAATTTTGGAGACTTGAGGAAGCTAGTGTTGTATGTCCCTAGAGCTATAAAAAGAAGAGAACTACCATTGAATGGACCAAAATTATACATTCCTCTTAAGATTTCAACATTTGATGAAAATCAAGAAAGTGTGAAAGATCCCGTTGTGATACAAATTGCAACACAACTTCCTATTACAAACACCACGACCGTTCCCTGGAACAACAATAAAGTCACTCTTACTCACAAGGGAAAGGAGATTAGTGAAGAAACAAATGAAACAAGAGGTTTAACTCACTCTATAAGGTGTTATGCTCCCAAAGAATTAAGGAGAGACAAACAAGTCAAAGAAAATCAATTGCCATTAAAAAAAATCATCACTGAGGAAGAGGCTGAAGAGTTCCTGAAAAAGATAAAAGCTCAAGATTATTATGTTATTGATCAGTTGAGAAAAACGCCCGCTCAAATCTCCTTATTGTCATTACTCATACATTCTAAAGAGCATAGTGAAATTTTTACTAGAATCTTGAATAAGGAACATATCTTAGAAAATATCACGGTGCGTCATTTATAAAAGATGTCTAACCGATTATTTGAGGTAAATAGAATCGTTTTCACTGATGATGAATTGCCATTAGAAGGATTTGGGCATAAAAAGGCTCAATATTTAACCGTGAAATGTGAATAACACTATGTAAAGAGGTCCATGGTTGATAGATAATCGGGTGTAGACATATGCCCTCTTTGCACTCTACAAAGTTTGAAAATCAGCACTGATAAGATTTGTACTAACAATGTCTGTGTATGGGCATTAAATGGGGAAAAATGGGACACTCTTGGTGAAGTTTATGTAACTATTACAATTGGAGCAGTGGAGTTTGGCATCACTTTCCAAGTTGTAGACATGGACACTTCTTACAATGTACTTTTGGGAAGGCCATGGATCTACTTGGCTAGAGTTGTGCCGTCTACTCTGCACCAAGTGGTCAAGTATGAACATGACAAACAAGAAATCCTTGTCTATGGTAAAGATGATCTCCCAATGACTCGAGATCCTTCAATACCATGCATTGAGGCCAAAAGAGGTTGTGAATACCTAAACTATCAGGCTTATGAGATGATAACAGTTCATCAGTTCTAGGAAGGAAAGCCTATCCCCCAAGATCATTTATCCTCTGCTTCGGTCATGGTGGTGTCTCAAATTGTACAAAATGTCTATGAATATGGAAAGGGATTAGGGTTGTATTTGCAAGGAATTGTGGTTCCCATCAATCCAATGGGTAATCAAGAGATGTTCATTTGGGTTTCAATCCAACTAGATTTGATAGAAAATGGGCAAAAGATCGTAAAAGAAATGTTTGGAATCTATCAAAGCTGATCCACCATATTGCTCTATCTTTCATTAAATCTCGAGGTGAACCGAGTCCAGACATACCTATCCAAAATTATGTAGATTAAATGTGTCAAGGTATACAAGAAATATGTTATGAGGTAAATATGACTCAAATGGGTGAGGGCACCAGTCATATGGATGTGCAGTTTATCGTCCCGAATGTTCAGCTCAACTATTGGGAAGTCTAATGGGAGACGGCACTAATCCTGTTAGATTATTTTGCTGCTTTTTTTATTATTACTTGGATTATTCCCAGGGTTGTAATTCAAACATTCTAGCTGTTTCACTTTCTTGTTAACATTTCTATCGTTTCCCATTTAATGCAATGACGTTCTAGTAATCTTTTCTATTCTTACTCTTTCTAATAGTTGTCATATTATTTTTATTCCAATACGTTAATGTCGACTTTAATAATATGACATGCATGTGAAGTTTACTGTTAAATCTAAAAAGTTTTCTAATCTTGAAAATGCATGTGAAGTTTACAGTTAGATCCTAAAAAGTTTTCTAATCTTGAAACAACGAATGCTAAGTCTGAGGAATATGATGAAGATAAAGCTTACGAAGAAATAAAAAGGGGATTGGATCAATTTGAAAATAAGCCTAAATCTAATTTTAGTGAAACTGAGGCGGTTCATTTAGGAACTCCCGAAGAAGTGAGAGAAATAAAGATAAGTATTCATCTTGATCAAAATATTCGAGATGACATAATTCATGTTTTATATGAATATAAAGAAGTTTTTGCTTTGTCATACGACGACATGCCGTGGTTAAGTGCCAATATGGTGGTTCATAAACTTCCCATACATCTTGATTTTCCACCAGTCCAGCTAAGGTAGAGAAAATTTAAGACAGATATGAGCGATAAAATTAAAGAGGAAGTCACGAAGCAATTGAGTGCAAATGTTATAAGGGTCGTCCAATACACTACCTGGTTGGTTAATGTTATTCCAGTGCCATAGAAAGATGGAAAGATCAGAGTTTGTGCTGATTACCGAGATTTATACCAAGCAAGTCAATGGACAATTTTCCATTACCCAACATTCGCATCCTGGTTGATAATTGTGCCAAACACGAAATTTAATCTTTTGTGGAATGTTGCGCCGGATATCACCAAATTCTCAAGGATGAAAAAGATGCAGAAAAAAACTGTTTTAACCACCCCGTGAGGTACATATTGTTATAGAGTCATGCCATTTTGTCTAAAGAATGCGGGAGAAACCTACATGAGAGTTATGACTACCATATTTCATGACATGATAAATAAAGAAGTTGAGGTATATGTCGATGATGTCATCATTAAATCTAGAATGCAAGCTAACCATTTGCGTGATCTAAGAAAATTCTTTGAAAGATTGAGAAAGTACAACATCAAACTTAATCTAACTAAATGTGCATTTGGAGTTCCATCTTGCAAACTTTTGTGTTCTATAGTTAGCCAAAGAGGCATTGAATTGGACCGCTCCAAGATAAAGTCCATTCGAGAATTTCCACCTCCAAAAACCAAAACTGAAGTCATGAGTTTTTTGGGAAGGTTAAACTATATCAGCAGATTCATTGCTCAACTCACCACCACATGTGAGCCGATATTCAATTTGTTGAAAAAGTATGTTTCTATTAAATGGACATGTCTATTAAGTTTAGATATATTACCAGGTTTCACAATGATTTAGCTATTGCTTTGGCCACTTGAGCCTCGATGCTTCCATACCCAGGTAATACCTACATTGACCCATTGAAAATCCAAGTTAGTGATCAACATGGTTATTGTAACGACACAAGGGTACCTCTGTAAGTTACCAGCGTGTGAGACTACGTGAAGTCTCACACAAGTCTCTCGTATCAATTATTACAAAATATACTCCAAAATAAGTAAGAATTTAAAGCTTTCTTTCACATACGAAGAATACATTCATTAATACGCAAGCGGAAGACTTCTAAAAACATCTAACTTTAAAATGTCGCAATAAACCATCTAATAATTTGAATGTACAAAATTTGGGACTAATCCCATACAATACTTGAATTAAAGACTAAAGACATAAAAAAACATGTGGGTCGTGTCCTCGAATCTATGAGGCCTCACCAAAAGTTCATCTCCAATCCCTAAACTTTAGTGAAAAAAGGAAAAGAATGGGTTAGTACAATTAATTGCACTAAGTATGGAAGCCATGAAAAAAACATGAAACAGGGACATTTAGTATAGAAACATGCTTTCATGACATTTTGATAAAACCTTCATCATAAGTGTTTAAGAGACATAATACAAGTCAACAATCACATATGAGACATAATCATGTTCAACAAGATATACCTATAATCACATATAATCTATATAGGCATTTAAACCCTTTACCAAAGGATATCCTAAGACTCACTTAAGTAACACAAGAATAGGCCACCCATACACCCTCTTCAAGCACACCAAATTAATCCTTAAAACTACCTAAAGTAAAGATACTCCTTTCCATCACGTAACACTTAGTTCCATATTCAATAGGATAGGCCCTTACATCATTTAGACTCTTTACCTAAGGCTACTCTAAGACTCACCTAAGTAAGACATGAAGAGACCATCCATACACCCTCTCCAAACCTACCTAAGAAATCCTCAAAGCTACCCTTGATAAGACCCTTTCAATTCAACATACTTCATTAAGAGAGCAATATTCATTTAAAACCATTTTGAGAGAAAATTATACATTTAGAGGACTTCACATAACCGTCTTGAAAGACTTAGGGAAATAACCTAGCATCTTCAAATCCTACTCATGCAATGTAAAGATAGTGTCACATTCCATAACCCACACGTTGTAGAAATTATCCAATAACTAGAAAGCACATCCCATATGATGAGAATTGGAATTAACCAACATAGACCATACTAGCTAGGTATGGAATCCAGTGTCATAAGGACCTCTTACCGTGGAAGGTGTTTTACTTGCCAAAGGTAGAACTAGGACTCATCCTATGTTGGCACATGGTTCTGGGATATCAAGGGATACTTTGTACTCGAGTCTCGTACTCAAATAGAGCTACTACCACAAGCATATCCACTTGGTGCTTAGTCTTGTTGCTCATAGAGTGATCATTCACTAGGTGTATTAGAGAAGGTACCATTTCTTAGTCCTACCAACTCATAATACTATTTCATGGATAGCTCTTATGACTTTCTTAGAGATGGTTTCATGCCATTCCAGCCAACCTATCCCTAAGTCCATAATTCCGCTCAAGAAGGCACCATTACTGTTTTGCACTTCAAGACTTCAATATTAACCTTGTTTTCATATTCAAGTTTTGTCATTCTTAACCTTATTTTCATATTCAAGGTTACACATATTTGATCTTATTTTCCTATTCAATGTCCAATTTTAGTCATGCTTAGAAGGGAACAATCTTATGTCTATTGATCCTACACTTTCATCCATTCATTCAAACACGTACATGAAAAGGGTACCTAAGCCTACCAAGTCAAGACATCACATATTCACATAACTTTCATGTATCAAGAAGAGGGATTTAGGTCTACTAAATCAAAACACAAAATTCTATCATATCGCATATTTATTATCATTCAAGTAGCAAGTAGGGACACTAATTCTACCATACAAGCTACAACATTATCACATAAGGCTCTTCTTAGTCCTCCATCACAATATACCATCACTTAAGAAGAACCATAACATTCACACCCATATAGGATCATATAGACATCATATGAGTACTTCACCATATTCCTTCACATTATATAAGATCACACATATATCATACCATAACTTCACTATATAGATTCATACATGCCATAACACATTGAACATAATCACCTTACTTTACATAATCAACTTCACATTATACCTTCACATGAACCCTTACATGATACTACTAAAATTCACATAATAATGCTGACAAGGCCATGATCATCACCATATTCAACACATAAGCATGGCCACCATAAGTGGACCATACCAATCAATAGCAATTCTATATCAATTCTACACTAACTAAGAGAATTAGGTCACTCACCTGCTTCCAATATCCAAGATCACCATTCCTTACATCTCCAACAATTTACAATATAATAGCATAATTCATCATAGAAATCTACATTACAACATAATCTAAACTCAATTCTATCACCATTAGATCATAAGCAATAAACCCACTTCATAGCCAAGTTTAAAGTTGAGAAGATCAAGGGTTCATAGAGATTTTCATTGGAAAACATAAATTATACATCAATAACATCATATCTATAGATTTGAAATAGTTTCATGCAAGAACCCATGACTTAGAGTGAAAATTGGACTTTTTCATAAACTTTGAAATGTTTGATATCACTTTGAAATTGTCTCTAAGGTGATAGTTAACCTTATATAAAAACTCCCATACCTTATTATAAGAATCTCCTAGATAATTGAAGAACAAAGTCATTAGAATCCACCATTCTCTCTGCATCTTGACCTTGAGCTTCCATGGAGGTTTTTGGAGAAAAAATTGGGAGGGAAGGGTTTTGATTTAGGTGTTAGGATTGTCAAGGTACACTTGAACACACACAAGCACATAGGTGACTAGTCGTCGAACGTCTTGGTCGTTCCTTGACGTTTGAATTCAAACTCAACCGGACTGAATTCCAAACTGATATACACATTAATTTAACTAGTTATCAGCAATTAAAATATAACTGAAGCTCTAGTTCAACCAAGTTCATTATGAGGGTCGTAACAATCTCCCCCACGGGAACATTCGTCCTCGAATAACACTTAAACACTTACAGGAATTACGATCCCATAGCAAAAAGCCCGCGTTCATGCATACAATATAATAAACCATACATATATCTAGGAGGTAAAACACTCCACATAAAATGGCATTAAACCACTTCATGTATTTCAAGCAAGTAGACCTACATCTACCAACTCCTTATTAGTCATTCTTTATCTTTTTCTCATGATATTGGAGGAACTTCCTTCTCCAAGTTACATCATACTCATTTAAACCTTATGTATCACATCATAAAATTTCTCATCAAGAATTAATCATGCAACATTTTCAATAATGCATATTTAAGAAATTTTCTCATAAAGGCTCAATAAGTAACTTTTCAATAGCACACTAAGCATGCTTAACACGTCAATCTCATATAACAATTAGGCATGCTCACTATTTTACCTCATGAAGCAACTAGAAAATCTACCCTAAATGCACATGAACATGAGGGAATACAATGCATGAAAACTCATTTTATGATTTAACAAGAATCATCCAAAGTATGCATATCATAAGGAGAATATTTGGAAACTCAATTTTAACAAAAGACTCCAACATAAGCCAAGATACTAGGAACTCTTAGTTTTAGGCTTTAATAAGCACATAAGGAAAAAGATAAGGATTCTCACTCCCAGCAACCATATTATTCATCATACTCCCCCACTTGGGAGAAACCCATCTAATGTCAACACAATCATACTATAAGGATCTCATTCAAGAAAACACCAACCTTACCAACACCATTCTCACCCTCAACACTTCAATATACATTAGACCTTTTAAAACCCAATCATCAAGCCTAATTCATGAACACCAAAGACTCTCAAAAGTCTAATCATCTATCCACAACATCCCTACTAGGAGAAACTCACACTAACTCTTCCACACATGACCTCCTTCCTTTCTAAATTCGGATCAAAACAACCTTAAAACTTCTCAATTATCACACCTACACATTTATAACTTTCATCATCTCTCTTAACCCACCTCAAAACACAACATATTCAATCCGGGTTCTATCAACAATACTAACCATTACAAGGTAACTCATTTAACCTAAGGGCATCATCACCAATATTTCATATCCTATCTAACAAATCACACCCAACCTTTTCTCACCCTCAACCTTAACTTCTCAAAGCTCACACTCTAATGACCATCACATAAGGAACAATGGAAAGACATCATAAAGCAAAGCTCTTAGGCACAATTAGAAGAATGAAGAAGTGAAACTTTCCTAGCAACCAATAGACTCCAATTCATAATGTGGCGCGCTTCACATTATGAACAAGAGTCTACTAAATGTGGTTTTTGAGAGAACCTAAGACACTCCCAAAGCTTATGATGTGATACCAAGTTTGTAACGACCAAAGGGTACCCTGTAAGTCACCGGCATGTGAGACCCCGAGAAGTCTCACACAATCCTCTCGTATAAATCATTACACAATATACTCCTAAATAAGTAAGAATTTAAAAATTTCTTCACACACGAAGAATACTTTCATTAATACGCAAGCGGAAGACTTTTAAAAACATCTAACTTTACAATGTCTCATTAAACGATCTAATACTTTAAATGTACAACATTTGGGACCAAGCCCATACAAGACATGAAAGAAAGACTAAAGACATAAGGGAACATGTGGGTCTTGTCCTCGAATCTATGAGGACTCACCAAAACTTCATCTTCAACCCTTAGAAACCTATTCATAATTTATGACATATCAAGACTTCCAATCTCTACACTTTAGTCAAAAAGGGAAAAGAAGAGGTTAGCACAATTAATTGCACTGAGTATGAAAGCCATGCAAAAACCATGAAAAAAGGACATTTAGTATAGAAACATGCTTTCATGAAATTTTGATAAACCTTCATCATAAGAGTTTAAGAGACATAATACAAGTCAACAATCACATATAAGAAATAATCATGTTCAATAAGATATAACTATAATCACATATAATCCATATAAGCATTTGATCCCTCTACCAAAGGTTATTCTAATACTCATTTAAGTAAGACAAGAAGAGACCGCCCATACAGCCTCTTCAAGCAATCCTTAGTAATCCTTAAGACTACCTAAAGTAAAGAAACTCCTTTCCATCACGTAACACATAGTTCCATATTCAATAAAATAATCCTTTACATCATTTAGACTCTCTACCTAAGGTTACTCTAAGACTCACCTAAGTAAGACATGAAGATACCGTACATACACACTCTCTATACCTACCTAAGCAATCATCAAAGCTACACTAGGTAAGACTCTTTCGATTCAACAGACTTCATTAAGAGAACAATATTCATTTAAAGCCATTTTTAGAGAAAATAATACATTTACAGGACTCCACATAACGGTCTTGAAAGAACTAGGGAACTCACCTAGAATCTTCAAAGCCTACTCGTGCAATGTATAGATAGTGTCCCATTCCACTACCCACACGTTGTAGAAATTATCAAATAACTAGAGTGTACATCCCATATGATGAGAATAGGCATTAAACGACATTGACCATACTAGCTAGGTATGGAATCCGGTGTCATAAGGACCCCACACTTTGGAAGGTGTTCTATTTACCAAAGGTAGAACTAGGACTCATCCCATGTTGGCACATGGTTCTAGGATATAAAGGGCTTCTTTGGACTCTAATATCATACTCAAATAGAGCTACGACCACAAACATATCCACTCGGTTCTTAGCCTAGTTTCTCATAGAGTAAGCATTCCCTAGGCGTATTAGAGAAGGTACCATTTCTTAGTCCTACCAACTCATAATACTTTTTCATGGATAGCTCATATGACTTTCTTAGAAATGGTTTCATGTCGTTCCAACCAACCTATCCCTAAGTCCATTATTCCACTCAAGAAGGCACTATTATGGTTTTGTACTTCAAGGCTTCAATATTAACCTTCTTTTCATATTCAACTTTTCTCATTCTTAACCTTCTTTTCATATTCAAGGTTACACGTATTTGACATTCTTTTCTTATTCAAGGTCCCATATTACTAATGCTTAGAAGGGCACCATCTTAATTCTAGAGATCCTAGACTTTCATTCATTCATACATATAAGTACATTATAAGAGTCCCTAAGCCTACCAAGTCAAGAGATCACATATTCACAGACTTTCATGTATTAAGAAGAGGGACTTAGGTCTACCAAATCAAGACACACCATTCATCATATCACATATTTATTATCATTTAGTACCAAGTAGGGACACTAAGTCTACCACACAACCTCTTCTTAGTCCTTCATCACCATACACCATCACTTAAGAAGAACCATAACATTAACACCCATATAGGATCATATAGACATCACATGAGTACTTCACCATATTCCTTCACATTATACAAGATCACACATATATCATACCAAAACTTCACCATATAGATCAATACATGCCATAACACCTTGAACATAATCACCTTACTTCACATAATCAGCTGCACATTATACCTTCACATGAATCCTCACGTGATACTACTATAATTTACATAATAATGTCGACAAGGCCATGATCATCATCATATTCAACACATAAGCACCACCACCATAAGTGGACCATACCAATTAATAACAATTCTATATTAATTATACACTAACTAAGGGAATTAGTTCAACTTACCTTCTTTCAATAGACAAGATCACCATTCCTTAACATCTCAAAAATTCACAATATAATAGCATAATTCATCATAGAAATCAACATTACAACGTAATCTAAACTCAATTCTGTGATCATTATATCATAAGCAATAAACCCACTTCATAGACAAATTTAGAGATTTGAGAAGATCAAGGGTTTGTGGATATTTTATTTTGAAAACATCAGTTATTCATCAATAACATCATATATAAACATTTGAAATCGTTTCACGCAAGAACTCATGACTTAGAGTGAAAATTGGACTTTTTTATAAGCTTTGAAATCTTTGAAATCACCTTGAATTTGGCTCTAAGGAGATAACTAACTTTTGATAAATAACTCCCCTACCTTATTATAAGAATCCCCAAGAGAATAGAAGAAGAAAGCCATTAGAATCCACCATCCTATATGTTAATTTTAGAGGAAAATTTAAAACTTTTGCTTGCTTTGAAGTATACATAGACTTCATAGTAAGAATTGCATTATATCATATCAGTTCACCACAACCATCTAATAATGAGATATTCAAATGAAAGAAATAGTTCATAACTTCATTAATATAAAGTTGCCAAAATGGCACCAATACAAAGTCTGAAAATAAGTAAGAAAGAAACACTAGTTGAACATCCTCCACTAGCTCATGCCTACGTCTAAGCTAGAATACAAGAGATAAGGATCCTCGAAAGAATGAGGGCCTACCAAGTCCGGATGAATGCTCCACGTCCGGATAGCTTCAACGTAGTCTCGTAAGCTCTAACTTCCACCTGCACCTGCACCTAATAGTAGAGGATTGTATGGAATTAGTACACACTTGTACTAAGTATGGGTGTATGCAAGTACACACCAAGGACATGCATGATTAAGAAGAGCTCTCTCCTAACGATATAGGTTATGGAAATCCAAGTCAGTTGGACTTGGCAAATCAGATTAGGAAAGTCATGCTATGAGAGTAACATGTATCATCATTCTTTTCATATTGCACACACCACATAACACACTACATTTAACACATACACATATCATATATAATTCTTTCGTATGCCGTGAGACCTTGAAATCACGGACTTATCATTAGGACTTCCCAAATGAGGGCTCAACATATGGGACCTCAACTTGGGAGACTTCTTTAGCAGACATAGAGTCTGCTTCATTCATTCATACATACTTCATTTTTCATTCATTTATATACCTAGGATGTTGTTTAGGACTCTCTTCGGGTTGACTGTGCAATGACTAAGAATGACCTAGTGTCATTACTTGAGTCTAGTTCACCTCTTGATTATCCTATCCAAACACCTTTGATATCATTCATTTCATTGTGTACATTACTTGAGGCTGGCCTTATTCTTTCTTTGGGAACTTTAACTTTAATCGACATAAATCATGTGAGCTCCATGAAATCTAGTGTCTACCCCATACCGAAAAGAGGTGGAATCACCGGCCAAAGTGAAACCAAAACATGCTAGCGTATATAGGGAATTTAACCCTACTAGATCCCTATGTTGGCTGCATAGGTTCAAAGACTAGGAGATATAAGGAGACCCATACCCGCCTAAATGGACAGTCTCATCTCATGAGATTTACACGAACCCCTGCCTTCCCGAAAGAAGGAATCGCGACTCATAGATAGCCTATCAGTGTTCCGTATAAAGTTCCATTACATTCATCTCACACATCATAGAAGTTGGCTTCTAGCATGAGGGCATCATTGCTCATTAGATGATTTGTCATCTCATCATTAGTATTAAGTGTGCATTAATCTCAATAGTTTCATTAGAATGTTTCTTAGAGACTGGTCTCTTTATTAATTTTACACTCTCATAGGTGAGTATGATATTTGGTAACACTTATTAGGCTCATTTGAGATTGATCTTGTCTTTCATATTAGCCTCGTATCATGTTGTCACCACATTTATAACTTTAGCATATTAGCTCTTCATAATTACTCACCCCATTACGTGGATGTTCATTTTATCCTATGCCAATGCACTTGGCCTTTTAGTGTATTTCACACTCTTACTTAACCCCCTTGGGATCACATCATTTCATCATATACATCTTTGGTTCACTTATTTTTAAACGTATGTTAGACTTATGAACCCATACGTACAAGCCATGAGGCTTCATTCATAATTCGTCTAAGTGACTTTTACTTACCCAAGATTATATGGTACAAGACTTATGCATCTTGTAAGTATGACAAGGTCTCAATTTCGATTCCTATAGGCAGCATTCATTAAATATTTAATCACGTAAGACTTATGTATCAATACGGAATTGGGCAAGGGAACCCGATTTTGAATCCCTTGAGCCACACTTAGTCTCATATTAAATTTTGATTTAAAACTTTCTGCTTGGGGACCCGAGGTCAAATCCCAACGCCTACATTTCTTTTTCTTTCTTTTCTCTCCTTGACTTTTCTGTTTTTGACCAAGTGGATGTGGGATCGATCCCCCACAACCTCATTTTATTTTTCTTTAATTATTCTCCTAATTTCCTCACCTATCCGAGGGGTTGTGGGTTCGATCCCCACACTCCCCATTTATTTATTTTCCCTTTTTCCTTTGTTTTCTCATCCAGCCTTACCCCATTTCGAATCCCCCTCACCTTACATTTAATTATTGAATTTTTCAGCAGCTTACACATGGTGAGGTCTTGTGTTCAATTCCAATGACCACACGTCTTAAAAAAAAATTTTGAAAACCAATTTCCTCAACACTGTCTATGCTGGAAATTTGGTCATCCTTTCAATCCACTTTTTCTCAACATGTCTACGTTGGATTTTTATGGCAAATTCTTTAGTCATTTCGTACATTATAATATGCATTATTTCCAAGTAAATTTATACAAAACACAAGGTTTTAGCATGCCATGTTCATGCTCCAAACCATGCCCAAGAACACGGCTACACCAACATTTTGCACACGTTTATCATCACATAATTCCGAACATACATACATGAACATAATCATCACAAAAACACTTTACATTCCTAAATTCTACCAGCAATTCTACCCAACCTACAACAATCGATGGGAGCTAGTGACAGGGACATGCAAAGGGGAACATTCCTAGTTTTCGGATTAGAATTCGACTGAATCTTAGGGGTCTCTTGGGAAAGGGACCAGGAGGAAGAAAACCCATACCTTTTTCATCGTTTAACACCTTTCAAACCTGATCTCAAGTGCTTCCTACTCCCACGAAAAACAAATGCTTCTCCAACAAAAAATCATGCGCAAAACATTTGAAAAAGGATTTCATTTTTAGTTTTTAGTTTTGTTTTTTGTTTGAGTTTTAGTGTACAAGTTCTTCAAGAGTGATGAACTTTAATTTTTGTTCTTTTTGCTGATGATGATCGTGAGAAAGAGTGTGGAGAGACGTGAGAATGAGAGTGGAGAGGGATGGAAGTAAGTGTAGGAGTAGGAGTTTTAGTTGAAGACTTAGTCAAACTAGGACTCCTTGCCATTTACTTTTAAAAATCTGATTTTATTAAACGCTTAGGTGAAATGAGTAATCATGCCCTTACTTAAATCAGATAATAAATATAAATTAATTAGATTTAACATTGCTTCCACCCAGGATCGAACCCGGGTGAAGCTTAACTCGGGAAAAGGGTCAAATTCGGGTCAACTCTACCCGAATTGTCCATTACTCACATTAATTAATTAATTAATTAGATATCTAGGGTAATTACGATACTACCCTTATCCTGGAAAAAACATTTTACCCCTAGACCCTCCAAACATAAGATTACACCCTTTCAAGTCCGGTTAGGACTCATCCGGGTGAATGTTAATATTCGGGTGCCCTACATGTCTGAACCCAACCTTGCTTAGCTCAACTAACTCACCAAGTTGGTTGGCTTGGCTGGTGCATCGGTTCTAAGGTCTGGTTCCACGCGCATCAAGCCATGTGAACCCGGTCTAATCTAGTCATTCAGGGTACGTTTAGGCATTACTTAGCATAGTCATTTTCGGGTTGTTACATTATCCCCCCTTAGGAACATTCGTCCTCGAATGACACTTCTAATTATCTAGCACAATGCCAGTCATATCATAACATAAGTACTTTAAACAGTTAAGCAATAGCAACAAGGAATAGAGGAGATAGGAAGTCTAACCTCAAGAGCTGAAAAGATGAGGATAGCAGGATCTCATATCGGCCTCGGCCTCCCACGTAGCACCCTCAACAAGATGGTTCCTCCACAATACCTTCACTGTGGCAACCTCCTTGTTTCTGAACCGCTTCACCTGTCGGTCTAAAATCACAACAGGAACCTCCTCATAGGACAAGTCTTCATCAACCCCTAAACCTTGAACAGGCAGAATCGATGCTGGATCACCAAGGCACTTCTTTAACATAGAGACATGAAAGGCTGGATGAACAGAAGCTAGCTCCATAGGCAACGCCAACTCATAGGCCACCTCAGCCACAGGCTGTAGAATCTCGTATGGCCTAACGTACCTCGGACTCAACTTCCCCTTCCTGCCAAATCTCATCACCCCCTTCATGGGTATTATCTTCAAGTAGACCTAGTCACCAACATCAAACTCTAAGGGCCACTTCCTGTTATCTGCAAAAGACTTCTGCCGACTGTAAGAAGTAGCCAACCTGTCCCTAATAACTCTGACCTTCTCTAAGGCTTCATGAATGATCTCTGGACCCAAAATGGATGACTCTCCAACCTTGAACCACCCAACTAGAGACCTACACCTCCTACCATACAGTGCCTCAAACGGTGCCATCCTAATGATGGAGTGATAGCTGTTATTGTACGATAACTCTATCAATGGCAAATGGTCGTCCCAACTACCCCTGAAGTCGATCACACACGCTCTCAACATGTCCTCCAATGTCTTAATGGTGCGCTCTGCCTGTCCATCTATCTGAGGACGGAAAGCAGTACTGAGCTTTACCTGTGTGGCTAAGCTTTTCTGGAAGGATCTCCAGAAATGCGAAATGAACTGAGCTCCTCTATCTCAAATGATAGACAAAGGAATCCCATGCCACCTCACAATCTCATCATTGTAGAGCCTCGCATAATCCTCAACCCTGTAAGTAGACTTCACAGGGATAAAGTGGGCAGACTTAGTCATCCTGTCCACAATAACCCATATGGAGTCATGTTGTCTCCTAGTCCTCGGAAGACCAACCACGAAGTCCATGTTAATGTCCTCCCACTTCCAAGTCGAAACCTCAATCATCTGAGTGAGACCACCAGGCTTAAGGTGCTCCGCCTTAACCTGCTGACAATTAGGACACCTGCGCACATACTCAACAATGTCCTTCTTCATGCCATCCCACCAATAGATCTGCTTGAGGTCATGATGCATTTTAGTGGAACCTAGGTGTATCGAATACATGGAACCATGGGCCTCTACAATAATCTTGGTCCGCAAATCATCCACATCTGGTACACACAGCATGTGCTGGTACCTAAGTATGCCATCATCTCCCAAAGCAAAGGACTCATTCATCTTTATCAGCACTGATTCCTTCAACTCCATCAACACAGGATCAAGATGCTGACCCTTCTTGACTTCAACTACCAAGGATGATTCATAACTAGGATGAACTAAAACACCCCCACTAGTAGAGGCCATCAACCGCACACCCTGTCTGGCCAGTGTGTGTACATCCTTCACTAACTCCTTCTTCCCATCATCAACGTGGGTTGTACTCCCAATGCTCAACCTGCTCAAAGCATCAACTACAACATTTGCCTTCCCTGGATGGTAGTGGACACTCATGTCATAGTCCTTCAACAACTCCAACTGTCTGCGCTGACGTAGATTTAACTCCCTCTGCGTGAACACATACTGGAGACTCTTGTGGTCTGTGAACACATCAACATGCACCCCGTACAATTAGTGCCTCCATATATTCAATCCAAACACCACAGCTGCCAACTTCGGGTCATGAGTGGGATAATTCTTCTCATGAACCTTGAGCTATCTGGACGCATAGGCTATCACCTTACCACCTGGCATAAGAACACAACCCAAACCAACCCTAGATGCGTCACAATAAACAGTGTAACTCTTACCACATTTAGGCAACGTAAGCACTGGGGCTGAAGTAAGTCTGTCCTTGAGCTCCTGGAAACTCTTCTCACAAGTCTCCGCCCATTCAAACTTGGCTTTCTTCTTAGTCAAAGCTGTCAGTGGGGCAGCAATGGAAGAAAAACCCTCCACGAACCTGCGGTAGTAACCATCCAATCCTAGAAAGCTACGGATATCGGTGGAAGTAAGAGGTCTTGGCCAGTTCTTAGCAGCCTTAGTCTTCCTGGGGTCCACCTCCACACACTGATAAGACACAACATGACCTAGGAAGGTCACTGATCTACGCCAGAATTCACACTTTCTGAATTTGGCATACATCTGATGTTGTCTAAGTACATGCAAGGTTAGTCTCAAATGTTGTTCATGCTCTTCCTTGGTCTTAGAGTAGCTGGGGATGTCATCAATGAATACTATAACGAAAGAATCAAGGTATTCACGGAAGACTCGGTTCATGAGGTCTATAAATGCAGCTGGTGCATTAGTGAGACCAAATGACATGACTAGGAACTCATAATGACCATAACGGGTACGAAAGGTGTCTTTGGGATATCTTCATCCCTAACCCTAAGCTGATGATACCCGGAACAAAGATCAATATTCGAGAAGAAACTAGACTCTTGAGTTGATCGAATAAGTCATCTATTCTGGGAAGTGGATACTTGTTCTTTATAGTGACTTTATTGAGCTGCCGATAATCGATACACATCCTAAGGGTTCCATCATTCTTTTTCACAAACAGCACTGGAGAGCCCCAAGGGGATATGCTCGGCTAGATGAAGCCCTTATCAGTGAGATCTTTTAACTGCAGCTTCAACTCTTTGAGTTCAGCTGGAGCCATTTTGTAGGGAGGAATTGAAATCGGTTTGGTATCGGGATCTAGGTCAATACCAAAATCAATCTCTCGAGAGGGAGGGACTCCAGGAAAATCATCGGGAAAAACATCTTGGAACTCTCTCACTACTGGCACAGAGTCTATGGGAGTAATGTCCTTATCTAGATAATTGAACTCACAAGATGGCATAACAATCCCTTGGACATCATTTTATTAACTTTTAGGTTCAAAATCAAGGGACTTGAACGACTCGAATTGTACCCCTCCCATACCAGCTCTACTTCATTAGGGAAACAGAATCTCACAACCCTACTACGGCAATCCATGAAGGCATAACATTTATGGACCCAGTCCATACCAAGTATAATATCGAAGTCATTCATGGGTAACTCAACAAGGTCTGCACACATAGTCTTAGCACATACTACTATTGGGCAGTCTTTATGAACCCTATTAGCTCTCATATTTTCTCCTAACGGAGTACTAACTACGATAGGATCATGCAAAACCTCAGGTAGTGTTTCAAAAGTAAGAGCAAGCAAGGGAGTCACAAAAGAAAGTGTAGACCCTGGATCAAGTAAAGCATAAACAGAGGTTGAGAAGACTTGCAGCATAACTGTGACGACATCAGCAGATTTCTCTTGCTCCTCCTTGCCTTCAAGGCGTTGAATCTGTTCCTCTTAG
This sequence comes from Solanum sitiens, assembly GCA_016801875.1. NCBI lineage: Eukaryota > Viridiplantae > Streptophyta > Magnoliopsida > Solanales > Solanaceae > Solanum > Solanum sitiens. The sequence goes on along the minus strand of JABWTJ010000347.1, from coordinate 716,321 downwards.
GAGGCTCGGATGCAGTAGCCTTCTGGGGATGAGGCCTAGGTTGAGCATTACCTCCATCCTGACCCCTGTTCTGTGGATAATACCTGACCATGTGTCCGCTCTTTCCGCAACCGAAGCAGGCATTAGTGCCTAGTATGCACTCTCTACTGTGAATATGGCCACACTTGCCACATTCCTTTCTGGGACGCTGCACATCACCTCCATTTCCCTTCTTGGGATTGGATCTGCCTTCTCTGGGTGCTGCACTCCTCTGAGTGTTAGAGTTCCCTGAACTCTGATGCCCTTTCTTAAATCTGGGCTGATCATGAACTCTGAAAGTGCTCCTGCCACCACCACTGCTGGAAACTGTCTGGTCAGAAGGGTTAGGCCTCCTGATCTCATGGACTCTCCTCTTCTTCCTGCTGTCCTCAACCTGCTGGATATGTACCATCAGCCTGGAAAAGTCCATGCTGTCATGGAGCATCGCAGCCCGACACTCCTTCTCCAAGTCCTCTGAGATTTCATTAAGAAACCTGCTCTTCTCATCCCTGTTGTTCGACACAAGGGAAGTGGCATAACTGGACAATTTTACGAATTTCAGGGAATACTCCCTGACAGTCATCGAGCCCTGCTTAAGGTTTATGAATTCCTCAACCTTAGCCTCTCTCATCTCTCTGGGGAAGAACCTCTCCACAAAGGCTGTCTTAAACAGCTCCCATGTGATCGGACCTCCGCCCAATGACCTACTATCCTGCCACATCTTGCACCAAGCCTGTGCAACATCCTTCAGCTGGTATGAGGAGCTCAGCTTTCTCAATCTCCGTGGTGCCCATCGCCACTTGAATCTTCTGGAAGTCCTCCACAAACTCCTGAGGATCCTCTGCAGTCTTAGATCTTGTAAAGATTGGAGGATTCATCCTCGAAATCTCTCAACCTGTTCGCCATGTTGTGGGCTGGTGGGTTCTCCCGCTGAACCTCCTGTCTGTTGGCCCGGGCCGTCATAGCCTGGGCCTGCACAGTGATGGCTTGATCCATCTGTCCCAATGCTATCCGCACCTCCGTATAAGTCAACCCAGCTGGGTTAACTGGCATGGCCACTCCTACAGCTGGAGCCTGAGCTGGAACTTGGTTGCCCCTAGCAGCTGCTCCTACTCTTTCCCGACTAGCGTTCCCCCTTGTGTTCATTTTTGGAAACAAAATAAGAGTTGATGTTAGATACACTCATAACACCCAGAAAACAGACATTAAGGGAAGCACGATAAGATCAGAAGAAGGGAAATTTTCCTACGCATCATGCAGTCTCTAATTCATGATAGTGGTACACTTCACTACCATAACTTAGAAACTACTCGATGTGGTTGATGTGAACTTATTATCCATGGAATTAAACCTAATGCTCTGATACCACATTTGTCACAACTGGGGTCTAGACCCAAGCCAAAACCAGCATCTTCGACCTCTCAGAAGTCGCAGACAAGCCTATATACGTCATCATTACATCGTATAGGTTAATTTTAGCGGAAAATTTAAAACTTTTGTTTGCTTTGAAGTATACATAGACTTCATAGTAAGAATTGTATTATATCATATTAGTTCACCACAACCATCTAATAATGAGATATTCAAATGAAAGAAATAGTTCATAACTACATTAACATAAAGTTGCCAAAATGGCACCAATACAACGTCTGAAAATAAGTAAGAAAGAAGCACTAGCGGAACATGCTCCACTAGCTCATGCCTACATCTAAGCTAGAATATAAGAGATAAGCATCCTCAAAATCATGAGGGCCTACCAAGTCCAGATGAATGCTCCACGTCCGAATAGCTTTAGCGTAGTCGTGTAAGCTCTAACGTCCACCTGCACCTGCACCTAAAAGTAGAGGCTTGTATGGAATTAGTACACACTTGTACTAAGTATGGGTGAATGCAAGTACACACCAAGGACATGCATGATTAAGAAGATCTCTCTCCTAACGATATGAGTTATTGAAAGCCAAGTCAGTTGGACTTGCAAAATCAGATTAGGAAAGTCATGCAATGAGAGTAACATGCATCATCATTCTTTTCAAATTGCACACACCACATAACACACTTCATTTAAAACATACACATATCATATATAATTCGTTCGTATGCCGTGAGACCTTGAAATCACGGACTTATCATTAGGACTTCCCAAATGAGGGCTCAACATATGGGACCTCAACTAGGGAGCCTTCTTTAGCAGACACAGAGTCTGCTTCATTCATTCATACATACTTTATTTTTAATTCATTTATATACCTAGGATGTTGTTTAGGACTCTCTTCGTGTTCACTGTGCAATGACTAAGAATGACCTAGTGTCATTACTTGAGTCTAGTTCACCTCTTGATTATCCTATCCAAACACCTTTGGTATCATTCATTTCATTGTGTGCATTACTTGAGGCTGGCCTCATTCTTTATTTGGGAACTTTAACTTTAACCAACATAGATCATGTGAGCTTCATGAAATACAATGTCTACCCCACACCGAAAAGAGGTGGAATCACCGGCCAAAGTGAGCCAAAACATGCTAGCGTATATAGGGAATTGAACCCTGCTAGATCCCTATGTTGGCTGCATAGGTTCAAAGACTAGGACATATAAGGAGACCCATACCCACCTAAACGGACAGTCTCATCTCATGAGATTTACACGAAACTCTGCCTTCCCAAAAGAAGGAATCGCGACTCATAGCTAGCCTATCGGTGCTCCGTATAAAGTTCCATTACATTCATCTCACACATCATAGAAGCTGGCTTCTAGCATGAGGGCATCATTGCTCATTAGGTGATATCTCATCTCATCATTAGTATTAAGTGTGCATTAATCTCAATACTTTCATTAGAGTGTTTCTTAGAGACTGGTCTCTTTATTAATTTTACGCTCTCATAGGTGAGTATGATATTTGGTAACACTTATTAGGCTCATTTGAGATTGATCTCGTCTTTCATATTAGCCTCTTATAATGTTGTCACCACATTCATTAACTTTAGCATATTAATTCTTCATAATTACTCACTCCATTACGTGAATGTTCATTTTATCCTATGCCAATGTACTTGGCCTTTTAGTGTATTTCACACTCTTACTTAACCCCCTTGGGATCACATCATTTCATCATATACATCTTAGGTTCACTTATTTTTAAACGTACGCTGGACTTATGAACCCATACGTACAAGTCATGAGGCTTCATTCATAATTCGTCTAAGTGACTTATACTTACCCAAGAATATATGGTACAAGATTTATGCATCTTGTAAGTATGCCAAGGTATCGATTTCGATTCCTATAGGCTGCATTCATTAAATATTTAATCACGTAAGACTTATGTATCAATACGGAATTGAGCAAGGGAACCCGATTTCGAATCCCTTGAGAAAAACTTAGTCTCATATTAAATTTTGATTTAGAACTTTCTGCTTGGGAACCCGAGGTCAAATCCCAACGCCTACATTTCTCTTTCTTTCTTTTCTCTCCTTGATTTTTCTATTTTTGACCAAGAGGTTGTGGGATCGATCCCCCACAACCTCATTTTATTTTTCTTTAATTATTCTCCTAATTTCCTCACCTATCCGAGGGGTTGTGGGTTCGATCCCCACACTCCCCATTTTATTTATTTTCCCTTTTTCCTTTGTTTCGTCACCCAGCCTTACCCCATTTCGAATCCCCCTCACCTCACATTCAATTATTGAATTTTTTAGCAGCTTACACATGGTGAGGTCTTGGGTTCAATCCCTAATGACCACACGTCTTAAAAAAAAATTTAAAACCAATTTCCTCAACACTGTCTATGCCGAGACCAAATTTCCAGATTTCTGGAAATTTAGTCATCCTTTCAATCCACTTTTTCTCAACATGTATACGTTGGATTTTTATGGAAAATTCGTTAGTCATTTCGTACATTATTATATGCATTATTTCCAAGTAATTTTATACAAAAACACAAGGTTTTGACATGCCATTTTCATGCTCCAAACCATGCCCAAGAACACGGCTACACCAACATTTTGCACACGTTTATCATCACCTAATTCCAAACATACATACATGAACATAATCATCACAAAAACACTTTACATTGCTAAATTCTACCAGCAATTATACCCAACCTACAACAATCGATGGGAGCTAGTGACAGGGACATGCAAAGGGGAACATTCCTAGTTTTCGGATTAGAATTCGACTAAATCTTAGGGGTCTCTTGGGAAAGGGACCAAGAAGAACAAAACCCTACCTTTTTTGTCGTTTAACACCTTTCAACCCTGATATCATGTGCTGCCAACTCCCACGAAAAACAAATGCTTCTCCAACAAAAACTCACGCGCAAACCGTTTGAAAAATGATTTCGTTTTTCGTTTAGTTTTTCTTTTGAGTTTTAGTGTACAAGTTCTTCAAGAGTGATGAACTTTAATTTTTTTTCTTTTTTCTTATGATGATCGTGAGAAAGTGTGTGGAGAGACGTGAGAATAAGAGTGGAGAGAGATGGGAGTAAGTGTAGGAGTAGTAGTTTTAGTTGAAGACTTAGTCAAACTAGGACTCCTTGCCATTTACTTTTAAAAATCTGATTTTTTAAAGGCTTAGGTGAAATAATAATCATGCCCTTACTTAAATCAGATGATTAATATAAATTAATTAGATTTAACATTGCTTCCACCCAGGATCGAACTCGGGTGATGCTTAACTCGCAAAAAGGGTCAAATTCGGGTCAACCCTACCCGAATTGTCCATTTCTCACATTAATTAATAAATTAATTAAATCTCTAGGGTAATTATGCTACTACCCTTAGCCTGAAAAAAGACCATTTTACCCTAGACCTTCCAAACATAAGATTACCCCTTTCAAGTCTGGTTAAGACTCATTCGTGTGAATCTTAATATTCGGGTGCCCTACATGGCTGGACCAAACCTTGCATAGCTCAACTAACTCACCAAGTTGGTTGGCTTGGCTTGTGCGTATGTTCTGAGGTCTGGTTCCATGTGCATCAAGCCGTGTGAACCCGGTCTAATCTAGGCATTCTAGGTACGTTTAGGCATTACTTAGCATAGTCAGTTTCGGGTTGTTACATTTTTAGAGAGATCTTTGGGAGGGAAGGGTTTTGATTTGGGTGTTAGGGTCTAAATGAGAGTTTAATCACTTTAATACTCTTAAAATACCCAAATATACCTAAAACAACCGTCCTCACAATTAAAAATACTTGGGGTGAATTTACCAAAACACCCCAAGCTCGGCCAAAATGTTACAAGTAAAACAGGCCCAAACGACACCCACCAAACGACTAGACGTCGTTTGATCAATGTCCCTTTGATGGGGTCTGTCGTTTAGGTCAGAGACCCCATTTTTTGCAGGCCTTCAAGATAAATCGACGTCTAAGGTCGACGAGCCATTGATTGAACGATTGGTCGTCCCTCGGGCCGTCGTTTGACAATTCCTGGCAGTTTTTGCTCTTGAGTAGGGTGCTCCTCTAGGGCCCCTCGTGGGTCCTTAGTGGAGTCATACCAAAACTTTAAAACCCTAAACATTCTTATCTAGGTCTTAGGGTCCTCTCCTATCAATTTAGACACAAAAAAACTAACAAAACATGCAAAGGCACACTAGAACACACATAAGCACATAGGTGACTAGTCGTCGAACATCTTAGTCGTTCTTGATGTTTGACTTCAAACTTAACTTTACTTACTTCAAAACTCATATACACATTAATTTAACTAGTTAGCATCCCTTAAAACACTAGTGAAGCTCTAGTTCAACCTAGTTCATTATGAGGGTTGTAACAGTTATTGCAATATAATTGAAGTAGAGCTAGACGGTGAGCCCTGGTATCACGATATCAAACGGTTTCTAAAAGAAAGAGAATATCCAATACATGCTGATAGAGATAAAAAAAGAACTATTAGGTGACTCTCCAATGGGTTCTTCTTGAGTGGTGAGATATTATACAAAAGGACTCCATATTTGAATCTAATGCGATGCGTAAATATCCAAAAAGTAGAGACGATTAAGAATGAGGTGCATTAAGGGGTATGTGTCCCACACATGAATTGTTATGTTCTTGCAAAAAAATTATCCGAGCAGGGTACTATTGGTTGACCATGGAGCGAGACTGCTTTCGTTTTGTTCGCAAGTGCCATCAGTGCTAGACTCATAACAACTTGATTAACTCACCCCATTTAGAGTTGCACCCTATGTCTTCTCCGTGGCCTTTTATTTCTTGGGAAATAGACGTTATTAAACCGATTGACCCTAAAGAAACTAATGGGCATCGGTTTATTTTATTTGCCATAGATTAATTTACCAAATGGTTAGAAGCTGTTACATTCAAATGAGTCACCAAGAAAGCGGTGTTGGGCTTCGTTCATTCCAACATTATACGTCGTTTTGGCATACCAAAAATCATTATTACAAACAATGCAACAAATCTCAACAGCCACCTGATGAACGAAGTTTGTGAGCAATTCAAAATTTTTCATTGTCATTCAACCCCTTATCGGGCCAAAGCGAATGGGACTGTTGAAGCAGGAAATGGGAACATCAAGAAGATCCTTAGAGAATGGTGAAAAGATCTAGACAGTGGCATGAAAAACTACCACTTGCTCTCTTGGGATATTGCACGACTATTCGTACTTGAGTTGGTGCAACTACTTACTAATTGCTTTACAGAATTGAGGTTGTCATACCCGTAGAAGTTGAAATCCCTTCTCTTCAAACCATTGTTGAAGCAAAAATCGAGGATACATAATGTGTTAAATCAATGTTAGAACAATTAGCACTAATAGTCAAAAAACGTTTGACATCAATTTGTTTTGGTCAATTAAATCAGCAGAGGATGTGTCGAGCTTATAATAAGAAAGTACGCCAAAGAAATTTTGAAGTCGGTCTACTTATTGTGAAACACATACTTCCCCATCAAGACGAGGCCAAGGGAAAGTTTGACCCAAATTTGAAAGGCCCTTTGTAACATTTCGAAATCCCAAGGTTATGTGATAAGACTTAAATAGGCTCCTTAAGATCTAAACCAGTGTTCCTAGCCAAATTAAGCATATATAGTAGTCATTGAAGTGGTGTTAGAACCAAAACGTTCATAACGTCCGGTAAGTTGGTTCATAAGAAGTCTATAGTGTCCTTTTTGTTTAACCAAGTTAAAGAGTCGGAATGTGGAACAAGGTTGTAAAAATAGGTGTATCATATAGTGTGGGATGGTTTCATGTTGTAAAAGACAGGGTACGACTCCCCGAGGACCAACCAAGGACCCTCGAGGAGGACCCTTGAAACAGTAGGCCATGACGTACCCCATGACGGGACGTCACAGGCGCGACGGGGCGTCGAGGCCACCGTCGTTCCAGCTTTAGTTTCTGGGAAAAAGCCTCCGCCTGCACAGTCTCTTACCAACGTGACGGATGTGCAGGACGGAGGGGGAGGTTGTCCGTCACGCCCACGACGGCCCTTCGTCGGGGAGCCGTCGGGGAGGGGCTGTGATATTTACAGAAGCTAGTTTTAAGTTTATTAATTCATTAATGTGTCTTAGGGGTAATTAGGGGTTTAAGGGGAGACTAATTAAGTGAATTAAGACCCCACTATAAGTGCCTCAACCCTCATTAGTCTAATCATTCTCTCAAAAAACAAAACTCTCTTCCTTCTCTCTATTTCTCTCTCTATTGGAAGACTCCATTGGAGAACAACTTGGGGAGATCATTGGGGGCTGATTTAGCACGAAATTCACCATCAAAACGTCATCAAACCTTAAGGTATGGGATCTAATTCACCTTTGAGAATCTTTCCTCAAAGTGCTCCTTCAAAGATTTTCCAAAAAGTTGAGTTTCTTATGGGTTTTGATCCAATTTCTAATTTGATCATATGAATTGAGTTAATTATGTATTCTTTGGGTTAGAATGAATAGATTATCATGTATTGTAACTTGATTATGATGAATTGAGGTAGTTTGGTCTAGATTGTGGGTGATGACCCCTAACCCTTAACCCTAGGTATGAAATTGATATGGATTTGGTTGGGTTTGATGTAATTGATCTCATTATTAGTTAAATGGTCTTTAATGATTGTTATTGCATTGATTATGAACCTATTGTAATGAATTGAAGTTCTTCATGCATATGTTCTTGAGTATTGAGTCTAGGTTAAGAAGATACACTTGATACCATGTTACTATGTTTTGATGTAGTAATGCTTCATGGTATAGTGCTTCTCCAAATTTAGTTCTTATGATTTATTGTTGAATTACATTGATGTGATGACCCAAGATTGGGTTGATCTATGGGTTGATGGTAAGGCCCTTTATTGATGAACAATGGAGGAGTATTGGTAAGTCTTGATAATCCTAGCCTTTACTTAAAATTATGGTTAATTGTCATCAAGTGATAATGTTGTGTTGAAGTATACCTTGATTGAGGTGATAGGTTAATATGATAAATGAATTGAAATGCTTAGGTTGGTTGTGAGGTTGCCTAGGCGTAATGTAATATAGGAAGTTGTTATGTAAAGATGTGCCCTATTATGATGATGAATATACAAGGGCTTGACCCTACAATCTAAATAGGTTGAGATGGTTAATAAAGTTTAAGGACTTTTCTACAAAGGGGAACTTAGCTTAGCACCGAGCGAACGTGACATTGAGAGGTGTTGACTTTCCTTAGAGGAATATTCACCTATGGACCTACATGGAGTGTTGACTTTCCTTGAGAAATATTCACTCATGAATTCTCATGAGGTGAGGCCCCATTACCGAATGGTATATAGAGGGAATACCTATCTCTTAGTTCTTGAACTATGTTGCCACCATAGGATACTAGCTAGTGGATCCACCTAGATAGCTACGTTTATGTTAAGTTCTACTTTGGCCGGTAGACCACCTTCCATCTGTGTAAGGTTTCATGACACCGGATTCCACATTTGCTCTTGTGGTCTATGTCGGTTAAGGCAAGGTTTCCCTAAACTAAAATGAATGAATAAGATGTAGACTAATCGAAGTAACTTGAAAGGGTTTGGCTATAGCTTAGGTAGGGGTATGGGACTCTACCTAAGACTTGCACTAGTTGGCCTTGATGGGAGCTTTGAGAGGTCAATATTATGTTTGTAAGTATTGATATAATGTAAATGACCTTGTACATTGAATAACATGCTTATGAGTATAAGGTTGTTGCTTTTGATTAAAGAAGAATGTTTTCATGAAATGGAAGAGTGTGTTAGGTAAGGTTAATTACTAATTGTAGTCTTGATAGGTTACTTGATTAAGTAAGAGTTATGGGAATTTACTTGATCATTGCACTTGTGACTTTATGAAGGATATATTTAGTATGTTTTGCTTTACTATGTTTCACTCGTATACATGTTTTATAATGATGTTCTTAAAATGTCCTTTTCTAAGTATATTTGATTGGTAATTGTATATGTGGTTCCATACTTAGTACATGTGGAGTACTAACCCCATTTCTTTCCCTTTTCCCAAACATTTTAGGTTCGGGTCGTTGATCTTGCTCCGAATTGCTGGAAAGGAAGACTTGGATCTCTAACCATCCAAGTGGTAGGTCCTCATTCTCCCGAGGGCGTGGCCGACATCTTGCTCTTATGTTACTTAGTTACTAAAATTTCGTATTGACTCTATTAATCATTTGAGACGATATTGTATATAGCCTATATGTGGCTTCTTGTATTGATGTAGGGCTATGCCCATGATTTATTGTCTTGATAGATGGTTTATGAGATGAGACGGTTTTTATGACTATTATTTCTCTTTTTATAAATGTGTGAAATAAAAGTAGAAGACTATGTAATCTTCATATACGAACAAGTCTATGTATACTTGATATAAATATGACTATGTGTATGCAGAGGTCTACGTAAACCTCCGAGTAGTTATAGATAAAAAGTTTTAAATTTCTTCACATTTTCAATCGATGAATGCTACAAAGGGGCTAAGAGGGTTGTCTTAATCCTCTAAGAGGACGACGACGCCGATTACGTCTGAGGGGTAAACCCGGATTTGACAAACTTGGTATCAGAGCATGAGGTTGAATATCCTTGATAATAACATCTCTCTCAACCACGTTATTTAGGTTTGTATTCATAATTGTAAAGCGCGCCACACTTATGAATAGGAACTTATTTGATGCTTAGGAATCACTCTCATTGTTGGAAATCCATATCGTGCCTCTAGAACGTACATCGTATATGTATTTGCCTAAACCGTGTGTTTGGTTATAGGAGATGAATACTAGAAGGAATGCAGCCAGAAGACTTGAGGAGGAGATTGCTGCTGCGGGAATCCCTCCCCATGGTGATCCAGCTCCTCCTCTTGAAGAGATTGTTGTTGATGATCAGGATCCTGTTGACCCTCCACCTATGACAGAGGCTCAGATGAGGGCTATTATTGCTCAAATGGCTCAAGCCATGACTACTCAAGCTCAAGCCGCAACGGTGCAAGCCCAAGCTATGACTGCCCAAGCCAATAGGGATATGGCACCTAGAGTTCATGAGCAAACTATGGCTTCCCGACTTAGGGACTTCACCCGAATGAATCCTCCTATCTTCTATGGGTCTAAGGTTGATGAAGACCCTCAAGAATTCATTGATGAGGTTTATAAGATTTTGTGTGCCATGGGGTTGTCTTCTAGTGAGAATGTCGAGTTGGCCTCGTACCAACTCAAGGATGTGGCTTAGACATGGCATGTGCAATGGAAGGACAATAGGCCACTCCAAAGTGGGCCAGTGACTTGGGAGTTGTTTAAAAGGGCTTTCCTTGATCGGTTCTTCCCTAGGGAGATGAGAGAAACTAAGGTAGTGGCATTCATCAATCTCCGCCAAGGAGTGATGAGTGTTCATGATTACTCTTTGAAATTCATTCAATTGGCTAAGTATGCTCCTTCCTTGGTCTCCGATCCTAGAGACAAGATGTGTCGATTTGTGACAGGTGTGTCGGATGACTTGCAAGAAGAATGTCAATCGGCTATGCTTCATGATAACATGAATATCGTTCGTCCCATGGTGCATACAAAAAGGGTTAAGGAGGATAGAGCAAAAAGGAAGGATAAGGATAAAGACTCAAGAAGAACAAGGTCTTACGAGAGTGAAACTACTAAAGATAGGTTTGGAATTCAAGACAAGCCTAGATTCAAGAAGAGGTTCTCAAACCACGTTCCATCCAAATTTCCCAAGACTAGGGATTCTAAAGCCCCTAGACCAAAAGTTGCTAAGGGAAAGGGTGGAAACTCATCTAATGAGAAGCCTACGTGTTCTACGTGTGGGAAGGGTCACTTTGTTGAATGTTTGGTAGGAACGGGGATTTGCTTTTGTTGTGGGAAAAGTGGTCATCGAGTTCGAGATTGTCCTAATGCTAAGGACAAGAGAAGGGTGGTCAGCCAAGTGGTTCTAATAATGCTCCCAAAAAGAACCACTTTTACGCTCTTCGTTCGAGAGATGACCAAGAGGCCTCTCCCGATGTGGTGACCGGTATGTTACAAATCGTTGCTATTGATGTGTATGCATTACTTGATCCGGGTGCTACTTTGTCTTTCGTTACTCCCTTAGTAGCTAAGAAGTTTAGTACTTTACCCGATGTTTTGCATGAACCTATTTTTGTGAATACTCCGGTGGGTGAGTCAGTGGTGGCAAAAAGAGTCTATCGAAATTGTCCTATTTCTATATCCCATAGAGTTTCTCATATTGATCTATTTGAGTTAGACATGCTTGATTTTGATGTCATTTTAGGTATGGATTGGTTGCATGCTAGTTTCGCTTCAATTGATTGTAGAACTAGAGTTGTGAGGTTTAGTTTCCCAAATGAACCCGTTATAGAGTGGAAGGGTGGAAATTCTCTTCCTAGAGGTCGTTTCATATCATACCTAAAAGCGTGTAAAATGATCTCAAAAGGGTGTCTTTATCATATTGTGAGAGTCCAAGAAATTGATTCCGAAGTTCCTCCTATTGAGTTAGTCCCCGTGGTGAGTGAATATACGGAGGTCTTTCTTGATGACCTTCCCGGCATTTCTCCCTAACGGGAAATCGATTTCGGTATTGATTTGCTACCAGAAACAAACCCTATCTCTATTCCTCCTGATAGAATGGCTCCGGCCGAGTTAAAGGAGTTGAAGGCACAACTTAAAGATTTGCTAGACAAGGGCTTTATAAGGCCTAGCATTTCTCCATGGGGTGCTCCGGTCTTGTTTGTAAAAAAGAAGGACGGGTCTTTGAGGATGTGTATTGACTACTGACAACTCAACAAGGTTACTATCAAGAACAAGTATCCTCTTCCTCGGATTGATGATTTATTTGATCAACTCCAAGGAGCGAGTTACTTCTCCAAAATTGACTTGAGGACAGGGTATCACCAGCTTAGGGTGAGAAATGAAGATATTCCAAAGACAGCCTTTCGGACTCAGTATGGGCTTTATGAGTTCTTGGTTATGTCCTTTGGTCTTACAAATGCTCCGGCGGCATTTATGGATCTGATGAATAGGGTGTTTTGAAGTTACCTTGATTCATTCGTTATTATATTTATCGATGATATCTTGGTGTATTCAAAAAATGAGGTTGATCACATGAGTCATCTAAGGGTAGTATTGCAAACCCTTAAAGAGCATAAATTGTTCGCCAAGTATAGCAAGTGCGAGTTTTGGCTGAGGTCGGTGGCGTTTCTTGGGCACATCATCTCTAGTGAGGGAGTTGAGGTAGACCCAAGGAAAACTGATGCGGTAAGAAACTGGCCTAGACCCTTGACCCCTACTGACATTAGGAGTTTCTTGGGTCTAGCGGGTTATTATTGAAGGTTCGTAGAAGGTTTTTCATCCATTGCATCTCCTTTGACTACATTGACTCAAAAAGGTAAAAAGTTTGAGTGGTCAGAGTCCTGCGAGAAGAGTTTTCAATTATTGAAGGATAGGCTTACTTCCGCTCCGGTGTTAACTTTACCGGAAGGATCTAAAGGGTTCATTGTGTATTGTGATGCCTCCCGCATAGGTTTGGGGTGTGTGCTTATGCAAAATGGGAAGGTGATTGCTTATGCTTCGCGGCAACTCAAGGTGCATGAGAGAAATTATCCTACTCATGACCTTGAGTTAGCGGCCATGGTGTTTGCTTTAAAAATATGGAGACACTACTTGTATGGTGTTCATGTGGATGTTTTCACTGATCATAAGAGTCTTCAATACGTGTTTACTCAAAAAGAGTTGAATCTCCGACAAAGAAGGGGGTTGGAATTATTAAAAGATTATGATATGAGTGTCCTATATCATCCCGGCAAGGCCAATGTGGTGGCGGATGCTCTAAGACGTATGACTATGGGTAGTGTGTCTCATCTAGGCGGAGACAAGAAAGATCTAGTGAAGGATGTTCATGTATTGGCTAGATTAGGGGTGCGGTTGGAGAGTTCTCCAAATGGAGGTGCCACGGTTCATCATAGCTCTGAATCATCTTTGGTGGTTGAGGTAAAGTCCAAACAACACCTTGATCAACTATTGATGGAGTTGAAGGAATCTGTTCTTGGTAAGATGAATGAGTCCTTTTCCTTAGGAGGAGATGGTATGTTGAGGTACCAAGGAAGGTTATGTGTTCCTGATGTTGATGGATTGAGGGATCGGATCCTTGATGAAGCCCATGGATCCCATTATTCCATACATCCGGGTTCTACTAAGATGTATCATGACCTTCGAGAAATATATTGGTGGGAAGGTTTGAAGAAGGACATAGCGGAATTTGTTGCTAAGTGTCCAAATTGCCAACAAGTGAAGGCCGAACATCAAAAGCCAGGTGGCTTACTACAAGAGATCCAAATTCCTACTTGGAAGTGGGAAGACATTAATATGGACTTTGTGGTATGGTTGCCTCGGACTCAAAAGTCATATGATTCTATATGGGTGATTGTTGATAGATTGACTAAGTCCGCTCATTTTATTCCCGTCAAATCTGCGTATTCGGCGGAGGATTATGCGAAGATCTTCATAGATGAGATTGTGTGTCGCCATGGTATTCCGTTATCCATCATTTAGGATTGGGGTGCACAATTCACATCTAGGTTTTGGAAGTCTTTTCAAAAAGGCTTGGGTACTAAAGTGAAATTGTGTACTGCTTTTCATCCTCAAACGGATGGTCAAGCGGAACGCACAATTCAAACTTTGATGATATGCTTAGAGCTTGTATTATTGATTTTAAAGGGAGTTCGGATAAGCACTTGTCGTTGGTGGAGTTTGCGTATAATAATAGTTTCCATTCGTCCATCTCCATGGCTCCCTATGAAGCCTTGTATGGTAGGAGGTTTAGGTCTCCTATAGGATGGTTTGAAGTTGGTGAATCATCAATCTTTGGTCCCGACCTGATTTATAGGACTTTGGAGAATGTGCATATCATAAGGAATAGGTTGCAAACAGCCTATAGTCGGCAAAAGTCCTATGCCAATAATAGGAGAAGAGATTTGGAGTTTGAAGAGGGTGACAAGGTGTATCTAAAAATCTCACCTATGAAAGGGGTGGTAAGATTCGGCAAGAAAGGGAAGTTGATCCCTCTTTACGTGGGTCCTTATAAGATTTTGGAAAGAGTTGGTAAAGTTTCCTATCGCTTCCAACTACCTAACGATTTAGGTTCGGTTCATCCGGTTTTCCATGTCTCGATGTTGAAGAAGTGTGTTGGGGATCCCAAGTCAATTCTTCCTATTGAAGGTCTTGGAGTCAAGGATAACCTCTCTTATGAGGAGGTTCCGTTTTAAGTCCTTGATAGGCAAGTGAAAAGGTTGAGGAACAAAGAGGTGGTTTCCGTGAAAGTGTTATGGAAGAACCACCTAGTTGAGGGTGCAACATGAGAGGCAGAGGTCGACATGAAAACCCGTTATCCTCATCTTTTTGATGTTTAAGGTTAGTATCTCTCTCTAATGATATAAATACGTTAGATATTGTGAATCTTTGATGTTTTGGTGAAACTTTGCAAAACTCCTAGTTTTGGAGTCTTCTAAAATGGAGTCACTTTAAGGTGACCTTAGATAAATTTGAAAGTTTGCTTGCTTCTTGCATATTTCAGTCAAGTTGTGTAATTGAGATATGGTTAATCCTTGTGGATATCGTATTGAGCATATTGATAAGATGAACTTTGTGCTAATTGACTTGTGTGATAAATGATTGAGCCCTTGTGTATGTGAAAAGGAGAAACCTCATGATGAAATTTTGAGCTTATGTATGGTAAATTGATGTTTTGAAGTACTTTTATTGAAATAATATGATTCTTTCTAATTGAATATTGTGAATTGGTTGAGCTGCTAGTCTTGAGTCTATTCCCTCTTTTAAAGAGTGTTTGGTATCATTCGGGGATGAATGTTCCTAAGAGGGGATAATCTAACATTTCGAAATCCCAAGGTTATGTGATAAGACTTAAATAGGCTCCTTAAGATCTAAACCAGTGTTCCTAGCCAAATTAAGCATATATAGTAGTCTTTGAAGTGGTGTTAGAACCAAAATGTTCATAACGTCCGGTAAGTTGGTTCATACGAGGGCTAGAGTGTCCTTTTTGTTTAACAAAGTTAAAGAGTCGGAATGTGGAACAAGGTTGTAAAAATAGGTGTATCATATAGTGTGAGATGGTTTCATGTTGTAAAAGAGAGGGTACGACTCCCCGAGGACCAACAAAGGACCCTCGAGGAGGACCCTTGAAACAGTAGGCCACGATGTACCCCATGACGGGGCGTCACAGGCGCGACGGGGCATCGAGGCCACCGTCGTGCCAGCCTTAGTTTCTGGGAAAAAGCCTCCGCCTGCACAGTCTCTGACCAACGTGACGGATGTGCTAGACGAAGGGGGAGGTTGTCCGTCACGCCCACGACGGCCCGTCGTCGGGGATCCGTCGGGGAGGGTGTGTGATATTTACAGAAGCTAGTTTTAAGTTTGATTAATTTATTAAAGTGTCTTAGGGGTAATTAGGGGTTTAAGGGGAGACTAATTAAGTGAATTAAGACCCCACTATAAATGCCTCAACCCTCATTAGTCTAATCATTCTCTCAAAAAACAAAACTCTCTTCCTTCTCTCTACTTTCTCTCTCTATTGGAAGACTCCATTGGAGAACAACTTGGGGAGATCATTGGGGGCTGATTTAGCACGAAATTCACCATCAAAACGTCATTAAACTTTAAGGTATGGGATCTAATTCACCTTTGAGAATCTTTCCTCAAAGGGCTCCTTCAAAGATTTTCCAAAAAGTTGAGTTTCTTATGGGTTTTGATCCAATTTCGAATTTGATCATATGAATTGAGTTAATTATGTATTCTTTGGGTTAGAATGAATAGATTATCATGTATTGTAACTTGATTATGATGAATTAAGGTAATTTGGTCTAGATTGTGGGTGATGACCCCTAACCCTTAACCCTAGGTATGAAATTGATATGGATTTGGTTGGGTTTGATGTAATTGATCTCATTATTAGTTAAATGGTCTTTAATGATTGTTATTGCATTGATTATGAACCTATTGTAATGAATTGAAGTTCTTCATGCATATGTTCTTGAGTATTGAATCTAGGTTAAGAAGATACACTTGATGTCATGTTAATAAGCTTTGATGTAGTAGTGCTTCATGGTATAGTGCTTCTCCTAAATTAGTTCTTATGATTTATTCTTGAATTACATAGATGTGATGACCCAAGATTGGGTTGATCTATGGGTTGATGGTAAGGCCCTTTATTGATGAACTATGGAGGAGTATTGTTAAGTCTTGATAATCCTAGCCTTTACTTCAAATTATGGTTAATTGTCATCAAGTGATAATGTTGTGTTGAAGTATACCTTGATTGAGGTGATAGGTTAATATGATAAATGAATTGAAATGCTTAGGTTGGTTGTGAGGTTGCCTAGGCGTAATGTAATATAGGAAGTTGTTATGTAAAGATGTGCCCTATTATGATGATGAATATACAAGGGCTTGACCCTACAATCTAAATAGGTTGAGATGGTTAATAAAGTTTAAGGACTTTTCTACAAAGGGGAACTTAGCTTAGCACCGAGCGAACTTGACATTGAGAGATGTTGACTTTCCTTAGAGGAATATTCACCTATGGACCTACATGGAGTGTTGACTTTCCTTGAGAAATATTCACTCATGAATTTTCATGAGGTGAGGCCCCATTACCGAATGGTATATAGAGGAATACCTATCTCTTAGTTCTTGAACTATGTTGCCACCATAGGATACTAGCTAGTGGATCCACCTAGATAGCTACATTTATGTTAAGTTCTACTTTGGCCGGTAGACCACCTTCCATCGGTGTAAAGTTTCATGACACCGGATTCCACATTTGCTCTTGTGGTCTATGTCGGTTAAGGCAAGGTTTCCCTAAACTAAAATGAATGAATAAGATGTAGACTAATCGAAATAACTTGAAAGGGTTTGGCTATAGCTTAGGTAGGGGTATGGGACTCTACCTAAGCCTTGCACTAGTTGGCCTTGATGGGAGCTTTGAGAGGTCAATATTATGTTTGTAAGTAGTGATATAATGTAAATGACCTTGTAAATTGAATAACATGCTTATGAGTATAAGGTTGTTGCTTTTGATT
This sequence comes from Solanum sitiens, assembly GCA_016801875.1. NCBI lineage: Eukaryota > Viridiplantae > Streptophyta > Magnoliopsida > Solanales > Solanaceae > Solanum > Solanum sitiens. The sequence goes on along the minus strand of JABWTJ010000347.1, from coordinate 698,777 downwards.
AAAGAAGAATGTTTTCATAAAATGGAAGAGTGTGTTAGGTAAGGTTAATTACTAATTGTAGTCTTGATAGGTTACTTGATTAAGTAAGAGTTATGGGAATTTACTTGATCATTGCACTTGTGACTTTATGAAGGATATATTTAGTATGTTTTGCTTTACTATGTTTCACTCGTATACTTGTTTTATAATGATGTTCTTAAAATGTCCTTTTCTAAGTATATTTGATTGGTAATTGTATATGTGGTTCCATACTTAGTACATGTGGAGTACTAACCCCATTTCTTTCCCTTTTCCCAAACATTTTAGGTTTGGGTTGTTGATCTTGCTCCGAATTGCTAGAAAGGAAGACTTGGATCTCTAACCATCCAAGTGGTAGGTCCTCATTCTCCCAAGGGCGTGGCCGACATCTTGCTCTTATGTTAGTTAGTTACTAAAATTTCGTATTGACTCTATTAATCATTTGAGACGATGTTGTATATACCCTATATGTGGCTTCTTGTATTGATGTAGGGCTATGCCCAAGATTTATTGTCTTGATAGATGATTTATGAGATGAGACGACTTTTATGACTATTATTTCTCTTTTTATAAATGTGTGAACTAAAAGTAGAAGACTATGTAATCTTCATATACGAACAAGTCTATGTATACTTGATATAAATATGACTATGTTTATGTAGAGGTCTATGTAAACCTCCGAGTAGTTATAGATAAAAAGTTTTAAATTTCTTCACATTTTCAATCGATGAATGCTATGAAGGGGCTAAGAGGCTTGTCTTAGTCCTCTAAGAGGACGACGACGCCGGTTACGTCTGAGGGGTAAACCCGGATGTGACACCCTTATTTTATTAAGCAAGTGTTATAAAAATGATCTCGGCAACTAGCATATATAGGGGGAAAGGTGATCGACAAAATTGTCAATGTAGATTCGATCAAAAGATACTACGTTTAGCACTCTTTTTCATGACACACTCGTGATTGACATTCTCAAGATGAGAGGATAAGAATGTACACTCTTTTATTTGAAACACCACCTGCCGGTGCTTTAAAAAAACAAAAAAAAAAAAAAAGAGAAAAAAGGATTCATTGAACTACGTTCGACCTGATTCCTAAGAGGATACGTAGGAAGTCATTCATTTGGGATTCGGTCTATACACTCAATTAAATAATAATCATGTTTTTCAATTCTCCAAAGGCTGAGACATAATATTTTGACGTACGATGTGGTAAAAATAAATAATGAAAAATGACAGTCTTATGAGTGAAAATTCTCACGGGCACCATAAGATGATGGTAAGTTAAGAGAAAGAGATTAGAATGTATTATTGGTTGAAAATCACAAAGGGCCCCACTGATTAAATGATAAAAATCCATCTTGACATGAGCAGAATCAAGATAAAAGTCAAGATATAGATTGAAAGGTACAACATTGTTTCATGAGATTCAGAAAACTTGAAAGGATCAATTGTTCAATCCAAATGCATATCATGATTCATTAAAGTCGTCACGCACTTTCAGATAAGATTCTTTTCACTCCTTTTAAACATTTAGTTATTCCTTCCTTCCTTCTAAAGATGTAACTTTTCTTTCATAACCCTTTCATTTGTGTCATTTGTACTTGTGTTCGTTATTCTTTGAGTCTCCCTCAGCATAAATTCGCGTCAAGTGAAAATGAAATTAAAGCTGCAATATTGACTACGGTATTTCCAGTTGAATATTTGGGGGCATGCACAGCATTGACTAGGGTTGTGAACCAATTGAGAAAAATATATATCATAAATCGGTGTTGTTTGAAAAGTTGGCAAAGTAAGAGAGTATGCTTGGGAATGGATGAACCACACAACATTCACAAAATGGTAATGGGTCAGAATGTTCATGAAAAGTGTTTCAAGGAAAGATGAGAACTTTCTACAAAACATCTTCAAGATATTCGGGCAATCATCAATGGAATGAATATTCCAAGCGAGACAGATCCAAATTCAAGATTCGCAAGATATTCGAAGTCACAAACCAACCACCATTTAGAAAAAAACTAACAATACATTCTTTGTCTCGAAACATGTATAAAGAAAAATCGTGCAAGTGATTCGCGAGAGACAAATGCCACAATGGTAAGTTCTTGAATCCTTGTCTCTCATACAATATGCATAGAAAACTAATAATTACAATAAAAAGGATTATTTTTCTTAATAAAATTTGGGGCATTTTATTTTATTTTTAGTCTAGTCAATGTTCAAATAAAATTAACATAAAATAATTATCATTATATATATATATATATATATATATATATATATATATATATATATATATATATATATATATATATATATATATAAACTTTAATGTTATGTCTTCACAGGGCACAATAACCCCTTGTTACATATAGGATATAATAACCCCTATTTTATTTTTTATGTGTTCACACGACACAATAACCCCTGGTTGCATATATGGCACAATAACCCCCATTTATTATTTTCATGTCTTCACAGTGCACAATAACCGCTGGTTTCATATTGTAACGACCCGAGGGTACCCCCTAGGCGTCATACGGTGTATTCGACCTCTCAAAGGTCTTATACAAGCCCCTTATCATTCATTCATCGTATATGTATGAACATTATTGAGGAATTCAAACTTTTAACAATAAAGTTAATAAGAAAAATCCTTTATAAAACATAACAAAACTAAGTCTCATCATAAGTCATCTTAGACACATAATGTTGTCATAGAGTCACAACCCTTACATTGAAAAGAAACCTATAGTATATTACAAAGTCTTTAATAAAAGAAAACTAGAACAGAGGTCCATGTCCTCGATCATTTGGTGACATACCCATATTGAGAGAAATATACTTCCCAAACTTCAACTCTAGGAATCCTCACTTGCCACCACCTACACTTCTAGAAAGAGAGAAACATTTGTAATTAGTACAATTAATGCACTAAGTATGGTGAACATGCAAGAAAATCATTCAAAAAGGGACATTTAGTTATAGATATGTTTTTCATGCTCTTTTGGTACAAATCATAAGACAAGTATAATAAACATCTTCAAGTCAATATTCACATATAAGACTGTAACAACCCAAAATACCCCTAGAACTTAGGGCAACCTTCGAGTCGTCATACGGTGTACTTGACCTCTTGGAGGTCTTGTACAAGCACTTACAAAATCATTCATTGCATATATGTATGAAAAGTAGTGCGGAATTAAAACTTTTCACACGAATAATATCTCAAAATATCTTTTATATAAAAAATAGAAATTACTAAGTCTCATCATATGCCAATCTTAGACTAAAGAATACTTGGGACACGGCAGATATAACCGAATATAGAAAACTAATGTCTATTACAATACTTTCAATAAAAAAGGTCTAAAGCCGATAATGTCCTAGAATGGAGTAAGGACATACCCCAACTTTGCTTGAACGATTACTAGATCAAAGCTTGCTTCAAGACACTTCTCACTTGCTAGCCACACCATTAGAGATAGACAAAAAGTTTGGAATTAGTACAATGCATGTACTAAGCATGACATAATACATAAAATCATGAGAAACAGATATTTATGAGAAACATGGTCTTTTTTATTAAAACGTCATATCATAATATAGAAGAACAACATGTCATACAAACTTCACATATAAGTCACATGTCACAAGATAGCATCAATAACACATATAAAGATGATAATCTCCTACCAAAGGTGATTCTAAGTCTCACTTGAGTGAGTTATGAAGCGACCGCCCATACAATCCCTTCACACACACCAAAGAGATACTTTAGACTACATAAGATAAGATTATTCCCATTTCATTAGTTAAACTCCCTACCTAGAATTAGTCTAAGACTCACCTAAGTAAGACATGAAGAGACTGCCCATACACCCTCTTTAAGCCTACCTAAGAGATCCTCAAAGCTACTCTAGATGAGTACTTTTTCATTAACATTCCTTTACTTAAGTCATTTTGCTCATTAGACCATTTAAGATGCGTTCAACACTTAAGGACATTCACATAATGGTCTTGGAGAAGACATAGGGCACTCACACACTAATATAATCAAAGCCTAGTCGTGCAATGTCTAGATAGCGTCCCATTCCATTACCAAAATTTCATAGTACTTATCCAATACTAGCATGTATCCCACATGATGAGAATAGGAAATAACCGACATAGACCATACTAGCTAGGCATTGAATCCGGAGTCAGAACCCTACTCCGATGGAGGGTGTTCTACTTGCCAATGGTAGAACTAGGACATGGTTAAGGAATATCTAGGGTTTCCTTGTTCTCTAATGTCATCTTATTTATAGAAACTTTTCAATCGTACTCACTCGATTATAGACTGTGCTCATGGATTAATGCAATAAAGGAGAACATGAAGAGGTTCCATATCTAGTTCATAACCAAATCATAACACACCTTACAAAAGAGGGCCCACTTGGGCTTCCTACAATGGCAAAGCGGATAGCTCAATGACTTTCCTACGGATGACTTCATGCCATTCCAGCCAACCAACCCTAAGTGCACCATTCGCACGAGAAATATACCATTACGACTTTAAACTTCAAGTATATCATAACCTTCTTTCTAAAAGGATCCACATAATGACCTACTTAACTATATTCAAGGTCATGTTTCATTCACACATATAAATTCATGACAAATGGTTTCCTAACCTTCTATGTCAAGGGTTCATACTCATATTCTTCATGTATCAAGTAAGGGACACATGTATACCAAAACAAGACACATATACCTTCAATTATAACATATAACATGTAAATCAAGAAGCACATAGAGATAACTAGTATACTTGCAAGTTGTCACATCTGGGAAGGACCCCCTAGAAGTAACATGGCGTACTTGACCTCTCGGAGGTCTTATACAAGCCCATAGTTATCATTCATCACATTGTCATAGTAAATTTAGCGGAAAATTTAAAACTTTCTTAGCACATCAAAAACTAAGACTTTACTTTCAATATATATATAAAATATCATAATACATAGATATACTTTAAGTCTCTTTGCCATCTTAGACTCAACATCATTAGAGTACATTAGGGACACAACCCTTACCATATAATACATAAGTAAAATATTTAAGAACTTTACAGTAAGCTAAACATTAGAACATCCTTGGACTTAAGGATTCCTTTCCTTGAGCTTGGGAATCACATATCAAGCTCCTCATTTATAGAGACATCCTTTAAGCATTCATAACCTACACTTTGTGTAAAAATTAGAGAAGAATGGAGTTAGTACAAGAATGCACTAAGTATGACAACCATGCAAAAATATGCATTTAAAAGGGACATTTTCTTGAAATCATACTTCATGACTTTTTGAGTAAAGTTTCTTTAAAACCTTTATACAATAGCATTTATATCATTCACATGCTCCATATTGACATATTCAAAGGCCAAAAATCATAAAAAATCACATATATAATTTAAGCCACATTTGAGGTCACTTTACAGTGAGCTATTTTGCTTTACAGTGAACTTCCTTTCTTTTAATTTCTAATCTTCTCAAGTATCCCTCTAGTGATACTTGGTGCAATGCATCACTTTAAGGACACAAGGAGAACCACAAATACAACTTACACAAGCCAACACATACCACCATAGAAGTATAGAACAACATAGACATATTTAAGCCAAGACTATAAGGACTTTACAGTGAAATATATTCACTTTACATATATACTAATTTCACTTCACATAATTCATTATTAGACCTTTCTCATGACCCCAAATCTAAGTCTACTAGTGTAGTGTACATGTGAAGCCCCATAACCTCACACATACTTAGTAAACCCATCATGAGACCACAAACCTTAACATCCAATTCATACATTAACATAGTAAGTGAAGACAATTTCATTCATGTCAACAACCTTCATAATATAGTCATTAAGACCAACATAGTGCATATAAGAATAGGACCACATCATGTAGACTCTTACCGTGCACATCTTCATAACATGTAGGCCAATACTACAAAGTCATGCATAAGGAACATATACATAGTTACATGCATTAGAACACCTTACTAGGACTCCCTTAGATATCTACTTGTGCAATGTCTAGGTGAGTTCATTACTTCCACCTATCCTTAGCATATCCTTTTATGTTATCCTAGTTAGGGTCCTTACTTTATTTCCATTGTCCATTTTACTTTAGATAAACTATAGCCTTAACCGACAATAAGACCATGGGTGCTAAACATGGAATTCAGTGTTGTAGAGCCTTACACCAATAGAAGGTGTTCTTAACTAGACAAGGTAGAACATTAACACATGCTAGCATCTTTAGTTGATATCACTTGCTAGATCCTATGTGGCAAGCATAGTTTATGGAACTTGGGGGCCATCATAGAAGCATCACTCTACACCCTTTTTGGGTCATGATTGTCACATCCGGGGAGCACCCCCTAGAAGTAACATGGCGTACTTGACCTCTCGAATGTCTTATAAAAGCCCATAGTTATCATCCATCGCATTGTCATAGTAAATTTAGAGGAAAATTTAAAACTTTTCATAGCACATCATATGCTACAAACATCACTTCATATATATGTAAAATATAAGTCATAATACATATTTAGACCTTAAGTCTCTTTGCCATCCTAGACTCAACATCATAAGAGTACTTTAGGGACACGGCCCTTACAATATAATACATAAGTACAATAATACAACACTTTACAGTAAACCATAATTTAGGAGATCCTTGGAACTTAAGGATTCCTTTACTTGAGCTTGAGAATCACATATCAAGCTCCTCAATAATATAGACATCCCTTAAGCATCCATAACCTACACTTTGTGTAAAAAGTAGAGAAGAATGAGATTAGTACAAGAATGCACTAACTATGTCAACCATGCAAAAACATGCATTTAAAAGGGTTCTTGAAATCATACTTCATGCCTTTTTTGAGTAAATCTTCATAAAACCTGTAAACAGTAGCATTCATAACATTCACATACTTCATATAGACATATTCAAAGGCCAAATATCATATAAGATCACACATAGAATTTAAACCACATTTGGGTTACTTTACAGTGAGCTCCCTTCACATTACAGTGAATCCTTTTCTTTTAACTCATCAACCTCCTAAGTAACCTTTTTGTGATACTTGGTGCAATGCATCACCTTAAGATCACAAATAAAACATAGATACAACCTACATAAGCCAACACATACCATCATATGAGCATAATATATCATAGACACATTTAAGTCAAGACTCCATTGGCTTAACAGTAAGCTACATCAATTTGCACATATTTTTACTTCACTTCACATTAAAAGACCTTATTCATGACCCCAATCATAGTCTACTAATGCAATGTACATGTGAAGCCCCATAACCTCACACATACTTAGTAAACCCTTCATGAGACCACAAACCTTAACACTTCATACATCAACATAACAAGTAAAGGCAACTTCATCCAAGCTAGACAAAACCTTCATCATATAGTCATTAAGACCAACATCATGCATATAAGGACAAGTTCACATCATACAGATTCATACCATGCACATCTTCATAACAAGTAGGCAATTTCTACAATGTCATTCATTAAGACATAAGCATATACACATTAGGTCACCTCCCTAGGACTTCCAAAGGAGCTACTTGTGCAATGTTTAGATGGCTTCATTACTTCCACCTATCCTAAGTAACCTCCCTTAAGTCATCCTTGTTAGGGTCCTAGTATTTTACTTCCATTGTCCATTTTACTTTAGGGAAACTATAGCCTTAACCGACACTAAGACCATGGGTGCTAAAAATGGAATTTGGTGTTGTAGAATCTTACACCAATGGATGGTGTTCCACTTAGACAAAGTAGAACCTTAACATACTTCCTAGCATCCTAAGTGAATTCACTTTGCTAGATCATATGTGACAAGCATAGTTTATGGAACTAAGAGATAGGTATGATCCCTCTACATGCCATTTTGGCAATTGTTTCTCCTCTCATGAGAAAACATGGGTGAACCTTCCTCAAAGTGAAGTCACCACCTCAGGTGGATCCATAGGTGAGTATTCCTTTAAGGGAAGTCAACACTCTATATGGAACAAATGGTGAATTTTCCTCCTAGGGAAGTAAACACCTCTCATTGTCAATTTCACTCGGTGCTAAGATAAGTTTCCTTTATTGAAAAGACTTTATTACATTAATTCATTAAACATAGGCTTAGGATATTTATCCCTCATATGCTTATAGCATATTCAAGCACCTATCTAGATTTAGAGTAATCTTGGGCCACCTTTCAAGTCCCCTCTATTTACTAGATCATCATTCATGTGTGTGTACTTATATGTGAGCAAACCTTTCACATAACCCATAAAATTCACACATGTTCATATATCAATGCATGAGTCTTTGAGTATAAGTATATGAGAAATCCTTTCATATAAACATAATAAGACACTATGCACATTCATACTTCATCATATCATATAAGTCATATTCATAATATGCCCATACATTCATTCTCATGTACGTAGAGACCAAACCTAGGAACTATCCCATCAAGGTACACATGTGCAATGCATAGAAAAGGTCCCATACCCTTGCCTACACTAGTACACCTATAAAGTTAGCCTAGTTAATGAATACATAACATACTTCACATACATATACTTTATATGCATAGTAGTAGACACTAGTGAATATGAGAACTACCTATCATTTAGACACCATGACCTACACTACTTGTAAGCATGCATGTAGAGTGAGAGTGTGTGTACATTGGTCAATATGATCAAATAATGGCTAACAAAAACACGTTGAAGTGTTCACCCTCTTAGACCATATTACACTTTCAAGCATAGACCACACAACACACAATAGCATAGGAGACAAGTACACTTCATATTACACTTAAGACTCCTAACTCTTGCTATTCATGCATTCACATAAGGGTACATAGGTAAGTTATTATTAAGCATTTAAACTCATCAATGGAAGCACGTACACTTCACCCTAACATAGATATACAACATGCTTTTACAATAGCCATACAACCTAGACCAAAACTAGAATAGGAAAGTAGGCATAAACTTCACATAGTGTGATCATTATAACCACACACTCATATATTAATCAATGTGCCTTAAAATCCATAATCAAAACATATATATATTCACAAAAAGTAAACACCGCCACCATAAGTGGACCGTACCACAATATGCCAAACAAGGCTTCATCAACTACAATAATATAGTAAAGTAAAGGAATGAGCCATTCTTACCAATTCATCAACCTTTGATCATCATTGATCAATACAACTTATTCATCATCAATACATTATAGGGCAGTATCTAAGTATACATTTAAGCATGAAGAAACCTTGTACAAGTTGTTAAAAAATCATGCTACCATCTAATACACTATATCACAGATATGGTAGAAAGTAGAGAGTTATAGATCATCAAGTAACTTCCCTAGTTTTGCTCTATGAATCATCATGTGTCACTAATATAAATATAGGTCATTATCTAAAGAGATAGAACATCATACTAAATAATACTTCACCCACCCTAGAATATAGATCACAACATATACATTACTCTATCAATGTCTATAGGCTAGAAGGACTTAAATAAATCTTTACCAATTCAATTGTTATCTATTCATATTAAATCAATTATACTTAATTATCATCATATTACACATATAGCTAGTAACCAAGGCAATTCACCATAATCGAATCACGAAACGACCATCCTAATGTCAATATCACCAATTACTACTTGATAGCTTAGAAGCACCTAAATCAATTAATGCCAAGCCTTATTTATTTTGATCATACCATATTTATACTCACAATTGAACCAAATTATTAACCTAATTAAGTAGCTACAAGAACCACAACATCATCGAATTCCACTTTTATTCCTTAAAAGGTCCATATTACAGTGAACATATAGAGTTATCGACTAAGCATGTCCAAATCTTCATACATTGATCCACATGGATCTTTCATCATCAATTAATCATCAATTCATGTAAATAACAGTAGGGATAAGTAATTCCACGTAAGAGAATCATAAATTAACCAATAACAAGTCATAATCACAATTCCCAAGCAAGGGCTAAATCTAGTTTGGGAAAGGACATGGGTTCATAATGCAATTGGATTAAATTTCACGTTAAACCAATACATTAACATAAATTCATCATGATTAATCCATTAAAAATGTTCTTAGAAAGAACCCACGGCTGGATTGAAGAAGAAGAAGTTTGATCATGAAATCTCTTCTGAATCTTTGAGATTAACTCTCTAGTTGGAAGGATAACTAGAGATGAAGGATCACCATACTTTTGTATAGTTGAAATCCACTAAATCTTGATGAAGAATCTGTAGAAATACAAGCTCCAATCTGTTCTTGAGCTTCACCTACAATAGAGGTTTCTAGGGAGAATATTTTTGGAGGGAATGTCTAATTTTTGTAGAAGGGATTGGGAATGGGTTGGTCACGTTTTTAATCAATTATATACACCCAAAAATACCTAAATAAACCTTTAAGGGTCAGGTTAGAACATGGGGTGAATTTCCCATTCACCCCTTTAATGAAACAGTCGCTAGGCAGTGGTACCAGGCCTGCATCGATGGATAACAATCGACGGCCTATAGGACCATCGACGGGCCATCTGTGGCTTCAGTCGATTGGAACTTAGGGTGTTCTTTAGTTGAACCTTGCTCGGGATAAGTCTCCATCGATGACACCTCACCAATGGGCCGTTGGTCAACCAACGGGGCATCATTTGGTTTAGTCGATTCACACTGCCAGGGCAGTGTCTCGACAAGCCTTGGGTCCTTCTTGTGGGCCATTTGGCTTGGCCCTTGGGAAGTTGTACCCGGGATTTTCCAACGTAATTATGCACATTGACAATTCAAGTACCTTCCATGCAAGTTTCAATCAAAATGCACACGTAAAACACCTCCAAACATGCTAGTACCTATCAAGACATACATGAGTCTCAAGGGCTAACTTTCGAACGTCTTGGACGTTCTTAGACGTTTGACCTCCAAACTTCAGGATACTCCCTATACTGACTATAAAAGTCATTATAACTCATTTCTAGACTTCATAAGCTCGTTTCATACAATTATAAATGCGTATAGACACATGAGGCACATAGGTGACTAGTCGTCGAACGTCTTGGACGTCCTTTGACGTTTCACTTCCAAATCACTTCAAACCTTACACACTGACTCAATACCATATTATAATCCATTTTAGGACCCTATACCCTTATGAAGAACATGTTAGGATCTAGACACCCTAACTCATTTTGGGGGTCTTACAATATCCCCTACATGGGAACATTCGTCCTCGAATGACACTTGGAACACTTAATCACAATAAGGACTTCAATGCATCATAGAGAAGTTCATCATATTCATACATAATCACATAGAAGTTAATGCACCTAACTTACAAGGAACACAACTTCAAATCATTTTAGCACTCAATGCACACAAGCAAACAAAACTTTTATTCACTTACTCTTTAATGCATCAAACACAAAGGCTCTTATCATATTTATAGGAGGAAACATCCTTTTCCTAGTCGTAACATGGTCATTACACATCAATTCATTAAGAGATCATCTTGCAACCTTCTTTAAGTCACACTTAGGCAGGTTACAACAACACTCAAGAAAGCAATAAGGCACTCATACTTTAATGCACATAGACTTGAGTTAATTAAATCAACAAAGATCTTGATTAGTTAGACCTAGTGCCATGAAGGTCATAGTCAACCATACCATGCTTAGTGGTGTCCATGGAGGAAAGTCCTTCTCCTAAACACACTTAGATGTATCATGAGTTGAAACTTAAACAAGTCACAAGGTCAATCCCCTTTTAAAATGAGAAATTCTCAACTTTTAAGACAAGGAATGCTCATGTTTCCTTCCTAGTGAAGACCAAATGGTAAGTCACACCAAGCACATCACAACAAATAGGAAGTCATTTCACGACATGTCAATTTCTAACATAGCCATAGCCTTCACAGTAAGTATCATTTAGGGAAAAAACAATACAAATAATAGTCATACACATGAATACTAAGATAAACATGCTTTCACTTTTCAAGAGTGAGCCTACAATCACACTTTCCAAACTATACAAGTCACATAGTTTTCAAGAGACTCTACACTTTTTATTTTAAAAAGGCTCAATTTCTCATTATAAGGCTAAACCATACATATCAAAAGTGACTAAAACCAAGTTTCTTACCTTACCTCATGCAGTCAAATTCACAATTAGCATGTTAAGATGCACAATACACATGAGAAAACATGGATTTTATCAAAATTTCCATTCATGCACTTTGGAATCATCACTATATCTTTAAGGTAATGTCAATCAATACATACCAAACATATTAAGTTCAAGCAATTCATACTTTATGCAATACTCTATCCATGAAAAATGTTACTAAGAATTCATTAGTTTCAAGTTCAATCGAAAATAGAAGGACAAGGTAGAAAATATCTAAAACCTTACTATTCCATCACCGTCCCCCACTTAGGGTAAGCCCAATCAAAAGCAAATTAACCCAATTTTCAAAAGGATCTTAACTTAACCACCTTCATTTTCACCACTTAAAAGTGATTACCACCTTAGAAATTACAGTAACTTACTATAAGGGCTTCAAAGGCGTTCTAAACTTTATTACCTATGCAATTATCCCCAAACATTCAAGTTAAGTCATAGTATTCAACCACATAAGGTTTTAATACATACAATAGACACCAAGGTCATACAACATTAGGGGAAACAATAGAGGAGACATAGCGTTTAAATTTCTTCTTTTTATTTGGACATTACAGTAAGGTGACTTCTGTCACAACTGGAATCTAGACCCTAGACGAGACAGGCGTCGTTGACCTCTCAGAGGTCGCAGACAAGCCTACTTACGTCATTCTTACTTTATCTAGGTTAATTTTAGCAGAAAATTTGAAACTTTTTGTTCTTAACATACTTATTAAACATTCTCATCATTACATAATTGTTCACCATCAACCATCTAATATTAAGAATCATCAAATGAAAGAAATAGTATAATACAGAAATAAAGATGTACTTGCCAAAATGGCACCAATACAATGTCTGAATAAAACAGGAAAGAAACACTAGTGGAACATGCTACACTAGCTCAACCCTAAAACTAAGCTAGAATATAAATGGCAGCATCCTCGAAAGCATGAGGTCCTACCAAGTCCGGATGAATGCCAGACGTCTGGATAACTTCAGCGTCACCTTGTAGCTCTAGCGTCCACCTCTGCCTGCAGCTAAAATTGTAAAGTTGTATAGGGTTAGTACACACTTGTACTAAGTATGGGTATATGCAAGCACACACCAAGGACATGCATGAGAAAAGATAGTTCTTTCCTAACAACATGATTATGGAAAGTCAAGTCAGTGGACTTGCCAAATTAAGATTAGGAAAGTTAGTGAACCTTCCAAATTTGGATTAGGAAAGTCAGTGAGCTTTCGAAATTTGGATTAGGAAAGTCATGCCATGAGAGTAACATGCATCATCATAAATATCATATTGCACACAGCACATAACATCTTACACATAGCACATATCATAGTACATAACATATAGCACATAGCTTCTTTCATATCATGCATTCATATGCCATGAGACCTTGGAATCATGGACTTGACATTAAGACTTTTCAAAATGAGGGCTCAACATATGAAACCTCAACTAGGGAGTCTTCATTAGCAAACACAGAGTCTGCTTCATTCATTCATACGTACTTCCTTTCATTTCGTTCATAGGCCAGTGTGAACACCAGCTATACCTAGGGTGCAGTTTAAGACTTTCATCGGGTTTGCTGTGCAATGATCAAGAATAACCTAGTGTCATTACCTGAGTCTAGATCACCTCTTGATTATCCTATCCTAACACTTTTGGTATCATTCATTTCATTATGTGCTTCATTTGAGGCTGGCCTCATTCATTCATTGGGATCTTTAACTTTAACCGACATTGATCATGTGAGCATCATGAAATACAGTGTCTCCCCCACACCAAAAAGAGGTGGAATCACCAGCCAAAGTGACTCAAAAACATGCTAGCGTACATGGGAATTTAACCCCGCCAGATCCCTATATCGGCAGTATAGGTTCGAAGACGAGGAGATGTAAGGAGACCCATACCCGGCAAGCCGTACAGTCTCATCTCATGAGAGTTACGTGAACCTCCGCCCTTCCCGAAAGAAGGCATCACCGCTAATAGCTAGTCTATCGGTGCTCAGTATAAATTTCCATTACATTCAACTCATACATCATGGAAGCTGGATTCTAGTATGAGGACATCATAGCTCAATAGATGATTTCTCATCTCATCATTAGTATTAAGTATGTTAATCTCAATACTTTCATTAGAGTGTTGTTAGAGACTGGTCTCTTTATTAAATTTACACTCTCATAGGTGAGTACGTTTTGGTAACATTTACTTAGGCTCATTTGAGATTGTTCTCATCTTTTACATTAGCCTCATATCATGTTGTCACCATATTCATTAACATTAGCACATTTACTCTTCATAATTACTCACCCCATGTTACGTGAATGTTCGTTTCATCGTATGCCAATATACTAGGCCATTTGTGTGTTTCACACTCTTACTTAACCCTTTTAGGGTTTCGTCATTTCATTACATAATAATCATTTCATAGTATGGCAATGCACTAGGCCATTTAGTGTGTTTTACAAACATACTTAACCCTTCTAGGGTTACATCCTTTCATTACATACATCTTAGGTTCACTTCTTTAAAACGTATGCTAGACTTATGAGTCTATACACACAAGCCATGAGGCTTCATTCATAATTCGTTAAGTGATTCATACATTCCTAAGATTATGTAGTACAAGACTTATATATCTTGTATATATATGCCAAGATCTTGATTTCGATCTAACTAGGTGGCATTATTCTTGGATATTTTGTTCACGTATGACTTATGTATCAACACGGAAGTTTGGGCAAGGAAACCCAAGTTCGAATAACTTGGATAACATTTACATTTTTCATTGATTTTATTTTTAATCTCCATGACCTTGGGACTCTAGATTGAACCCCAACATTAGCATTGTATCTTTAATTTTCTACTTGGTTTTTGCTTTAATTTGGCCGAAGGATTGTGGGTTCGAACCCCCACAACCCCTTTTTATTTTTCATTAACATCACATTGTCCCTTTTCGCCCAAACCAAGAGGTTCTGGGATCAAACCCCCACAGCCTCTTTTATTTTATGCTTATATTCGCCGGGAAATTGGAAGGTTGTGGGTTCGAACACCCACAGCCTCCTTGTTTAAATTTTATTTTCGCTGAGGCTGTGAGGTTGTGGTTTCGAACCCTCACAGCCTCCTATTTTTATTTTAATTTAAAACTCCTTAGGCTAGGCATTTAGCAGTGAGGTTGTGAGATCGAGCCCCCACAACCTCACATCATTTTCTTAATTAATTTCGCTCCTCCCTTTCTATCCCTGAGGTCGTGGGTTCGATTCCCACGCCTCACACTTTCTTTTTCTTTAATTTCTCTTCTCTCCTTCGCAACCTGGAGGTCGTGGGTTCGATTCCCATGCCTCCCATTTATTTGTTTAATTTATTGTTCTCCTCTTTCTCATCCAGTGACGCGAGTTCGATTCCCCCCAGCCCCATTTTTCATCCCTTTTTTCGTGAATTACAGTAGCCTAACGAGTGAGGTCACAGGTTCAAATCCTGGTGGCCTCACCCCTTTAAAATTCATTTAAATTTCCAGATTTCTTTGTTAAGCTTTAGTCTATACTAATATTGCATAGTTGCTGGAAATTTTGGTTATTTTTCAACTCATTTTCTTCAACGTTTTCAGATGATTCATAGGGTGCATTCATAAATCATTTTAACACATTTTTAGGCGCATCTTTCATAAGTTTATTTGGCTAAAAGATTGTTATTAAAATCAGCCACATTTCACTACAATGAACATCACGTTGTGTACAACTTTTGCACATAAAATACCAAGATTAAACATGCTAATTCACACTTCCAACAGTGAGTACATTCACTGCCAACGTTGCACACACACACATCAGTTTTTTCACATGATTTAGGACAACATATTCAATATTCACATAATTCCGAACATGCATACTTACACATAAACATCACGAAAACACATTTCATCCCTACTTTGTACCAGCAAACATACCCAACCTATAATTCAATGGGAGCTAGTGACAGGGACATGCAATGGGGAACAATCCTAGTTTTCGGAATGATTATCTTGAATCTTAAGGGGTCTCTTGGGAAAGGTACCAAGAGAGAAGAAACCCATATCTGAATTGATGTTCAAACGTAGAAGTTGCTGCCCAAAACCCTCTCCAAAAATCAGTCCAAGCCTCCTCACGTTTCACCACCAACTCGATGGAATCTTCTCTTTGCCTTAACGTTTATGGTTACTTTATTTTTCTTAAACTTTCATGTGAGTTCTTCAAGTGTGAAGAAATCTTGATGTATTTTCAGTTCTTCACGTTAATTTGGCAGAGAGCAAACGTGAAAGAGAGTTTTTGAGCGTGAAGAGGTGATAGACATGAGAGAGTGAAACGTGTGAAGTTGTTTAGGATTAGAGGATGACTTAGTCAATTTAGGACTCTCCTTAACAAACAAAAATCTGATTTATTCAATTATACATGAAAGGACCATTTGGCCCTTACAAAAATCAGATTTTAATTGATAATTAAATCATCAATTCGTTGCTTCCAATGGGGCTCGAACCCGAGTGACACCATTTCACGAAAACGGGTCACTTCGGGTCGACCCAACCCGAATTGATTCTTTAATTAAATTAATTATTTAATTAATTAATTTCTTAGGGTAATTACAATATTACCCTTGGCCTGGAAAAGACCATTTTACCCCTGGACCCTCAAAACTCAAGATTTCTTTTTAAGTACGGTAAAGACTCCTTCGATTAAATCTTTGTTTTTTAGAGCCCTACATGGTCGGTTCCAACCTTTCCAAGCTCAATTAACTCCCCAAGTTAGTTGGCTTTGCCGTAGTAAGGGTTCTGAGGTCTGGTTCTACGCGTATCAATCCGTGTGAACCTTGGTCTAATCGCAAGCATTCTTGACACCTTAATCATTTATCTTATTCATTTTTAGGGTTGTTAAAACTTCTAGGTCACTAAAACTCACATCATCACCCTACCAATACAAGCATACTACCTTCACCCCTAGGATCAAGTCTATACAAAGGACTCCAATTCCTACTAGGCAAATTATCAAAGACCACATATATACAAAGGAAAGAATAGAACAATTTTAAGCACATATTCTTAGGGTAGCATGCTTCCATAGGTAGTCACTACACATTTCAAGCTCAAATCATAATATTAAGCTACCAATATCTAAAACCATATAGTAACACATCATTCCAAGAGAAACTCATTTTAACCATAATAACTCCTAACATGATTTAACTATATCATGACACACATTTCTCAACATAACATGCTATCCCACATAAATCTCATACTTAGCCATAAATTGCATCACATCATCAAAACATGCAAAAACTAACTCACCTTCACACATACTCATCAAACCATAAAACCAATATAAGTACTAACTCACCTTTTCTCCCTCAAGCATATAAGGTACCATCTCATCCAAGCAATCACATTTAAAAGACCACCGGACAAGAAAACATAAGAGAGAGATCTTATAGAGTTAAGTTCTATGGCACGATATGAGAATGATGAGTAAGGGAAACTCTATCGTCCTATAGCCTCCCGTACCATTTGATGTGTCGCAACTCACCACCAATGATACAAAACTCTACTAGACGTGGTAATATGAGACTTTTAGAACCTAAAACAACTTTTAAAACCTCTTGCTCTGATACCACGTTTGTCACATATGGGGAGCACCCCCTAGAAGTAATATAGGGTTCTTGAACTCTCGGAGGTCTTATACAAGCCCATATTTATCATTCATTACATTGTCATAGTAAATTTAGCGGAAAATTTAGAACTTTTCATAGCACATCATATGCTAGAAACATCACTTCATATATATATATATATAATATAAGTCATAAAAAATATTTAGACTTTAAGTCTCTTTGCCATCCTAGACTCAACATTAAGAGTACATTAGGGACACGGCCCTTACAACATAATACATAAGTACAATAATACAACACTTTACAGTAAACCATAATTTAGGAGATCCTTGGAACTTAAGGATTCCTTTACTTGAGTTTGGGAATCACATATCAAGTTCCTCTATAATATAGACATACCTTAAGCATCCATAACCTACACTTTGTGTAAAAAGTAGAGAATAATGAGATTAGTACAAGAATGCACTAAGTATTGCAGCCCTGCAAAAACATGCATTTAAAAGGGACATTTTCTTGAAATCATACTTCATGTCTTTTTGAGTAAATCCTCATAAAACCTTTAAACAATATCATTCATATCATTCACATACTTCATATAGACATATTCAAAGGTCAAATATCATATAAGATCACACAAAGAATTTAAACCATATTTGGGGTAACTTTACAGTGAGCTCCCTTCACATTACAGTGAATCCTTTTCTTTTAACTCATCAACCTCCTAAGTAACCCTTTAGTGATACTTGGTGCAGTGCATCACCTTAAGGTCACAAATTTTCACGACCCAAAAGTACCCTCTAGAAACTAGGGATGACCATCGAACAGTGACCGGGCCTACTTGACCCTTTGGGGTGTCATACAAGCCCTTCACTTATCGTTCATTACATAAGACATGAAAAGTAGTGGGGAATTTAAAACTTTTCACGAATAATTAACTAAAGGAAGTCTTTCATAAATATTTTGGAAATCTCATCGTCACAAGCCAACTTAAAAATACGACATAGAATCTTTGGGACACGGCCCTTTACATTAAAGGAAAATACATAATAAGTCTTAATAATAAAACTAGGAAACATAAACTATGTCCTCGAATATATGAGGACATACCAAATCTTGAGAGATTAGAATTCCCAAGCTTCAACTTCAACCTTCCAAAAGCTTACAACCTATACTTATAAGGTATAGAAAAGTATGGGGTTAGTACAAACAATGTACTAAGTATGGCATATGCAAAATCATGTAAAAAAGGACATTTTAGTAAAAATAACCTTTCATGCCAATTAATTGTAACATTCATGAATTTAGGAATAAAACAACATAAGAAACATCATTGAACACTTAAAGAAGGATTTCCAAAAGTTTGAACCAAAGACACCCTTTACAGTGAACTTACCCTATTTACCATAAACCATCTCAACATTACAGTGAACTACTCAAGTATACAAATTTCACATAAGTACTCTTCTCCAATAGGACTCTAAGGTCACACTAAGTGCAATGTTAGAGTAGCATCCCATACTACTACTCCCACTTAGCGCTCCTAATGGATTCCCAAGGATTTGAGCATGTTACAACAATTTAACCAACATTCTAGTGAACTACTCAAGCGTACGGATTTCACACAAGTACTATCCTCCAATAGGACTCTTAGGCCACACTAAGTGCAATGTGAGAGTAGAATCTCATACTACCACTCCCACTTAGCACTCCTAATGGATTCCCAAGGATTTGAGCACTTTACAAGAATTAAACCAACATTACAGTGATCCATATAAAACATTACAGCAAGTTCTAACAAGATTTATAGTAAACTAAAGACTCCAACAATGGTGAACTTCCAAGGTATTGCCAATGAGGAAATGAACTCATTTCCGTAGGAGTTTCCCTACCCTAGGATAATCTTAAGACTCTCCAAGGTAAGACATGAAGAAAACTTCTAAACACTTCCTTCAATGCACACCCAAGCGATCCTCAAGACTACCCCATTCGGCTTACTCGCCTCGGGTGAACAAGTCACCACTCAATCTTAAGACATTAGAAGAACACCCAACAAAACACCAAAGACTTCCCTTTCGGAATGCCTACTTAGTGCAATGAGTAGGATAGCGTCCCATACCACCACCTACCCTAAGTGGTACACTCCTTTAGAAGGTTTGGCACCAAGTCTTCCCTTTCGGAAGGTCCTACTTAGTGCAATGGACAGATAGCGTCCCATACTACCACTTACCCTAAGTAGCACATTCTTTTAAAAGACTTAGTTAAATCAATTCACATAGGTATCACTTTATTTTATAAGACTTAGTACTTTCATTATTTTTGTGGGGGGTTAGCTTAACCGACAAAGACCATGAGAGCTAGACATGGAATCCCGATATTAACCCCTATCGGATGAGGGATCCTCACTTGCCTAGAGTAAGGTCATACTTCTTAGTTTTTACATAATTAAATTAATTAATTAATTAATTAATTAATTCCTTAGGGTAATTACAATATTACCCTTGGCCTGGAAAAGACCATTTTACCCCTGGACCCTCAAAACTCAAGAATATTTTTTTAAGTACGGTAAAGACTCCTTTGATTAAATCTTTATTTTTGAGAGCCCTACATGGTTGGTTACAACCTTTCCAAGCTCAATTAACTCCCCAAGTTAGTTGGCATTGCCGTAGTAAGGGTTTTGAGGTCTGGTTCTACGCGTATCAATCCGTGTGAACCTTGGTCTAATCGCAAGCATTCTTTACACCTTAATCATTTCTCTTATTCATTTTTAGGGTTGTTACAACTTCTAGGTCACTAAAACTCACATCATCACCCTACCAATACAAGCATACTACCTTCACCCCTAGGATCAAGTCTATACAAAGGACTCCAATTCCTACTAGGCAAATTATCAAAGAGCACATATATGCAAAGGAAATTATTGAACAATTTTAAGCACATATTCTTAGGGTAGCATGCTTCCATAGGTAGTCACTACACATTTCAAGCTCAACTCATAATATTAAGCTACCAATATCTGAAACCATATAGTAACACATCATTCCAAAAGAAACTCATTTTAACCATAATAACTCCTAACATGATTTAACTATATCATGACACACATTTCTCAACATAACATGCTATCCCACCTAAACCTCATACTTAGCCATAAATTGCATCACCTCATCAAAACATGCAAAAACTAACTCACATTCACACATACTCATCAAACCATAAAACCAATATAAGCACTAACTCACCTTTTCTCCCTCAAGCATATAAGATACCATCTCATCCAAGCAATCACATCTAAAAGACCACCGGACAAGAAAACATAAGAGAGAGATCTTATAGAGTTAAGTTCTATGGCACGATATGAGAATGATGAAGAAGGGAAACTCTATCGTCCTATAGCCTCCCGTACCATTTGATGTGTCGCGACTCACCACCAATGATACAAAACTCTACTAGACGTGGCAATATGAGACTTTTAGAACCTATAACAACTTTTAAAACCTCTTGCTCTGATACCACGTTTGTCACATCCGGGGAGCACCCCCTAGAAGTAACATAGCGTACTTGAACTCTCGGAGGTCTTATACAAGCCCATAGTTATCATTCATCACATTGTCATAGTAAATTTAGCGAAAAATTTAGAACTTTTCATAGCACATCATATGCTAGAAACATCACTTCATATATATATATATATAATATAAGTCATAATACATATTTAGACTTTAAGTCTCTTTACCATCCTAGACTCAACATCATAAGAGTACATTAGGGACATGGCCCTTACAACATAATACATAAGTACAATAATACAACACTTTAAAGTAAACCATAAGTTAGGAGATCCTTGGAACTAAAGGATTCCTTTCCTTGAGTTTGGGAATCACATATCAAGTTCCTCTAAAATATAGACATACCTTAAGCATCCATAACCTACACTTTGTGTAAAAAGTAGAGAATAATGAGATTAGTACAAGAATGCACTAAGTATTGCAACCCTGCAAAAACATGCATTTAAAAGGGACATTTTCTTTAAATCATACTTCATGCCTTTTTGAGTAAATCCTCATAAAACCTTTAAACAATATCATTCATATCATTCACATAGTTCATATAGACATATTCAAAGGTCAAATATCATATAAGATCACACAAAGAATTTAAACCATATTTGGGGTAACTTTACAGTGAGCTCCCTTCACATTATAGTGAATCCTTTTCTTTTAACTCATCAACCTCCTAAGTAACCCTTTAGTGATACTTGGTGCAATGCATCACCTTAAGGTCACAAATTTTCACGACCCAAAAGTACCCCCTAGAAACTAGGGATGACCATCGAACAGTGACCGGGCCTACTTGACCCTTTGGGGTGTCATACAAGCCCTTCTAACTATCGTTCATTACATAAGACATGAAAAGTAGTGCGGAACTTAAAACTTTTCACGAATAATTAACTAAAGGAAGTCTTTCATAAATATTTTGGAAATCTCATCGTCACAAGCCAACTTAAAAACACGACATAGAATCTTTGGGACACGGCCCTTTACATTAAAGGAAAATACATAATAAGTCTTAATAATAAAACTAGGAAACATAAACTATGTCCTCGAATATATGAGGACATACCAAATCTTGAGAGATTAGAATTCCCAAGCTTCAACTTCAACCTTCCAAAAGCTTACAACCTATACTTATAAGGTATAGAAAAGTATGGGGTTAGTACAAACAATGTACTAAGTATGGTATATGCAAAATCATGTAAAAAAGGACATTTTAGTAAAAATAACCTTTCATGCCAATTAATTGTAACATTCATGAATTTAGGAATAAAACAACATAAGAAACATCATTGAACACTTAAAGAAGGATTTCCAAAAGTTTGAACCAAAGACACCCTTTACAGTGAACTTACCCTATTTACCATAAACCATCTCAACATTACAGTGAACTACTCAAGTATACAAATTTCACATAAGTACTCTTCTCCAATAGGACTCTAAGGTCACACTAAGTGCAATGTGAGATTAGCATCCCATACTAATACTCCCACTTAGCGCTCCTAATGGATTCCCAAGGATTTGAGCATGTTACAACAATTTAACCAACATTACAGTGAACTACTCAAGCGTACGGATTTCACACAAGTACTATCCTCCAATAGGACTCTTAGGCCACACTAAGTGCAATGTGAGAGTAGAATCTCATACTCCCACTCCCACTTAGCGCTCCTAATGGATTCCCATGGATTTGAGCACTTTACAAGAATTAAACCAACATTACAGTGATCCATATAAAACATTACAGCAAGTTCTAAAAAGATTTATAGTGAACTAAAGACTCCAACAATGGTGAACTTCCAAGGTATTACCAATGAGGAAATGAACTCATTTCCGTAGGAGTTTCCCTTCCCTAGGATAATCTTAAGACTCTCCAAGGTAAGACATGAAGAAAACTTCTAAACACTTCCTTCAATGCACACCCAAGCGATCCTCAAGACTACCCCATTTGGCTTACTCGCCTCGGGAGAACAAGTCACCACTCAATCACAAGACATTAGAAGAACACCCAACAAAACACCAAAGACTTCCCTTTAGGAATGCCTACTTAGTGCAATGAGTAGTATAGCGTCCCATACCACCACCTACCCGAAGTAGTACACTCCTTTAGAAGGTTTGGCACCAAGTCTTCCCTTTCGGAAGGTCCTACTTAGTGCAATGGACAGATAACGTCCCATACCACCACTTACCCTAAGTAGCACATTTTTTTAAAAGACTTAGTTAAATCAATTCACATAGGTATCACATTCTTTTATAAGACTTAGTACTTTCATTATTTTTGTGGGGGGTTAGCTTATCTGACAAAGACCATGAGAGCTAGACATGGAATCCCGATATTAACCCCTATCGGATGAGGGATCCTCACTTGCCTAGAGTAAGGTCATACTTCTTAGCTTTTACATGGCTTTCCCAATAGCTACACCTATGTGGGCACTTAGTTAAGGGATAAAGAGATTGGTACTAAGTAAATAATTCTCAACTAACGAGGAGTACTCATCTCAAGAGGTGCATTGGAATACAACATCTCAACTCATGAAGTGTAATCCACCTCTCCTTCATATCCTCTCGGCGCTAGAAATAACTCCCCACGGATTCTTAACATTAAAAACTATAGGTTAAGGATCACTAGTGAATACCATATTTCAACTCACGAAGTACATTCATCCTCCGACCTATCTTGGAAAGCTCATTAGGAATAGTGAGGTTTCTACTAGACACTTCATCTCAACTCATGAAGAGTGTCCACCCAAAGACTCCCCTCTTTACTCAACTTAGCCTGTTTTATTCAATTAAGTGTGTGTGTACATGTGAGCAGACCTTGCATATAAGCATCATTTCATACACATTACTTCTATACATGATTTAGACCTTCATTCATCAACTCACACACTTTACATGGTTCACATAGTCACATACTTAGACGAAATCTAAGTCAAACATACAATTCAAGCTTCACAAAACACAATACAAGAACCATTTCCAATATCTCTCCATTTCACATATTAGACCTTCAAGATTACATTCTCAATACATACTAAACATAGCAAATTCATCAAATAAACACCGCCACCAAGAAGATGGACCATATCACTCAAGATCAATTTATAATGGGAACTACACAATATAAGCAACTCTTCATTTTACAAAGCCAATACAACCTATAAGCATTTTATCAACATTCCATCATAATAAGGCCCTTAGGGAAGTAGCTAAACCAACATAACAACACAAGAAAACCAAAGTTCATTCTCTACATAAACATGCCCATTTGACCCATTTCTTAAACCAACATTCGATGAAAAGCTTTAACATGATTTCATAGAGGTTTTAGCATTAAAATCATGAACTAACATTAGAAACATTATTAATTAGTCATTATAAAGGTTTTCATGCAAGACCCATATTTGGGTTTCAAGATAGAAGAAACTAAGGTTGAAAACCCTTTTTAAAAATTCATTAGAAGTGGCTCCTTGAAAAGAAGAGTGTTCAAGGATGGATACCATACCTCAAATGAAAGCAAAACCACTAAGTTTGGTGAAGAATCACGTCCAAACCAGCCCTCCTAGTCCTTCTTGAGTTCTAGCTTTAATGGAGACTTGAGCGAGTTTGTCTTTTGAGAGGGAGTTTGAATTTAGAAGTGAGGGGTCTTGTCTAGGTGTAGGACTTAAAACTAACCAATACAACTTAAAAACCCTAAAAATATCATCCTAGGGTCATAAAAGACTTGGGGTGAATTTCCCAAAACACCCAAAGACTTCACATGTACGCTGCAGCTTTTGGAACTGCCATCACCGATGGACCAACCGACGATCCGTTTGTCAAAGGACGGACCGTAGGTGAGGTCTCGTCAGTTGGGACTGCAGTTTCCTAAATTGCAGGCTTCCATGCCTCCATCGACGCAAGGAACCGACAGACCATTTGTCAACCGATGGTCCGTTGGGTAGGTTTCGTTCTTTGAAACTTAGCCATATTTGGGGCATGGACATTCTACCTTGCACGTGCCTTCGACGGACCGTGGTCGCGGACCATTGGTTGACCAACGGACAGTTCTTTGGGCCGTTGTTTAGTCACTGCCTTGGCAGTTTGGTCCAAGTCATGGGCCCTAATGTGTGTCCCCCTTGCGGGTCCTAGATGGGGTTGTGCCCGAATGTTGAATGCCTAAACATGGTCGTCTAGGTCTTAGGAACATCTCATACAAGTTTCAAGAAAAACGAACACGTAAAACTCATGCAAACATTTCAAGACACATAAGTAGTTTCTAGGGCACACCTTCCAAAGGTCACGGACGTTCTTGGTCGTTTGACCTCTGAACCTAACCAAACTTCACACAATGGATAAGAACACTAAAGTAACTCAATTTAACTTAAAACTAACTCGATAAACATTCACGAAGCTCTAGTTTACCTTAGTTCATTTTAGGGCGTTATATTCTCCCCCACTTGGGACAACATTCTTCCTCGAAGACACTAAAACTTGAAGAACATCTAGGACTCACTCAGACTCGCATAACACATTACAATCATGATCAGAACATCAAAAATCAAAGCATGAATTAACAAAGATCATCATCTGACACTTTCACACACTTAGCAACATAGACAACTTTTGCCGAACTTCACAAATTCAAAAATCATTCCAAAAACTTCTTTTATGGAGGTACTACCTTCTCCAACATCAATCATGCTCATATACAACACTTGTTGACACATTTAAACTTCAATCAAGGCAAATAAAGATTTTTTTTCAAAAATGCAAAATTTCACATTTCATTCATAGTAGCCACTGCCCAACTTTTAATTTTTTTCAAAAATTCATTCTTTGAGCAATTCATAAAGATGAAACAATTATATGAACTATAAAATCACATAAAACTCATTTAATAATAGAAAAAACAACAATCATAAAGGGTTAAGGCTTACCAAGAACATCAAATCTGGATTAGTTATCCTTCCTAGCTCTCATCCCATAGCAAGGGTTCTTCTTGGGAACATTAGGATCTAGGGAAGATTGATTGACATCTTTTCCTTTTCTTTGAGGTTAGGGAAGTCCCTCATCTTGTGGCCTTCGCTACCACATAAAACAACCATCCGTTCCGGCAAGACACTTACCCGAATGTTGCTTTCCATAAGTAGAACACCCAGCCCTTTCAAAAGTATGGCCACTACCTTAAGAATGTTGATTTGGAGCCCTATCCTTGTTTCCCATGGAAGAATCTTGATGATAGAACCTCTTCTTAGGCTTTGGTGACTAGAATCATCCGACGTAGGACTTTTACCATCTTGCCTTATCTACCTAATTGGACTCCTGAATTTGTTGTGCATAAACCATGAGCCTAGAAATATCGATGTCATTAAGAAGCATTGTTGTACGATAATCTTTCTCCACCAAGCTAGACACTCCCATCACAAATATGTTCATCCTATCCCTAGGGTTGGCTACCATGGTTGGGGCATACTTAGAGAGTTGGGTAAATTTGAGATAGTACTCTTGCACACTTATTCCCCCTTGACGAAGATTCATGAACTCAACCATTTTCTTCTCCCTCCACTCCATGGGAAAGAACCTATCTAGGAAAGTCTCTTTGAATTCCTCCCAATCAACCGGACCTCTCTCTAAGGGTCTCGAACCTCTCCATTGTTCACACCACACTTGAGCAACATTCTTAAGTTGGTAAGCATCCAATTCCGCTTTCTCCCTAGGGGTCACACCCATAGCATCTACCACTTTGAAAATCTCATCTATGAAGCCTTGTGTTCATCCTCATGAAATTCCGAATCCTAGAAGTGGGTGTACAAGCATTTGGTTGGGGTCTATCTCCTTGATTAGCTTGGGCAACATAGTGATTGTTGACGATATGAGCTTGAGCCGTCATGAGTTGGTTTAAGTTCATTAGGGCAGACCTCAACTCCGCATTAGTCATATCACCCTCAACAAAAGGAGCTTGAGGCATAGGAGGCACTTGAGTCCCTTGGGGTTTAAGAGGCACTTGAGGTATAGCCTCCTGTCCATGGATGTGCCGCGACTCACTACATTGCCCAAGATATTACTAGATGTGGCTTGTGAGACTTTTAGACCTTAAACTATTTCCCAAAACCTTATGCTCTGATACCAAGTCCGTCACCACCCGAAAGTACCCCCTAGAAGCTAGGGATGACCCTCGAACCGTGCCCGGGTGTACTTGACCCTTTGGGGTCTCATACAAGACCTTCAACTATTGTTCATTACATAATACATGAAAAGTAGTGCGGAATTTAAAAATTTTCACGAATAATTAACTAAAGAAGTCTTTCATAAATATTTATGAAATCTCATTGTCACAAACTAACTTAAAAACACGACATAGAATCTTAGGGACACGTCCATTTACATTAAAGGAAAATACATAATAAGTCTTAATAATAAAACTAGGAAACATAAACTATGTCCTCGAATATATGAGGACATAACAAATCTTGGGAGAGTAGAATTCCAAGCTTCAACTTCAACCTTCCAAAAGCTTTGAACCTATACTTATAAGGTATAGAAACGTATGGGGTTAGTAAAAACAATGTAGTAAGTATGGCATATGCAAAAACATGTAAAAAGGGACATTTTGGTAAAAATAACCTTTCATGCCAATTAATTTGTAAGACCCCAAAAATAACTTAGGTGAAGATAGAGCCTAACGTGGTTGTCATGATGGTATAAAGTCCTAAATTATTCTATAATGTTGTATTGATGCAGTGTCTAAGAGTTTTTGTGCATTGGAAGTCAAGTGTCAACGGACGACCAAGACAATCGACGACTAAGTCACCTAAATGCCTCATAAGTGGTTCTATGTTATTATTTGTGATACATGATATTATATGGTTCTTAAATGAGTTTATATGATGTTTACAGTTAGTGTTTCAAGTTTCGTGAAGTTTGGAGGTCAAACGTTCAAGAATGTCCATGACGTTCGAAAGTTGTGCCTAGAAATGACCTTGTCGAGTTTTACGTGTTCGTTTTGGATGAAACTTATGTGTTAGGTCCTAAACTCGTATAGGTGCATGTTTGGGTTGGAATAGTCCGGCTACAAATCCATGTAGGACCCGCAAGTGGCCCTAGAGGAGGACCCCAACCTAGAGCTCAACACTGCCAGGCAGTGTCCAACCGATGGCCCAAACGACGACTAGTCAACCAAGCGACAACCCTTCGATGGGTCTCGTCGATTGCGACATGTGTCCTACAGGTTGAGGAGACTCTAAATTGAACCACGAGACCCCATCAACGGGACGTGGTCTGACTGATGGACCATCGATGTGGGGCGTCGATGGAGGCAAGAAGTCCGTAACTTAAGAGTTTTCAAGTGCAACAAACCAGACCCCATCGATGGGGCGTGGGTGATACCATGGACCATTGATGGTCACGTCGATGGTGCTGTGTGTTCCCTGCCAGTTTTCTGTTAAGTTGAGGGTTGAAGTGGTAAATTCACCCGATGCCCCTATAAGTGTTTGGACGGTTGTTTTGAGTGTTTATGGGTATTTTAAGAGTTTATCAGTGATTAAAATCTCAATTAAAACCTAACACTAAGATCAAAACATATTCCCTACAAAAGTTCTTCCAAAAACCTCCAAGAGAGTTCAAAGTGAAGATGAAGCTTGAAGATAGATCTTGAATGGAGTTTCTTCTTCAATTGGCATTGGGTTTTTCAAATAAGGCATGAGAGTTCTTCATCTAAGGTTTGCTATCACCTTAGAGCCAATTTCAAATATGTTTTCAAAGGATTTCAAAAAGATGAAAAGTCCAATTTCTAGTCTAAATCATAGGTTCTTGCATGAAATGTTTTAAAAGCTTAAGATTTGATGTTATTGATGTATAATAAATGTTTTCTAATTAAATTCTCCATGAACCCTTGATCTTCTCAATTCTCTAATTTTCACTAAAATATAGGTGAATTGACTATGCTTTGAGATTAATAAATTCATGTGTAAATTGATATGGGCTTTTGAATGATGTATAGATTATGTATATATGGTGTATAGGCTGTTTCAATTTGATCAATTGAGTATTGTGTATTCTTAGATCTTTTTACTATTAAGCTTATTGAATTGATATGAACTTAATGCTTATAGATTCTAGTGTAGTTTCTTATGGGCTTTCTAATGATGTAAGGATTGTATTCAATTGATATCTATTTGGTCTTAGAATGATAAATTTATATTGATTAGACTTAGATTCATTGAGTATTATTATTTATGTTTTGGAATTGATGTTCATGGCCATGGGTAAGGGCCTTATGGTATTGAATTGAATGGTTTAGCTTTGGATTGACGTGGTGAGATCAAGTGGGTGGTATGCTGCCCTAACTCTCTTATTATTGTGTATAGTTATTGTAATTTAGCTCTTGGATTATATGTGATTGGTATGGTCCACTTATGGTGGCGGTGTTATGTGAATTGATGTGACCTTGTCAGCGTTATTTTAAGTATTTTGATGATCATGGCTTTGTCGGCACTACTTGAAGTATTATGTTTATTAGTCTAGATGATTTTGTGAAGAATGATCATATGTACCTATATGTGAAGTAATGTGAAGGTATGTATTCTCTTATTGAAGGTATTAGGTGATCATGTTATACCATGACTATGTGTTATATGTGTAGTCTTAGAGTTGATGCATGATTGTTTCTAACATGACTATATGAGTCTATAATGGTTATATTGATGATGTTACAGTAATTAGTAGGTTGGATTAATGATGTTAAGGGTCATTACTACATGTTTAAAGAATGTTATGCTATATGACTAAAGTGAAGTATGTTGTGTCTTGTTTAGATAGACTTGTGTCCATTACTTGATGCATGTATGAATATGAATATGTGATGTCTTGACTTAGGAAGCTAAAACGTCTTAGTCTTGAATGTATGAATGTTATGTAAGACCTTGAATGATGATAAGAAGGTCCTTTATGTGAAACCTTGAACCTAGCGGTAAGGTTATGAAACTTGAAGTTGTAAGCCGTAATGGTATCCTTCATGAAATAAATGATGGACTTAAGATTGATTGGCTGGAACGGCATCATATCAATACTTAGGGAAGTCATGATGACCTTCTTGTCGCCATTGAAAGATAGCCCTAGTGGACCTTTCTTTGGTAGGGTAAATGTAATTGGGTCATGAACATGATATGGGACCCCTTTATATGAACCTAAATGTGAACTAATCTAAGAGAATGAAGGCTAGCATCGAATGAGTATGGTAAGTGGAAGTAGTTCTAAGTAAAGAATGAGACTAGAATACAAAGCACGCCCTTTATATTCCTTAACCATGCGCCTACATGGGATGTGTCTATGTTCTACCATTGGCAAGTAGAACAACCTCATCAGAGTAGGATAGAACTATGGATTCCATGCTTTGCTACCATGGTCTATGTCCGTTATTGCCTATTCTCATCATATGGAATACCCACTAGCATTACAGAAGTTCTATGAAGTTTAGGTGGTGGTATTGGACGCTATCTAGACATTGCACAATAGGCTTTGAAGATTTTAGTGAGAGTCCCTAGGTCTTCTCCAACACCATTATTTGAATGTCCTTATGTAATGAATGTCTCTTAAATGAACTAAGGAATATAATGACTTAAGTTAAGAAAGAATGTTAAATGAGTAAGTTCTTATCCAAAATAGTTAAGGGTTGTGTAGTATGTATGTTGGGGGCATAGGAATGGTCACTTCATCTCTTACTTAGATAAGTCTTAATAATAAATCTACTTAATGAATATGATTGATTATGTGGACATGATCTTAATCTAGGTAAGTCTTAAGGAGTACTTAGGTAATCTTGAAGAGGTCAATTATGGACATTCTCTTCTTGAGATACTTGAGTAGGTCTTTTGAAAACCCTTGAAAGGCAAAATGTCATGTTGACGTACGTGATGGTATTAAGTGAGAATGATTCTATCTTAGGTAGTCTATATGATCCCTTGTGTGTGTGATAGGGATTGTATAGGCGTTCCCTCCAGACTCACCCAAGTGAACCTTGGAATTCACCTTTGGTAGGATGATATCATGTTTATGTGTTTGATGTATGTTAAGTGTGTATGTGTCTCATTCTAAGTAGTATTAAGGATCGTTTATGTCACACCCGGATTCAGGAATCCGAATATAACCGGCAGCGTTAACCTCTCAGAGGTCGCACACAAGCCTCTTCTTAGCTTTCATCACAATCATACAGTTAAATTTGCGGAGAGTTTAAAACTTTTTAATTACTTATTGAAGTATAAATAGACTTCATATAGTACTGCATAAGAGTGATATTCTAATAGCTCAAACTAAACAACCATCTATTAAAGATTAAACAATTGAAATAAATAATCGTAATAATAGTAATAATAGTTTGCCAATTGGCCTTATTACAAACACTCGAACAAATGTTTGAATTGAAATGTTAGGGACTATCTCCACTAGCTATGTCTAATATACTAAGCTAGAATAATAAATGTAGCATTCTCAAACTCAAAAATACCTACCAAAGTCTGGAGACCGCTAATCCAAACTGCTTCGTCGAATCTTTAATCTTCTTTAGAACCTGCGCCTATAAAAATAGTAATAATATATGGGGTTAGTACACACTTGTACTAAGTATGGGTGTATGCACATAACACATAAGGACTATGCATGATCAAAGAAAGCTCTTCCTAAAGCAACATGTCGTTTCTGGAAAGTTAATTCACTTTACTTTCTTAAATCGTTACTTATGATTCATGCTATGAATATGACATGTTCTCATAAAATTAAGGAACACAACTCATTTTCTATATGAACATAAGACCTTGGAATCATCAACATAATTTTAGAACAACTTAAATGAAACTTTATAATTATGATCCTCTTAGGCCGAGAGCCCCTATTCTTAGACTTAGATATTCTAATGAATGAATGATTGGCATACCCTATGTTATGAGTTCATTGGTGTAGAGATTAGTATGACTTTACATTATTTGGAATATATATGATTGGACATACTTTTGCTAGCCAATTTGTTGGAATAAATCATATTTCACTTGATACTTGTCGTAATATTATCACTAGCCAATTCAATTACTTCATTAATACATTATAGTAATATAACATATTAAACAAGCCAACTTTTAACCTTTGATTAGCCTATTAAACAATTCAATGAACAACTTATAACAATTTCATCTTCTCGAACACAAGTAGGCATTACAACATTTAACGTTCATGTAAATAACACCCTAAGTATGCGGATCTAACATTTAGGTTTCATTTGACATATAATTCACTAAAACATACACATAATTATCAGTTAGCACCACATACAAACAACATGCGTCGAGATCAACATTCTAGTTACTACAAGAATCAGAAATCGGGAGAACTAGGGAGTGAACATGCGATTCATTAGGAACAACACTAGTTTCGATATTCTTGAAGTCAAAACATTTGAAAAGCCTCTTGGAGAAAGAATTCCAGGAGATAAAACCCATACCTTACTGTAGAATTAAATCTACGAAGATCACCTTGCACTTTGCACGAAAACCTTGAAGAATGCTTGCTATCGTCTAGGGTTCTCTTACGTTTTCTCAATGATTTTCGGTCTTAGGGTTTATGATGAATAATGTGAGTCTAAATCTTTAAGAACTGAATGTTAACTAATTCAACTTAGACTATATAACTTAACTAAAATAACTTAATTAGATAATTACCAAACCGCCCCTCCTAAATTGACTAGAATTAGAAGAACACTTGACTTAACCGAAATTGGAAATTGCTAAGTGGTTTCGGTTTTGTCCAAATAAATAAATAAATTAAGTTTCTAATTTAATTAATTAAGTAACCTAAGGTAATTACTAAAGTACCCCTAAGTGGTTAGGACCATAACCAATTAGCTAATTACCAAAACGCCCCTCCTAAATTGATTAGAAATAGAAGAACGCTTGACTTAACCGAAATCTGGAAATTGCTTAGGGGTTTCAGTTTTGACTATTTAAATTAATTAATTAAGTTGCTAAATTAATTAATTAGGTAACCTAGGGTAATTAGTAAAGTACCCCTAAGTTATTAGGACCATAACCAACTCTTTGGACCATCCTAGGTTAGGTACTAGGATGTCTCTTAGTTAGTTTCTTGTCTTAATGTCACCCGATTAGGTCGTAGGTTGTCGGGTCCCTTAGTTAGTTATTATTGGTTAGTTAGTTAGTTAGTTAGGTCTGATAGTTAGATTCTAGGACCGGTTAGGGATCTTGGCCCGACGTGGGTGGACCCGGACGCGCGCCTCTCCCCAACCACTCTAACCGAATCGGTTAGATCGTCTCTTGGCCGGTTGCACATGTGCTTGCACATGTGTTGCGTGCACTTTCCTAACTAACTATTCTGGAAGGTTCATTTGGAATGTTTACTTGTTGTCCCAAGTATCCTCACTATGTCCTTGGGTACTACTTAATCTACATGATCATTTTAAATGGTTATGTGCTATGGTACTAGGCTTGACATTTGGATGCCTAGTACTTGATATGGGTATATAAGAAGGATATAGTTATTTTAGCTTAGGGTCTTCATTGCACGTACATTTCTGAAACAAGCTTGGATTATATTCTAAATACTTGTTTATATATAGAAATTGGCTAACACCCCTTAGACAATATTCTATAATGCGACCAATATTTCTCAATATTGGGCATTGGGATGCCTATGTACCCCAATACACATTCTTAAAACCTAATAGGCTCTTTACTAGACATGTACATTTTCCTGGAATGTTACAGTTTAGGCATGCTTTGAGAGGGTGTATGGGAGGCCTCTCTTTGTGTGACTTAAGTGAGTCTTAGGATAACTTTTAGTGGGTTGACTACATGCTAGAAGATGTTAAAAGTGAAGGTTAAGCACTTCACTGTAACAGTGAAGGAACATCACTGTACAGTGAAGTGAGTTAGTGTAAATTGGCTACTAAGATTATGATAATTGCTTAAATGATTTTGTTATGTATTTCTAATGTGATAAATGTTGTTCTTATGATTATAGTATGATGTTTTAATCAAAATTCATGAAAAGCATGTAATTAACTAAATGTCCCTTTTTCATGGTTTTTGCATGGCTTCCATAGTAAATCTAATGTACTAACCCCTTCTTTTCCCTTCTTGACTAAAGTGTAGGGAATTGGAAGTCTTGATATTCCATGGAGGATGTATAGGTTTCTAGAGGTTGAAGATGAAGTATTGGTGAGTCCTCATCGATTCGAGGACAATATCCACATGTTTGTTTATGTCTTAAGTCTTTATTTTATGTCTTGTATGGACTTAGTCCCAAGTATTGTATACTCTAAAGTTTAGATGCTTCAAGGGTTGTAAAGGTTTAATGTTTTTAATGAAAGTCTTCCGCTTGTGTATCCCTTATGAAAAGAGTTCTTCGTGTGTGAAGAAAGTTTTACATTCTTACTCATTTTAGTATGTTTATTATGCAATGAATGATATGACAGAGCTTAGATGAGACTTGTTGAAGTCTCATTTGCCGTGTGACGAACTCAAGGATATTCTAACTTCTCGAGTGTACTTAATGGTAGTGACATAATTGTAACATTCATGAACTTAGGAATAAAACAACATAAGAAACATCATTTAACACTTAAAGAAGGATTTTCAAAAGTTTGAACCAAAGACACCCTTTACAGTGACCTTACCCTATTTACCGTAAACCATCTCAATATTACAGTGAACTACTCAAGTATACAAATTTCACATGAGTACTCTACTCCAATAGGACTCTTAGGTCACACTAAGTGCAATGTGAGAGTAGCATCCCATACTACTACTCCCACTTAGCGCTCCTAATGTATTCCCAAGGATTTGAGCATGTTACAACAATTTAACCAACATTACAGTTAACTACTCAAGCATACGGATTTCACGCAAGTACTCTCCTCCAATAGGACTATTAGGTCACACTAAGTGCAATGTGAGAGTAGCATCCCATACTACCACTCCCACTTAGCGCTCCTAATGGATCCCAAGGATTTAAGCACTTTACAACAATTAAACCAATATTACAGTGATCCATATAAAACATTACAGTAAGTTTTAAAAAGATTTATAGTGAACTAAAGACTCCAATAATGGTGAACTTCCAAGGTATTGCCAATGAGGAATTGAAATCATTTCTGTAGGAGTTTTCCTACCCTAGGATAATCCTAAGACTCTCTAAGGTAAGATATGAAGAAAACGTCTAAACACTTCCTTCAATGCACACCCAAGCGATCCTCAAGGCTACCCCATTCGGCTTACTCGCCTCGGGAGAACAAGTCACCACTCAATCACAAGACCTTAGAAGAACACCCAACAAAACACCAAAGACTTCTCTTTCGGAATGCCTATTTAGTGCAATGAGTAGGATAGAGTCCCATACCACCACCTACCCTAAGTAGTACACTCTTTTAGAAGGTTTGGCACCAAGTCTTCCCTTTAGGAAGGTCCTACTTAGTGCAATGGACAGATAGCGTCCCATACCACCACCTACCCTAAGTAGCACGTTCTTTTAGAATACTTAGTTCAATCAATTCACATAGGTATCACATTCTTTTATAAGACTTAGTACTTTCATTACTTTTGTGGGGGGTTAGCTTGACCAACAAAGACCATGAGAGCTAGACATGGAATCCCGATATTAATCCCTATTGGATGAGGGATCCTCACTTTTTAGAGTAAGGTCATACTTCTTAGCTTTTACATGGCTTTCCCAATAGCTACACCTATGTGGGCACATAGTTATGGGATAAAGAGATTGCTACTAACGAACTCATTCTCTACTAACGAGGAGTACTCATATCAAGAGGTGCATTGGAATACAACATCTCAACTCACGAAGTGTAATCCACCTCTTCTTCATATCCTCTCGGTGCTAGGCATAACTCCCCACGGATTCTAGACATTAAAAACTATAGGTTAAGGATAACTAGTGAATACCACATCTCAACTCACGAAGTGCATTCATCCTCCGACCTATCTTGGAAAGCTCATTAGGAATAGTGAGGTTTCTACTAGCCACTTCATCTCAACACACGAAGAGTGTCCACCCCAAGACTCCCTTCTTTACTCAACTTAGATTCTTTCATTCACTTAAGTGTGTGTGTGTACATGTGAGCACACCTTGCATATATACATCATTTCATACACATTACTTCTATACATGCTTTAGACCTTCATTCATCAACTCACACACTTTACATGCTTCACATAGTCATATACTTCATTTAGACCAAATCTAGGTCAAGCATACAATTCAAGCTTCACAAAACACACTACAAGACCCATTTCCAATATCTCTTTATTTGACATATTAGACCTTCAAGATTAAATTCTTAATACATACTAAACATAACAAATTCATCAAATAAACACTGCCACCAAGAAGATGGACCATATGACTCAAGATCAATTTATAATAGGAAATACACAATATAAGCAACTTTTCATTTTACCAAGACAATACAACCTATAAGCATTTTCTAAACATTTCATCATAATAAGTCCCTTAGGTCAGTAGCTAAACCAACATAACAACACAAGAAAATTAAAGTTCATTCTCTACATAAACATGCACATTTGACCCATTTCTTAAACCAACATTTGATAAAAAGCTTTAATATGATTTCATAGAGTTTTTAGCATTAAAATCATGAACTAACATTAGAAACATTATTAATTAGTCATTATAAAGGTTTTCATGCAAGACCCATATTTGGGTTTGAAGATAGAAGAAACTAGGGTTCAAAACACTTTTTGAAAATTCATTAGAAGTGTCTCCTTGAATGGAAGAGTGTTCAAGGATGGATACCATACCTCAAACGCAAGAAACACCACTAAGTTTGGTGAAGAATCACGTCCAAACCATCCCTCCTTGTCCTTCTTGATGTCTAGCCTCAATGGAGACTTGAGAGAGTTTGTCTTCTGAGAGGGAGTTTGAATTTAGAAGTGAGGGGTCTTGTCTAGGTCTTGGACATAAAACTAACCTAATACAACTTAAAAACCTAAAAATATCATCTTAGGGTCATAAAAGACTTGGGGTGAATTTCCCAAGACTGCACATGTACGCTGCAGCTTTTGGAACTGCCACCACTGATGGACCAACCGATGGTCCATTTGTCAAAGGACGGACCGTAGGTGAGGTCTCGTCGGTTGGGACTACAACTTCCCAACCTGCATTCTTCCATGCCTCCATCGACGGAAGGAACCGACAGAGTGTTTGTCAACCGACAGTTTGTTGGTTAGGTTTTGTTGGTTGAGACTTAACCACATTTGGGGCCTGACCATTCTGTCTTGCAGGTGCCATCGATATACCTAGGTCGACAGACCGTTGGTGGACCAATAAACCGTCCTTTGGGCCGTCGTTTGGTCACAGCTTTGGCAGTTTTGTTCAAGTCGTGGGACCTTCTGTGGGTCCCCCTTGTGGGTCCTGGGGGTCGTGCCCAAACGTTGAACCCCTAAACATGGTCGTCTAGGTCTTAGGAATATCTCATACAAGTTTCAAGCAAAATTAACACCTAAAACTCATGCAAACACCTCAAGACACACAAGTACTTTCTAGGGCAGACCTTCCGAACGTCACGGACGTTCTTGGTCGTTTGACCTCCGAACCTAACCAAACTTCACACACTGCCTAAGAACACTAAAGTAACTCATTTTAACTTAAAATTAACTCGAGAAACATTCGCTAAGCTCTAGTTCACCTTAGTTCGTTTTAGGGCGTTACACAAATAAAGCATACATACAACATACATAAGTCAACACATACCATCACATGCGCATAATATGTCATAGACACATTTAAGTCTAGACTACATTGGCTTTACAGTAAGCTACATCAATTTGCACATATTTTTGCTTCACTTCACATTACAAGACCTTATTCATGACCCCAATCTTAGTATACTAGTGCAATGTACATGTGAAGCGCCATAACCTCACACATACTTAGTAAAACCTTCATGAGACCACACACCTTAACACTTCATACATCAACATAACAGGTAAAGGCAACTTCATCCAAGTTAGGCATGACCTTTATCATATAGTCATTAAGAACATGATAATGCATATAAGGAGAAGTTCACATCATATAGATTCATACCATGCACATCTTCATAACAAGTAGTCAATTACTACAATGTCATTCATTAAGACATAAGCATAATCATACACATTAAGTCACCTCCCTATGACTTGGTAAGGAGCTACTTGTGCAATGTCAAGATGTGTTCATTACTTCCACCTATACTAAGTAACCTCCCTTAAGTCATAATAGTTAGGAACCTAGTCATTTATTTCCATTGTCCATTTTACTTTAGGGAAACTATATCCTTAACCGACACTAAGACCATGGGTGCTAAACATGGAATTTGGTGTTGTAGAGCTTTACACCAATGGAAGGTGTTTCACTTAGACAAAGTAGAACCTTAACATACTTTGTAGCATCCTAAGTGAATTCACTTTGCTAGATCCTATATGGCAGGCATAGTTTATGGAACTAAGAGATAGGTATGATCCCTCTACATGCCATTTGACAATTGGGGCCTCCTCTCATGAGAAAACATGGGTGAACCTTCCTCAAAGGGAAGTCACCACCTCATGTGGATCCATAGGTGAGTATTTCTCTCAGGAAAGTCAACACCCTATAAGTAACAAATGGTGAATCTTCCTCCAAGAAAAGTCAACACCTCTCATTGTCAAGTTCACTCGGTGCTAAGCTAAGTTCTCTTTATTGAAAAAACTTTATTACATTAATACATAAAACATATGCTTAGGATATTTATCCCTCATATGTTTATAGAATATTCAAGAACCTATATAGATTTAGAGTAATATTTGGCCCACCTATCAAGGCCACTGTATTTACTAGATCATCATTCATGTGTGTGTAGTGATATGTGATCAAGCCTTTCACATAACAAATAAATGTCACACATGTTCATATATCAATGCATGAGTCTATGGGTATAACTATATGAGAAATCCTTTCATATAAACATACTAAGACACTATGAACATTCATACTTCATCATATCATATAAGTCATATTCATAATATGACCATACGTTCATATTCATGCACATAGAAACCAAAACTAGGAACGATCCTATCAAGGTACACATGTGCAATGCATGGACAAGGTCTCATACCCTTGCCCACACTAGTACACCTATCAATTCATCCTATTTAAGGAAAAACATATCATACTTTCATAGACACTATCTTAACATGTATAGTAGTAGACACAAGTGAATATGAGAACTAACTTTCATTTAGACACCATGAGCTATACTACTTGTAAACATGCATGTAGAGTGAGGGTGTGTGTACATTGGTCAATATGATAACATAACGGCTATCACCAACACATTGAGGCAGCCACCTTCTTAGACCGTATTACACTTTCAAGCATAGACCACACAACACATAATAGCATAGGAGACAAGTCAACTTTATATTACACTCAAGACTCCTAACTCTTGCTATTCATGCATTCACATAGGGGTACATAGGTAAGGGATTATTAACCATTTTAACTCATCAATGGAAGCACCTACACTTTACCCTTACATAGATATACACATGCTTATACAATAGCCATACAACCTAGATCACAACTAGAATAGAAAAGTAGGCTTATCCGTGTGATCATCATAACCACATATTCATATATTCATCAATTTGCCTTCAAGACCATAATCAACACATAAATAGAGTGAAAAGAAGTAAACACCGCCACCATAAGTGTACCATACCACACAATGTCGTACAAGGCTTCATCAACTACAATAATATAGAAAAGTAGAGGGAAAGAGTCATTCTTACCAATTTCATCAACCTTTGATCATAATTGATCAATACAAATTTTTCATCATCAATACATTATAGGGAAGTAGCTAAATATACAATTAATCATGAAAGAAACCATGTACAAGTCGCTACAAGATCATACTACAATCTAATACAATACATCACATATATACTAAAAAGTAGAGACTTATAGATCATCAACTAATTTCTCTAGTCTTGTTCATCAATCATCTTGTATCAATAATATACATTTAGGGCAGTATCTAAAGAGATAGAACATCATAGCTAAATCATGCTTTATCCACCCTAGAATATAGATCACAACATATACATTACTCTTTCAATATTTATAGGTTAGAAGGACTAAAATCAATCTTTACCAATTCAATTGTTATCTATTCATATTGGATCAATTATACTTAAATATCATCACATTACACATATAGGCAGTAGCTAAGATAATTTACCATAATCGAGTGACATGACAACCAACCTAATGTCAAGATCACAAGTTACTACTTGATAGACTAGAAGAACCTAGATCAATTCATACCAACCCTTCTTTACATTGATCATAAAAGATTTATATCAACAATTCAACCATGGTAGAAACCTATGGCAGTAGCTACAAGCATCTTAACATAATCGAATTCCACTTTTATACCTTTAAATATCAATGTTACAGTGATCTCATAGAGATCTAAGCTAGGCATGTATAAATATTCATATATTGATCCACATGGATCCTTCATAATAAATTCATCATCAATATACATAAATACAGTAGACATAAGCAATTCAACGTAAGAGAATCAAAATTTGACCAATAACAAGCCACGATGACAATGCCCATGCAAGGGCTAAATCGAGTTTTGGAAGGGACATGGGTTAACAATGCAATTGGATTAAAATTCACGTTAAAACCAACACATTATCATCAATTTATCATGATTAGCCAATAAAAACGTTTTTAGAAAGAACCCATGGCTAGATTGAAGAAAAAGAGATTTGATCATGAAACTTCTTTGAAAACTTTGAGATTAACTCTCCAAGTGAAATGTTACTTAGAGATGAAGGATCATCATACATTTATCTAGATGAAAACCTCTAAAACTTGAAGAACAATCCATGGAAATCCAAGCTCCAAGCTGTTCTTCAGCTTCACCTTCAATGAAGGTTTTTAGGGAGAAGATTTTTGGAGGAAAAGTATTTTGTGTGAATGGGATTGGGAATGGGTTGATCACGTTTTTGATCACTTAAATGCACCCAAAAATCACCAAATAAACCATGTAGGGTCAGGTTATCACGTGGGGTGAATTTTCCATTCACCCCTTTAATGAAACAGTGCGCAGGCAGTGACACAAGGCCTGCATCGACGGACACCAACGATGGGGCGT
Source organism: Solanum sitiens (assembly GCA_016801875.1). Taxonomy (NCBI): domain Eukaryota; kingdom Viridiplantae; phylum Streptophyta; class Magnoliopsida; order Solanales; family Solanaceae; genus Solanum; species Solanum sitiens. Next base: position 657,070 of record JABWTJ010000347.1, on the reverse strand, counting down.
TCGTCCATCGATGGACCGTCCTGTGCCTCAGCCGTTTGGGTCTGAGGCTATCATGTGTCCAAGCCTTCTCTAGGATAAGTGCCCATTGACGCCTCCCCATCGACGGGGCGTCAGTTGAGCTCGTCGACTGACACTGCCAAGGTAGTGTCTCAACAGACTTTGGGTCTTTCTTGTGGGCCCTTTTGTAGGGCCCTTGGGAAGTTGTGCCCGGGCGTTTCCAATGTAAAGATGAATATTAACAAGTCAAGCACCTTACACATAAGTTTAACCCAAAAAAATTACACGCAACACGTCCAAACATTCTAGGCCCTATCAAGACACACACATGCATGTCTCAAGGACTATCTTTCGAACATCTTAGACGTTATTGGATGTTTGACCTCCAAACTTTATGAAACTCCATATACTTCCTATAAACATCATTATAACTCATTTTAAGACTTCATAAGCTCATGAAATACAAATATAAGCACGTATAAACACATGAGGCACATAGGTGATAGTCATCGAATGTCTTGGTCGTCCCATGACGTTTGACTTTCAAATCAACTAACACTTTACACACTGCCTCAATACCATATTTTAAACAATTTTAGGAAATTATACTCTTATGATGAACATTTTAGGCTCTAGACACCCTAACTTATTTTGGGGGTCTTACAAAACTCATCCAACATACTCCTATAGATTCATCAACATATCTCATCCTAATGATCATAAAGTCAACTAGGAAGATTCTCACTTCAACATCAAGTATACACACATAATACATCACCATAGCCTATCATTATCACATATCATCAATTAAGAGAATTCATGCTTTGACTTCACATGTACACATAAGTCATCAAGACCTTCATAATACTCACATAATACAGTTATAACATGATAGTATCATAATACATGAAGTAGTGCCGACGAGGCCAGATTATTCAGAAGTATATCACATAAGCACCACCACCTTAAGTGGAACATACAAAACATCACAATTGAACACCTATACTACACAATATAGAGAAGGTTAGGTCAACATACCACCAACTCAATCATAACACTTCCAATACATAGCCAATTCAACCAACTCATTATACAAAGGCTCTTACCTATAGCCATGATCACCAATTTAATCCAATAATCATAATATACAATGAATCAAAGATAATACAACATGAATTTATAAATTTAGGACAACCTACTTACAATTCTAGCATAATTCTTTCATAATTCTATAGCCCTAATCAAACTACACAAAAATTCAACAAGATAGAGATACGATCAGTTAACCCTTAATATAATAAAATAAGGATTTCATGATTTGAATGGGTTCATAAGGAATTGATCGAAAATCATTCAATTAACATCAATTATATCATCAAACATTGTTTCAAATTGATTCATGCAAGAACCTATGGCTTGAAGTAGAAATAGAAAGAATCATGTTTTGATCATCTTTGAAAACTCATTGGAATTGACACCTTGAAGAAAGAGATTTCAAGGACGAAGAAGCATACCCTAATTGTTATGAAAAGACCACAAGATTGATAGAGAAAAACAGTTTTCTCCGTTGGAGCTCAAAAGCTTCAACAATTGAGGTTTTGGAGAGAAGAATGGAGAGGTTTTGTTTTGAGTTGAGGGTTTAACATTGATTGGTGAGTTTCCGTCAATAAATCTTCCCTTAATTATCCATAAGAACCCTGCATTTATTGGACAATTTAAACAATTCAAATTTGACTTAAAAACGACGTGACCAAAATTGGGAGTTTACTGCGCATCGCGGAGGCATTTTCAAATCTTGGTTCTAGACAAAAATTTTCGTGACAGCCCCGCGTCGCAGGGAAAGATTTTTTCCCATTAGCTGCGCGGCGCGCAGCCACCGCCACATCTTGGCTGGCGCGACAGCTTGCATTGGTCATGTTTGGGTCCTCCTTGGGGACACTTACGCTTGTCCCAGTGGCGTCATTCTCGGACATTTTGACCCTTTACATGTCAGTCCATGTGTAGGAACCATAAATACACAATTTAACACTCAAACCATCCCCCAAAACTTCACTACAAAACACTACGACACACTAGTTCAACTTCGACTAGTTTCCGGACATTCTGGACCTTCTTAGACGTTTGACCTCCAAACACTTCCAAACTTTATATACTGCCTATAAACACTATTATTAACCATTTTAGGACTTTAAAACATCATGACACTAGTGTTAGGCTCTAGTTCAACCTAGCTCACTTTTAGGGGCGTTACAATCTCCCCCTCTTGGACAACATTCGTCCTCGAATGACACTTGCTATTCTTTAAGAACTATCAAGAGATAATAAACTAAAGACTAGAATCACATAACCATACCACATAATACACAATAAACATGTATAGGAGAACAATAAAATCCACATAACAAAGACACTCAAACACAATAAGAAGATAGAAACTAATCTATGACTAATCATGCAATAAGACTCACATTCTTTATTACAATTAGGAGGAACTCCTTCTCCATTTATTATCATGATCATATGCATCTATTAGATACACATTATATCCAATTTTCATTAAAGAATAATTTAGTCAAAATTTCAAAAAATTTACAGTGAAGTGCCAAGAACTTACAGTATAACATGTTCATATTTCAAAAATACCATTCTTAAGCAATTAAGATGGAATCATGAAAATATAAGAGATAAAACCATATAAACTCAATTTAAAACATAATCATAAATTCATGAAATTTAAAATGAAAGGAACCAATGAAATTCAATTTCAACTAGACTCCTAAACACAATGCAACATGCAACATGCTACTATAACATTCTATCTCTCAAGCTTGAATAGAAGAGAAGAGAAGAGATAACAATAACAACAACACTACCAACCATACTCCCCCAATTAGAAGGACCTCATATAACTAAAGAGAGAATTACAAGACTTACCAACATCATCATCATCGGGATTTGTTCCTCTAGCACGGAGTGCATAGAAATGATTCCTCTTTGGAGAACCACCTTCCTGAGCACTAGGAGGATCTTGCTTGACTTATTCCCCTTTAGATGCAACATTAGGACAATAACTCATATTATGTCCATCCTTACCACAACCAAAGAAATTCCCGGTACCAACTAGACACTTCCCATAGTGATTCTTCCCACAAGTAACACGAGTAGGTTTACCATTTTGAGAAGCAATACCATTTTCAAATTTGACCTTAGGAGCACTAGGTCCATCATCATTTGGATCCATCTTCTTAAACCTAGGTTAAATTTGCTCATTGGATCCACTCCTCTTCAAGTTCCTTGCAATTCTATTAAGTTTTGACTCTTCAATGGATTAAGCATCCACCATAATTCTAGACAAGTTCATATCATTGTGGATCGTGGTTGTACGACACTCTTCTTTCACAAGGTCTGCAACACCGGTCAGAAACCTACTTCTCTCATTCGTAGAGTTAGACACCTAAGATGAACCATACCTAGACAACATGGTGAACTTCAAGGAATACACCTCAACACTCATATTGTCTTGCTTGAGATTAATGAACTCTTCCACCTTCTCCTCCCTCTTTTCACGGGAAAAATACTTTTCTAAGAATCCTTAAACTCTTCCCACTCTATAGGACCCGAATCAACCGACCAATTATATTTCCATTGAGTGTACCATACTTGAGCAACCTCCCTCAATTGGTACGAAACTAACTCTGCTTTCTTCCTAGAAGTCACCTCCATGGTACTCAACACCTTATACACTCCATCATGAAACTCTTGGGGATCCTCTCTTACCTTAGAGACAAGAAATATAGGAGGATTCATCCACACAAAGTACCTCAATCTAGAAGTCATATTACTCTCCAACGTATTCACCCTAGGCCCAACATCTCTAATCACATGAGTAGTCATAAATCGAGCTAAATCAAGTAAAGCCTCTCTAATGTCCCCATTAGTGATGTCCGGGGAACCACCAGAACATCATTACCTTCTTCCACAATAGAAGCTTGAGCATTTCTATCACGTTGAGCTCCTTGAGCACCTTGAGCTCCTTGAAGAACTTGCTCAACTTGGGAGGAATTTCCTCATTCACCCTTCCCTCTTCCAACCTTCTAGCGGCTGTCCTTCTAGTATTCATCTTCCTACAAAATAAAAGGAAAGAATTTAGAAGGACACTCATAATGCTTTACTCTACGGCACGACACAAGAGTAGAAAAGAAGGGAACTCTATTGTCCTATAGCCTCTCACTCATGGATGTGTCGCGACTCACACCAATAAACAATACTCTACTAGACGTGGCTTTTTGAGACTTTTTGATTCCTAAGACAACCTTCATAACCTATGCTGTGATACCAAGTTTGTAATGACCCAAAGTACCCCTTAGAAGTTAGGGCAACCTTCGAGTCATCACATGGCATACTTGACCTCTCAGAGGTCTTTTGCAAGCAATTACTAAGTATCATAATATGCCAATCTTAGACTAAAGAATACTTGGGACACGGCCCATATAATCGAATATAGAAAAATAATGTCTATTACAATACTTTCAATAAAAGAAGTCTAAAGACGATAATGTCCTCGAATGGAGTGAGAACATACCCCAACTGTGCTTGAACAATTACTAGATTCCAAGCTTGCTTCAAGACACCTCTCACTTGCTAGTAACTCCTTCAGAGATAGACAAAAAGTATGGAATTAGAACAATGCATGTACTAAGTATGACATAATGCATAAAATCATGAGAAACAGACATTTATAAGAAACATGGTCTTTTTGATTAAAACGTCATATAATAATATAGAAGTATCACATGTCATAAAAAATTCACATATCATTCACATATCACAAGATAGAATCAATAACATATATAAACATGAGATTGTCCTACTAAAGGTGATTCTAAGGCTCACTTGACTAAGTTATGAAGAGACCGCCCATAAAATCCCTTCACACACACCAAAGATATCCTTTAGAGTACCTAAGATAAGATTATTCATATTTCATTAGAGTAACGCCCTAAAAGAAACTAAGGTGAACTGGAGCTTCATGGTTGTTTCTTGAGTTAATTTTAAGTTAAAATGAGTTACTTTAGTTTCCTTAGTCGGTGTGTGAAGTTTGGTTAATTTTGGAGGTCAAACGACCAAGAACGTCCATGACGTTTGGAAGGTGTGCCTTAGAAAGTACTTGTGTGTCTTGAGGTGTTTGAGTGAGTTTTACGTGTTCGTTTTTCTTGAAACTTGTATGAGATGTTCCTAAGACATTGAAGACCATTTTTAGGGGTTTACCATTTGGTTACAACCCCACCTAGGACCCACAAGATGGCCCTAGAGAAGGGACCAAGACTTGGACAAAACTGCCAAAAATCAGTGTCCATCGACGAGCCAATCGACGGCCCGTCGACCAGGCGACGGATCATCGACTTGGTACGTCGTTTGGACAAGAATCCCTGAAGGTTTGAGATTTGCAGTCCCAAGCAATTACAACCCATCGACGGCGCGTCGGTTGACAAACGGCCCATCGGTAGGTAACCGTCGATTGAAACTTGTCCAAAAGCTATCTTTTCCTGTTAAGTCTTGGGGTGTTTTGGAAATTCACCCCAAGTCTTTTAGGAACCTAGGATGTTTATTTTAGGGTTCATTAGGTATATTAAAGTGTACTAAACCCTAAGACCTAATTTTAGACCTCATTTCCTAAAACCCCAGAACCCCTATCCGTTAGAATTCTCTCTCAAGTCTCTTTGGAAACTAGAAGTCAAGAACAGCTAGGAAGGCTGTTTTGGTAGTGTTCTTAATAAAAAATCAGTGGCTTTCTCTTGAATTTGAGGTATGGTATCCATCCTTGAACATTCTTCCATTCAAGGAGTCAATTCCAAAAGATTTCAAAAAGGGTTTTCAAACTCTACTTTCTTCTATCTTTTATTCTAAGCATGGGTCTTCTTGTAAAAGTGTTTTAATGATTCAAATGTGTTTATTCTAGCATTAATTGATGATTTTAGTGTCAAAAACCTTATGAACTCATGTTTATGCATATTTCAAACTTTTAGCTTAAGAAATGGGTTAAAGTGAACATGTTTGTGTAGAGAATGAACGTTGGTTTTCTTGTGTTGTTATGTTGGTTTAGGTACTGACCTAAGGACTTTATTATGATGAAACATTGAGAAAATGATTATGGGTGGTAATGGCTTGGTTAAATGGTGATTTGCTTATATTGCATAGTTCCTATTATAAATTGCTCTTGAGTGGTATGACCCACCTTCTTGGTGGCGGTGTTTACTTGATGAAATTGATATTACTTAGTATACTTTGTGAATATGATTTTGAAGGTATAATATGTGAAATGAAGAGATATTGGAAATGGGTCTTGTATTGTGTTTTGTGAAGCTTGAATTATATGTTTGACCTAGATTATGCCTCAATGAAATATATGATTATGTGAAGCATGTAAGGTGTGTGAGTTGATGAATGAAGGTCTAAAGCATGTATAGAAGTAATGTGAATGAAATGATGCTTATATGCAAGGTGTGCTCACATGTACATACACACACTTAAGTGAATGTATGAGGCTAAGTTGAGAAAAAAGGGGACTCTTGGGGTGAACACTCTTCGTGAGTTGAGATCAAGTGTTTAGTAGCAACCCCACTATTCCTAATGAGCTTACCAAGATAGGTTGGATGATGAATGCCCTTCGTGAGTTGAGATGTGGTATTCACTATTTATCCTTAACCTATAGTTTATAATGTTCAAAATCCGTGGGGAGTTATGCCTAGCACCGAGAGTATATGAAGAAGAGGTGGATTACACTTCGTGAGTTGAGATGTTGTATTCCAATGTACCTCTTGAGATGAGTAATCCTCATTAGTAGAGAATGAGTTACTTAGTAGCAATCTCATTATCCCTTAACTATGTGCCCATATAGGTGTAGCTATTGGGAAAGCTATGTAAAAGCTAAGAAGTATGACCTTACTCTAGGCAAGTAATGATCCATCATTCGATAGGGGTTAATACCGGGATTCCATGTCTAGCTCTCATGGTATTTGTCGGTTAAGCTACCCCCCCACAAAAGTAATGAAAGTACTAAGTAATCTAAAAGAATGTGATACCTATGTGAATTGAATGAACTAAGTCTTTTAAAAGAACGTGCTACTTAGGGTGGGTGGTGGTATGGGACGCTATCTATCCATTGCACTATGTAGGACCTTCCGAAAGGGAAGACTTGGTGCCAAACTTTCTCAAAGAGTGTACTACTTAGGGTAGGTGGTGGTATGGGACGCTATCTACTCATTGCACTAAGTAGGCATTCAGAAAGGGAAGTCTTTGGTGTTTTATTGGGTGTTTTTGTAATGTCTTGTGATTGAGTGGTGACTTGTTATCCCGAGGTGAGTAAGCCGAAATGAGTAGTCTTGAGGATCTCTTTGGTGTGTATTGAAGGAAGTGTTTAGACGTTTTCTTCATATCTTACTTTGGAGAGTCTTAGCATAATCCTTAGGTAGGGAAACTCCTATCGAAATGAGTTCACTTCCTGAATGACAGTGCCTTGGAAATTCACCATTGTTGGAGTCTTTAGTTCACTGTAATGATTTTAACTCACTGTAATGTTTTCTATGGTTCACTATGATTTTAGTTAAATTATTGTGAAGTGCTCAATCCATGGGAATCCATTAGGAGCGCTAAGTGGGAGTAGTAGTGTGGGATGCTACTCTCACATTGCACTTAGTGTGACCTAAGAGTCCTATTGGAGAAGTGTATTTGCGTGAAATCCGTATAAATGAATGGGTTACTATTAAGTTTGGGAACTTCACTGTAAATTCTCTTTTTTGGTTAAAATTATGGAAATCATTCTTTAAGTGTTAAATTATGTTTCTTATGATGTTTTGTTTCTAGATTCATGAATGTTATAATTATTTGGCATGAAAGCTTATTTTACTAAAATGTCCCTTTTTACATGATTTTGCATATGCCATATTTAGTATATTGTTTTGTACTAACCCCATACTTTTCTATACTCTATAAGTATAGGTTGGAAGCTTTTGAAGGTTTAAAGGTGAAGCTTGGGAAAGTTCCTCTCAAGACAAAGTATGTCCTCATACCTTCGAGGGCATAGTCCTTTTCTTAGTTTCTTATTAAAGAATTATTACGTATTTTCCTTTTAATGTAAAGGGACTTGTCCCTAAGATATTATGTCGTGTCTGTAAGTTGGGTTGTGACGATGAGATTCTCTAAGTATTTATGAAAGACTTCCTTTATTTATTTATTCGTGAAAAGTTTTAAATTCCGCACTACTTTTCATGTCTTATGTAATGAACGATTGTTTAAGGGCTTGTACAAGACCCCAAAGGGTCAAGTACGCCCGCTCATGGTCCGAGGGCTATCTCTATATTCTAGGGGGTGCTTTTGGGTCGTGACAGACTTGGTATCAAAGCATAAGGTTTTGGTAAATAGTTTAAGGTCTAAAAGTCTTGCAAGCCACATCTAGTAGTATCTTGCGCATTGGTGTGAGTCGTGACACATCCATGCACAAGAGGCTATAGGATGATAGAAGTTTCACTTTCTTCTCTATTCTAATGTCGTGCCTTAGAGTTGAGTTCTATAAGATGTCTTTTCTCAACCTCTTCTCTTTGTGTTTATAGGACATGAATACGAGGAGATCAACCGCTAAATGGGAGGAGGGAGGTGTAGCTAATGAGAGTATCCCTCCCCGTGTTGACCAAGTTTCTATTGTTGTCCTAGAGGAAGAAAATGTGGAGGTTCCCCTTCAAGAACCTCAAGTGCCTCCGGAACCCCAAGGGCCTCAAGTGCCTCCTATGACTCAAGATCCTTTTGTTGATGGTGATATGACTAATGCGGAGTGAACTTGACCTAACTCATGACGGCTCAAGCTCATGTCATCAACCATCAATTTGTTGCCCAAGCTAATCAGGGAGACATACCCCAACCAAATGCTAGTACACCCGCTTCTAGGATTTGGGATTTCATGAGGATGAACCCTCCCACTTTTCATGGCACTAAGGTGGATGAAGATCTACAAGGCTTCATAGATGATTTTTTCACAGTGGTAGATGCTATGGGTGTGACCCCTAGGGAGAAAGCGGAGTTAGCCGCTTACCAACTTAAGGATGTTGCTGAAGTGTGGTATGAACAATGGAGAAGTGAGAGACCCTTAGAAAGGGGTCCGGTTGATTGGGAAGAATTCAAAGAGGCTTTTCTAGATAGGTTCTTTCCCCTAGAGTGGAGGAAGAATAAGATGGTTGAATTCATTAACCTTCGTCAAGGGGGAATGAGTGTAAAAGTGTACTCTCTCAAATTCACCCAACTCTCTAAGTATGCCCTAACCATGGTAGCGAACACTAGGGCTAGGATGAACCAATTTGTGATAGGAGTGTCTAGCTTGGTGGAGAAATAGTGTCGTACGACAATGATTCTTAATGACATAGATATTTCTAGGCTCATGGTTTATGCACAACAAATTGAGGAGTCGAAAATTAGGGAGATAAGGGAAGAGGATAAGAGCCCTAGGTCGGATGATTTTAGTCACCAAAAGCCTAAGAAGAGGTTCTATCACCAAGATTCTTCAATGGGAAACAAGGATAGGTCTACAAACCAACATTCCCAAGGTGGTGGCCATACTTTTGAAAGGTCTAGGTGTCCTACTTGTGGAAAGAAACATTCGGGTAAGTTTCATGACGGAACGGATGGTTGTTTTAGTTGTGGTAGAAAAGGACACAAGATGAGGGACGGCCCTAGCATCAAAGCAATAGGTAAATATGTTAATAAATCTTCCCTGGATCCTAATTCTCCCAAGAACAACCCTTCCTTTGAGATGGGAGCTAGGAAGGATAACTAATCCGGATTTTATAGTCTTGGAAAGCCTTAACGCTTTATGATTATTGTTTTTATGTTATGAAATGAGTTTATGTGTTTTTATAGTTCACATGATCATGTCATCTTGATGAATTGCTCAAAGAATGAATTTTTGAAAAGTTGCATGTTTAACAGTGATACAGTGAACAGTGTACCGTAAGAATCTTGAGTTTTGAAAAAAATTTGCCTTGCCTTGATTGAAGTTTCAATGTGTTCAAAAGTGTTGTATATGAGAATGTTTAATGTTGGAGAAGGTAGTTCCTCCATAAGAGAAGTTTCAGAATGTATTTTGACTTTGTGAAGTTTGGTAAAAGTTGCTTATGTTGCTAAGTGTATGAAAGTGTGAAATGATGCTCCTTGTTAGTTGATGCTGTGATTTTGAATGTTTTGATTTGATTGTAATGTGTTATTTGATGCTAAGTGAGTCCTTGATGGTCCTATAGTTTTAGTGTCATTCGAGGACGAATGTTATCCCAAGTGGGGGAGAATGTAATGCCCTAAAATGAACTAAGGTGAACTAGAGATTCGTTGTTGTTTCTTGAGTTAAGTTTAAGTTAAAATGAGTTAATTTACTGTCCTTAGGCAGTGTGTGAAGTTTGGTTAATTTTGGAGGTCAAACGACCAAGAACGTCCATGACGTTCGGAAGGTGTGCCTTAGAAAGTACTTGTGTGTCTTGAGGTATTTGAGTGAGTTTTACGTGTTCGTTTCGCTTGAAACTTGTACCAGATGTTCCTAAGACATAGACGACCATTTTTAAGGATTTAAAGTTCGAGTAATATCCTAGGACCCACAAGAGGGCCCTAAAGAAGTGCCCAAGACTTGGACCAAACTGCCAAAAAACAGTGTCCATCAATGAGCCAATCGACGGCCCGTCGACCAGGCGACGGATCGTCGACTTGGTCCATCGTTTAGAAAAGAATCCCTGCAGGTTTGGGAGTTGCAGTCGTAACCAACGACACCCCATCGACGGGGCATCGGTAGACAAACGGCGTGTCGGTAGGGAGCCGTCGATTGAAGCCTGTCCAAAAGCTGTCTTTTCCTGTTAAGTCTTGGGGTGTTTGGGAAATTCACCCCAAGTCTTTAAGGACCCTTGGACGTTTATTTAGGGTTTATTTGGTATATTAAAGTGTACTAAACCCTAAGACCTAATTTTAGACCTCATTTCCTAAAACCTCGAAACCGCTCTCCCATAGAATTCTCTCTCAAGTGTCTTTGGAAACTAGAAGTCAAGAAGATCTAGGAGGTCTGGTTTGGGCGTGTTCTTTATAAAAAATCAGTGGTTTTGTCTTGAATTTGAGGTATGGTATCCATCCTTGAACACTCTTCCATTCAAGCAGTCAATTCGAAATGATTTCAAAAAGGGTTTTCAAACTCTACTTTCTTCTATCTTTTATTCTAAGCATGGGTCTTCTTGTAAAAGTGTTTTAATGATTCAAATGTGTTTATTCTATCATTAATTGATGATTTTAGTGTCAAAAAACTTATGAACTCATGTTTATGCATATTTCAAACTTCTAGCTTAAGAAATGGGTTAAGTTAACATGTTTGTGTAGAGAATGAACGGTGGTTTTATTGTGTTGTTATGTTGGTTTAGCTACTGGCCTAAGGGCCTTATTATGATGAAATATTGAGAAAATGATTATAGCTGGTGATGGATTAGTTAAATGTTGAGTTGCTTTTATTGCATAGTTCTTACTATAAATTGCTCTTGAGTGGTATGATCAACCTTCTTGGTGGCGGTGTTTACTTGTGGAACTTGATATTACTTAGTATTCTTTGTGATTATGATTTTGAAGGTATAATATGTGAAATGAAGAGATATTGGAAATGGGTCTTGTATTGTGTTTTGTGAAGCTTGAATTGTATGTTTGACCTAGATTATGCCTAAACGAAGTATATGATTATGTGAAGCATGTAAGGTGTGTGAGTTGATGAATGAATGTCTAAAGCATTTATAGAAGTAATGTGAAGAAATGATGCTTATATGCAAGGTGTGATCACATGTACACACACACACTTAAGTGAATGTATGAAGCTAAGTTGAGAAAAAAGGGGAGTCTTGGGGTGAACACTCTTTGTGAGTTGAGATGAAGTGTTTAGTAGCAACCCCACTATTCCTAATGAGCTTTCCAAGATAGGTTTGAGGATGAATTCCCTTCGTGAGTTGAGATGTGGTATTCACTACTTATATTTAACCTATAGTTTATAATGTTGAGAATCCGTGGGGAGTTATACCTAGCACCGAGAGGATATGAAAAAGAGGTGGATTACACTTCGTGAGTTGAGATGTTGCATTCGAATGTACCTCTTGAGATGAGTAATCCTCGTTAATAGAGAATGAGTTACTTAGTAGCAATCTCCTTATCCCTTAACTATGTGCCCACATAGGTGTAGCTATTGGGAAAGCCATGTAAAAGCTAAGAAGTATGACCTTACTCTAGGTAAGTAAGGATCCCTCATCCGATAGGGGTTAGTATCGGGATTCCATCTGTAGCTCTCATGGTCTTTGTCGGTTAAGCTAAACCCCCACAAAAGTAATGAAAGTACTAAGTCTTCTAAAAGAATGTGATACCTATGTGAATTGAATGAACTAAGTCTTCTAAAAGAACGTGCTACTTAGGGTAGGTGGTGGTATAGGACGCTATCAATCCATTTCACTAGGTAGGACCTTCCGAAAGGGAAGACTTGGTGCCAAACCTTCTAAAAGAGTGTACTACTTAGGGTAGGTGGTGGTATGGGATGCTATCTACTCATCGCACTAAATAGGCATTCAAAAAGGGAAGTCTTTGGTGTTTTGTTGGGTGTTTTTCTAATGTCTTGTTATTCAGTGGTGACTTGTTCTCCCGTGGTGAGTAAGCCGAAATGGGTAGTCTTGAGGATCATTTTGGTGTGTATTGAAGAAAGTGTTTAGACGTTTTCTTCATGTCTTACCTTGGAGTGTCTTAGGATAATCCTTTGGTAGGGAAACTCCTACGAAAATGAGTTCACTTCCTCATTGACAATGCCTTGGAAATTCACCATTGTTGGAGTCTTTAGTTCACTGTATAGCTTTTAACTCACTGTAATGTTTTCTATGGTTCAATATGATTTTTGTTAAATTATTGTAAAGTGCTCAATCCATGGGAATCCATTAGGAGCGCTAAGTGGGAGTAGTAGTAAGGGATTCTACTCTCACATTGCACTTAGTGTGACCTAAGAGTCCTATTGGAGAAGAGTATTTGCGTGAAATCCGTATAAATAAATGGGTTATTGTTAAGTTTGGGAACTTCACTGTAAATTCTTTTTTTTGGTTAAAATATTTTGGAAATCCTTCTTTAAGTGTTAAATGATGTTTCTTATGATGTTTTGTTTCTAGATTCATGAATGTTATAATCATTTGGCATGAAAGCTTATTTTACTAGGGGGTGTTATCGGGTCGTTACATTTAGTTAAACTCCCTACCTAGAATTACTAAGACTCACCTAAGCAAGACATGAAGAGACCACCCATACACCCTCTTCAAGCCTACCTAAGAAATCCTCAAAGCTACTCTAGATAAGTAATTTTTTATTAACATTCCATTACTTAAGTAATTATGCTCATTATATCATTTAAGAAGTGTTCAACACTTAAGGACATTCACATAATGGTCTTGGAGAAGACCTACGGCACACACACACTAATATATTCAAAGCCTAGTCGTGCAATGTCTATATAGCGTCACATTCAACTACCTAAACTTCATAGTACTTATCCAACACTAGCATGTATCCCACATGATGATAATAGGCAATAAACGACATTGACCATACTAGCTAGGCATGGAATCCGGAGTCATAAACCTACTCTAATAGAGGGTGTTCTACTTTCCAATGGTAGAAGTAGGACACATCCCATGTAGGCGCACATGGTTATGGAATATCGAGGGTTTCTTTGTTCTCTAATTTCATCTTATTTAGATCAACTTCCCAAGCATACTCACTCGGTGCTAGCCTTTGTTCTCATAGAATATTTCAATAAAGGAGTACATGAAGAGGTTCCATATCTAGTGCATAACCAAATCACAACACACCTTACCAAAGAGGGTCCATTAGGGCTGCGTACAATGGCTAAGAGGATATATCAATGATTTTCATAAGGATGACCATTACAACTTTCAAATTCAAGGATATCACAACCTTCTTTTTACAAGGTTCCACATAATGACCTTCTTTACTATATTCAAGGTCATGTTCTATTCACACATATACATTCATTACAAAGGGTGTTCTAACCTACTAAGTCAAGGGTTCATACTCATATTCATAATGTATCAAGTAAGAGACACAACTCTACTAAAATAAGACACATATACCTTCCATTATCACATATAACATGTCATTCAAGATGCACATAGGGACAAATAGTATACTTTCAAGTCATCCTACATACTCCTACAGATTCATAAAAATATCCCATCCTAATTATCGTAAAGTCAACTAGGAAGATTCTCACTTCAACATCAAGTATACACACACAAGACATCACCATAGCCTATCATGATCACATATCTTCAATTAAGAGATCTCATGCTTTTACTTTACATGAACACATAATTCATCAAGACATTCATAATACTCAAATAATCAAGTTATAACATTATAATATCATAATACATGAAGTGATGACGACGAGGCCGCATTCTTCACAAGTATATCACATAAGCACCGCCACCATAAGTGAATTGTAAGGTCTCGAAAATGACATAAGTGAACTAGATCCTAAAATTATTGTCATGATGATATAAGATCCTAAAATGGTCTAAAATGTTGTATCGAGGAAGTATCTAAGAGTTTAGGTGCATTGGAAGTGAAACGTCAAGGACGACTAAGACATTCCACGACTATGTCACCTATGTGCCTCATATGTGGTTCTATGTGTTTATGTGTTATTAATGATGTTGTGAAGTCCTTAAATTAGTTATTATGGTATATATAGTCCTTAAATTAGTTATTATGGTATATATAGTCAGTGTGTCAATTTTCGTGAAGTTTGGAGATCAAACGCTCTAGAACGTCCATGACGTTCGAAAGATGTGCCTTGGAATGACCTTGTGTGTCTAGCATGTTTCATCGATTTTTACGTGTTTGTTTTGGGTGAAATATATGTGAGATGTCGTACACTCATATAAAAGCATTTTTGGGTTGGAAACGTCCGGGAAAATATCCCCAAGGACCATCCAAGGGTCCTTGAGGAAGGACCCAAAGTTGGTGCCAAGGCTGCCCAAGACAGCCCAAATCACGGAGGCAATCGACGCCCAGTGGGTCAGTCGACGCCCCGTTGGTAGGGTCTCATCTATTTGGAATTAGTCGTGGGTGAATATAAGCCAAGGACCATCCTCATTCTCAAATTACGGACCAACAAGACTCTCCGTTGGTGGTCAGTCCGTCGATGGCACTGTCTCCTTCGTGTAGTTCACTGCCAAGTGAGGGGTGAACTTGTAAATTCACCCCACTTCAAAATAAGAGGTTTTTAGATTCATAAGGGGTCTTTTGAGTATTTTAAATGTGTTTATAAGTCTTTAACACTTAGAAGGTTTCATTCTTCAAATATCAAAATCCCAAAATCCCTTAAAAATTCCTTAAGACTCCATATAAGCCAAAATTCAAGGAAGAGCTTGGATTGGAGTTTTTTGTGGTGATTTTTTATCAAATGTAAGGATTATATTAACTGAGGTATGGTTTTTCATCCTTGAAACTCGTTTCATCAAGGATCCCAACTTTCCAAGATGTTTTCTAAAGTTTTCAAAGTAGAACTTGACCTATTTCATGATCTACCATGGTTCTTGCATTAAAGGTTTTTAATCATTGAAGAGTGATTGAATTGTTGTTATTAAGATGATTTTAACATAATTAACCTATGAACCCATGTAATTGATGAAACCTAGTTTTTGACTAATTTATGGGTTACTTGATACTAATCTAATGCTTATGAATTAATGTGTAGTTTGTTATGGGCTTTCTAATGATGTAAGAATTGTATTCAATTGATATCTAATTGGTCTTAGACTGATAAATCTATATTGAATTGACTTATATTCATTGAATATTATAGTTTATTTATTGAATTGATGTTCATGGCCATGGGTAAGGGTCTTATGATATTGAATTGGATAATTTTGCATTAGATCAAAGTGTTGAGGATGAAGTGGTGGTACTCTGCCCCATTTCCCTTTATTAAATGTTAAATAGACTTCAATTATGTTGTGATTGGTTTGGTCCACTTATGGTGGCGGTGTTATGTGAATTTATGTGGCCTTGTCGGCGTTTTTTAAGTATTATGATGATCATGGCCTTGTCAGCACTACTTGAAGTAATATGGCTATTTTTGTAACTGATTATATGAAGTATGATCATATTTAACTATATTTGAAGTAATGTGAAAGTATGTGTTTCTTCTATTGATGGTATCTAGGTGATCATGTTAGACTAATGACTATGTGTTTTGTGTAGTCTTAGAGTTGATGCATGATTGTTTCTACTTGGCTATTTGAGTCTAAAATGTTTATATTGATGATTATATAGTAGTGTATAGGATGTATTAAAGATTATAATGGTTGTGCTTATGTGCTTCTAGAATAACATGTAATATATGCTAAAGCATGTATGAATGTGAATATGTGATGTCTTGACTTAGGAAGCTAAAGCATCTTAGTATTGTAGGTATGAATGTTTAGGTGAGACCTTGAATGATGATAAGAGGGTCTTTTATATGAAACCTTGAACCTAGTGGTAACGTATGAAATTTGAAGTCGAAAGCCGTAATGGTATCCTTCATGAAATGAATGATCGACTTAAGGTTGATTGGCTAGAACAAAATCATATCAAACCATAGGAAAGTCATGATGAGCTTCTTGATGCCATTGTAAGGCAGCCCCTAGAGGACCTCTTATGTAGTGTAAATGTAATTGGGTTATGAAATTGAAATGGAATACCTTTGTGTGAACCTTAATGTGAATTAATCTATGAGAATTAAGGCTAGCGCCGAGTGAGTATGGCAAGGGAAGTAGTTCTAGTTAAAGTATGAGGCTAGAATACAAAGTAAGCCCTTCATATTCCTTAACCATGTGCCTACATGAGATGTGTCCAAGTTCTACCATTGGCAAGTACAACAACCTCATCGAAGTACGATAGAACTCCGGATTCCATGTGTTGCTACCATGGTGTATGTCTGTTATTTCCTATTCTCATCATGTGGGATACCTATTAGCATTAGAGAAGTTCTATGAGGTTTAGGTGGTGGTATGGGAATCTATGTAAACATTGCAAAATAGGCTTTGAAGATGTTAGTAAGAGTCCCTAGGTCTTCTCCAAGACCATTACTTGAATGTCCTTATGTGATGAATGTCTCTTACATAAACTAATGAACTAATGACGTATGTTAGAAATCATGTAAATGCATGAGTACCTAATCTAAAGTGACTTAATGATTCCTTAGTTAAGTGTGTATGGAATGATATCTTCATGTATTATCTATGGAAGTCTTGAGAACGACTCTAGTTAGGGAAGTTGGTTGTTATGCTCGACATGATCTAAAATTAGGAAGTCTTAAGGATTATTTAGGTAACCTTGAAGAGGGTCTATGGGCGTTCTCTTATAGGAGTACTTAAGTAAGTCTTTTGATATCCTTGGTAAAGGAGATGTCATATTATGCATGTTATGTGTTTGGTGTATTGTAAGTGTGTATGTGTTCTATTATGAGTAGTGTTAGGATCGTTTAGGCACATTTAAAGAGGGTGTATGAGCGGTCTCTCTTTGAGTGACTTAAGTGAATCTTAGGATATATTTAAGTGGGATGATTATGTGCTAGCCGATGTTTAAAAATGAAGTAAGGTTATTGTAAAGTGACCTTTAAGATTTGTTAAATTGTATAATGTTATCTTATGTGTTTCTAAGTTGATAAATGTTGTTCTTATGATTATATTACAATATTTAAATGAAAATATACATATTTCCAATAAATGTCCGTTTTCATGATTTTTATGCATTATGCCATACTTAGTACATGTGGTTGTACTAATTACATGCTTTTATCTATCTCAATAGTGGTTGGTAGGTGAGGAGCAATTGGGAAGCAAGACTTTGATCATAGCATCGTTCAAGAGAAGTTGAAGTATGATCTCATTTGACTCGAGGGCATATATGTCTTTTATTGTTCTTTTATGAAGTATTGTAATAGACTTAGTAGTACTATATTTAGTAATTCGTATGGGCCGTGTCCCAAGTACTCTTATGTCTAAGATTGTTGAGATTGAGACTTAGTATTTCTTATTACTTTAAATGAAAGAGTTTTTAAAGACTATGATATTTGTGAAAAGTTTTAATTCCGCACTACTTTTCACTATGTATATGCGATGAATGATATGAAAGGTCTTGTATAAGACCTCCGAGAGGTCGAGTACGCCGATTGCAATCCGAGATTGTGACCTATCTTCTAGGGTGTGGTCTTGGGATATGACAAGCTTGGTATCAGAGCATAGGATGTGAAAATAGTCTTAGGAATCAAAAAGTCTCATCAAGTCATGTCTAGTAGAGTCTCGACCATCGGTGTGAGTCGTGACACGTCTATGGGTGAGAGGCTATAGGATGATAGAGTTTCCTTCTTTTCAACTTCTATGTCGTGCGGTAGAGTAAATGTTATGAGTATCCTTCTTAATTTGTTTTCTTGTGTTTCTAGGAGATGAATACTATAAGATGGCCGCTAGAAGTTTGGAAGAGGAAAGGGTGAAAGAGGAAGTTCCTCCTCAAGTTAAGGAAGTTAAGCAAGTTGAGCAAGTTGAGCAAATTCCTCAAGATGGTCAAGGAGTCCAAGGAGATCAAGGTGCTCAAGTTCCTCCCCAAGGTGATCATGTCCCTAATGTGGAAGGAGGTAATGAGGTTCCGGTTGTTCCCCCGGGATTGACTAATAGAGAGATTAGAGAGGCTTTGTTTGCTTTATCACAAGCCGTGACTTCTCAAGTGAATTTGAGTATGGTGCCTAGGGTGAATGTTGTGGAGAGCACTATGACCTCTTGGTTGAGAGACTTTGTGAGGATGAATCCTCCTATCTTTCTTGGCTCTAAGGTAGGTGAAGTCCCCAAGAGTTCCTTGATGGTGTGTACATGGAGTTGAGTGCTATGGGGGTTACATCTAGTGAGAAGGCGGAGTTGGCTTCCTATCAATTTAATTTGGTACACTCAATGTAAGGATAATAGGTCGGTGGAGTCGGATCCTATTGAGTGGGAAGAATTTAAGGTAGTTTTTCTAGGTAAGTACTTTCCCCGTGAGAGGAGGGAGGTTAAGGTAGAGGAGTTTATAAATCTCAAGAAAGACAATATGAATGTTGAGGAATACTCTTTGAAGTTCTCAACATTGTCTAGATATGAACCTTCCCTAGTGTCTAATTTAAGGGATGAAATGAGTCATTTTGTGACCAGGGTCGCCGACTTAGTGAGGGAAGAATGTCGTACGGCTATGCTACATGATGATATGACCTTAGATAGACTCATGGTGTATGAACAATCAATTGAAGAGTCCAAACTTACGAGGATGTCAAGAAACTTGAAAAGAAGTGGTTCCAGTGATCAAGGGCAACCTAGATCCAAAAAGAGGGCTCCAACTCAAGAAGAATCTAGGAGTGCTAAGTTCAAGATTGAGAAAGGAGGTAGTTCTCAAAATGACAAACCTACATGTGTCAATTGTGGCAAGAAACATTATGGTGAGTGTCTATTGGGTACCAGTTGTTGCTTTGGATGTGGAAAGTATGGACACAAAGTGAGAGATTGTCCTAATAGAGATGGTAATAAGGTTGCTCCTAGTGTTCCAAAGGACGATGCTCCAACAAAAAGGCGTTTCTATGCACTCTGGACTAGAGGAGAGAAGACGGATGAGAGTGATGATGATGTTGGTAAGTATTATTTCTCTTGTTGTGATATGACTTCCTTCTAAGTGTGGGAGTATGGTTAGATAGATGGGATACAAAGTCCTAGAAGTTTCTTGCATGAGCATGGTGTTTAGGAGTTTTATTGGAATTGAATTTCATTAACTTCCTTCATTGTGTGTTTTATGAAGCCATGATCATGTTGTAAAAGATGTTTATATGATGTTACCTTACACATTAGCATGTTTCTATCATGAATTGTCTAAAAATTGCGTTTTTGAAAACAATTGCACAATTCACTGTAAAGCACTGGTAGTTCACTGAATTTTTTTTGAAATTTGACAAATTGAATCTTTGGTCTAAAATTGTTGTAATGTTGTTAGAACTGATGTGTATGAGTATAATAATGAATATAAAATTAGTTTGTGCTATTTGGAATGAAGGATGTGTGTTTTGTAGCATGATGAGTTATAGAGTTTATTCTAGTTTCTTGTTGTGTTGTGTATATCTTGACTATGTGAAAAATTGATGTTTTATCCTTGACTATGTGTTGGATAGTATGGTTTTGAGCTGCTAGTTGAATTTCTATTCCTAGAAGTGTTCGGAGAGTGCCAAGTGTCATTCGAGGACGGATGTTGTTCAAATGGGGGAGATTGTAAGGTCTCGAAAATGACGTAGGTGAAATACAGCCTAACATTGTTGTAATGATGGTCTAAAGTCATAAAATATTCTATAATGTTGTATTGAGGCAGTAACTAAGATTTTAGGTGCATTGGAAGTCAATCATCAAGGGACGACTAAGACGTTCGACGACTAAGTCACCTATGTGCTTCATATGTGGTTATATGTGTTTATCCGTGATTCATGATGTTTTGAAGTCCTTAAATTAGTTATTATGGTATATATAGTCAGTGTGTCAATTTTCGTGAAGTTTGGAGATCAAACGCTCTAGAACGTCCATGACGTTCGAAAGATGTGCCTTGGAATGACCTTGTGTGTCTAGCATGTTTCATCGACTTTTACGTGTTCATTTTGAGTGAAATTCATGTGAGAGGTCCTAAAATCATATACGAGCATGTTTGAGTTGGAAACCACCGGGAAAATATCCCCAAGGACCATCCAGGGGTCCTTGAGGAAGGACCCAAAGTTGGTGCCAAGGCTGCCTAAGATAGCCCAAACCACGGAGGTAATCGACTCACAGTGGATCAGTCGACTCCCCGGTGGTAGGTTATCATCGATTGGGAGTTTGTATTGGATGAATATCAGCCAAGTACCATCCTCAGTCCCAAACCACGGACCAACAGGACGGTCCGTTGGTTGAGGGACGGTCTGTTGGTGGTCAGTCCATCGATGGCACTGTCTCCTGCGTGCAGTTCACTGCCAAGTGAGGGGTGAACTTGTAAATTCACGCCACTCCAAATACGAGGTTTAGAGGTTCCTAAGGGTCTTTTGGGTATTTTAAATGTGTTTATAAGTCTTGAACACTTAAAATATTTCATTCTTCAAAATCAAAACCCCAAAATCCCTTAGAAATTCCTTAAGACTCCATTGAAGCAAAAATTCAAGGAAGAGCTTGGATTGGAGATTGGAGTGGTGATTCTTCATCAAATTTAAGGATTATCTTAATTGAGGTATGGTTTTTATCCTTGAAACTCGTTTCATCAAGGAGCCCCACTTTCCAAGATGTTTACTAAAGTTTTATAAATTGAACTTGACCTATTTCATGATCTACGATGGGTTCTTGCATTAAAGGTTTTTAATCATTGAATAGCTATTGAATTGTTGTTATTAAGATGATTTTAACTTAATTTACTTATGAACACATGTAATTGATGAACCCTAGTTTGACTAATTTATGGGTTACTTGATATTTTTCTAATGCTTATGAATTAACGTGTAGTTTCTTATAGGCTTTCTAATGATATAAGAGTTGTATTCAATTGATGTCTAATTCGTCATAGATTTATAAATCTATATTGTATTGACTTAGATTCATTGAATATTATAGCTTATGTATTGAATTGATGTTCATGGCCATGGGTAAGAGCCTTATGATATTGAATTGGATGATTTGGCATTGGATTAAAGTGTTGAGGATGAAGTGGTGGTACGCTGCCGTATTTCCCTTTATTTAATGATAATTAGACTTCAATTATGTTGTGATTGGTTTTGTCCACTTATGGTGGCGGTGTGATGTGAATTGATGTGGCCTTGTCGGCGTTATTTTAAGTATTATTATTATCATGGCCTTGTCGGCACTATTTGAAGTAATATGACTATTTGTGTAGTAGATTATGTGAAGTATGATCATATCTAACTATATGTGAAGTAATGTGAAAGTATGTGTTTCTTCTATTGATGTTATCTAGGTGATCATGTTAGACTAATGACTATGTGTTGTGTCTAGTCTTAGAGTTGATGCATTATTGTTCCTACTTGGCTATATGAGTCTATAATGTTTATATTGATGATGATATAGTAGTGTATAGGATGGCTTAAAGCTGATAATGGTTGTCCTTATGTGCTTCTAGAATAACATGTAATATGTGCTAAAGTGAAGTATGTTGTGTCTTGTTTAGGTAGACTTGTGTCCCTTACTTGATGCATGTATCAATGTGAATATGTGATGTCTTGACTTAGAAAGCTAAAGTGTTTTAGTCTTTTATGTATGAATGTTATGTAAGACCTTGAATGATTATAAGAAGGTCCTTTATATGAAACCTTGAACCTACCAGAAATGTATGAAACTTGAAGTCGTAAGCCGTAATGGTATCCTTCACGAAATGAATGATGGACTTAAGGTTGATTGGCTGGAACGTCATCATATCAAACCTTAGGAAAGTCATGATAACCTTCTTGACGCCATTGTAAGGCAGCCCCTAGAGGACCTCTTTTGTAGGATAAATGTAATTGAGTTATGAACCTTATATGAAACCCCTTTGTATGAACCTTAATGTGAATTAATCTATGAGAACGAAGGCTAGCACCGACTGAGTATGGCAAGGGAAGTAGTTCTAGTTAAAGTATGAGGCTAGAATACAAAGTAAGCCCTTCATATTCCTTAACCATGTGCCTACAAGGGATGTGTCCAAGTTCTACCATTGGCAAGTAGAAGAACCTCATCCGAGTAGGATAGAAATCCGGATTTCATGTTTTGCTACCATGGTGTATGTCGGTTATTGCCTATTCTCATCATGTGGTATACCTATTAGCATTAGAGAAGTTCTATGAGGTTTAGGTGGTGGTATGGTACACTATCTAGACATTGCACAAAAAGCTTTGAAGATGTTAGCAAGAGTCCCTAGGTCTTCTCCAAGACCATTACTTGAATGTACTTATGTGATGAATGTCTCTTAATTGAACTAATGAACTAATCATGTAACATTTTGAAATACCGAGGTCATGTGATAAGACTTAAATGGTCTCCTTAGGATCTAAACAAGTGTTCCTACCCAATTAGGAATATTTAGAGTCTTTGAAGTGGTGTCTTAACCGAAACTCTTATACGTCCGGCAAATTGGGTCATAAGAGGGCTAGAGTGTCCTTTTGAGTTAACCTAGTTAAAGAGTTGGAATATGGTAAATGGTTGTTACCATAGGTGTAAAATATAGTGTGGGATGGTTTCATTCTGGAAAAGTCAGGGTACGACTCCCCGAGGACCAAACAAGGACCCTCGAGGAGGACTCTAGAAATAGCAGGGCATGACGGACCCCATGACGGGGCGTCACAGGCGCGACGGGACGTCAAGGTCTCCGTCGTGCCAGCCTTGGTGCCGTAGGACAAACCTCCACCTGCACAAGTCTCTGACCAACGTGACGGATGTGCAGGACGGAGGGATGTCAGTCCGTCACGCCCACGACGGACCGTCGTGCCATCCTTGGTGTCTGGGGAGAAAGCCTCCGCCTGCACAAGTCTCTGACCAACGTGACGGATGTGCAGGACGGAGGGATGTCAGTTCGTCATGACCACGACGGACCGTCGTCGGGGATCCGTCGTGGAAGGTCTGTGGCAGTTTTGGAAAAGTTAGTTTTAGTTAGTTAATTAATTAATTGACTTAGGGGTAATTAGGGGTTTAAGAGAGACTAATTAAGTGACTTAAGACCCCACTATAAATACCCAACCCTCATTAGCCTAATCATTCTCTCAAAAACAAAACTCTCTTCCTTCTCTCTACTTTCTCTCTCTATTGGAAGACTCCATTGGAGATCAACTTGGGGAAATCATTGGGGGTTGATTTAGCACGAAATTCACCATCAAAACGTCATCAAACCTTAAGGTATGGGATCTAATTCACCTTTGAGATTCTTTCCTCAAAGGGTTCCTTCAAAGCTTTTTCCAAAAAGTTGAGTTTCTTATGGGTTTCATCCAAATCCGAATTTGATCATGTGAATTGAGTTAATTATGTATTCTTTGGGTTAGAATGAATAGATTATCATGAATTGTAACTTGATTATGGTCAATTGATGTAGTTTGATCTAGGTTGTGGGTGATGACCCCTAACCCTTAACCCTAAATGTTGAATTGATATGGATTAGGTTGAGTTTGATAGAATTGACCTCATAATAAGTTAAATGGTCTTTAATGATTGTCATTGTATTGATTATGGATCTATTATGATGAATTGAAGTTCTTCACACCTATGTTCTTGAATATTGAATCTAAGTTAAGAAGATACACTTGAGATCATGTTACTAGGCTTTGATGTAGTATTGCTTCATAGTATAGTGCTTCTCCTTGATTAGTTCTTGTGATTTATTATTGAATTACATCGATGTGATGATCTAAGATTGGTTGATCTATGGGTTGATGGTAAGGCCCTTTATTGATGGACTAGGGAGGAGTATTGGTAAGTCTTGATGATCCTAGCCTTTACTTCAAATTATGGTTAATTGTCATCAAGTGATAATGTTATGTTGAAGTATGCTTTGATTGATGTGATAAGATGATATGATACATGAACTTATATGCTTAGGTTGGTTGTGAGGTTGCTAAGTGTAATGTAATATAGGGAAGTTGTTCGATGTGCCCTATTATGATGAGATGTACGAGGGTTGACTTCACCTATATGAATTGTTAATGAAAGGACATAATTCTCATACAATTCTTATTTGAGCTATAATGATGATATACAAGGGATTGACCCTTCTATGTAATTAAATTGAGAAGATTAATAAAGATTAAAGGCTTCTCTACAAATGGGGACTTAGCTTAGCACCGAGTGAACTTGACATTGAGAGGTGTTGACTTCCCCTAGAGGAATATTCACCATTTGTTCCTTATAGAGTGTTGACTTCCCTTAGAGGAATACTCACCTATGGATCTACGTGAAGTGTTGACTTTCCTTGAGAAATATTCACTCATGAATTCTCATGAGATGAGGCCCCATTACCGAATGGTATATAGAGGGAATACCTATCTCTTAGTTCTTGAACTATGTTGCCACCATAGGATACTAGCTAGTGGATCCACCTAGATAGCTATGTTCACGTTAGGTTCTACCTTGGCCGGTAGACCACCTTCCATCGGTGTAAGGTTTCATGACACCGGATTCCACATTCGATTATGTGGTCTATGTCGGTTAAGGCAAATGTTCCCTAAACTAAAATGAATGAATGAATAAGGTATAGGCTAATTAAAGTAACTTGAGAGGTTTGCTTTAGCTTAGGTAGGGGTATGGGACTCTACCTACGCCTTGCACGAGTTTGCCTTGATAGGAACTTTGAGAGGTCAATATTATGTATGTAAGGCGATAGTATGATGAAAAAGGTTGGGATGTTGAGTAACATGCTTATGAATATAATGTTGTTGTCTTTGCTTGAAGTAGGATGTATCATGACATGACGAGTATGTTGGTGAGTAAATTGCTAATTGTAGTCTTGGTAGGTTACTTGATTGAGTAGGAGATATGGTAATTTTACTTGATCATTGCACTTGTAACTTATTGAAGGTTATCATTAGTATGCTTTGCTTTGCTATGGTATAATTTCATATGTAGTCTATTATGTTTTCATAAATGTCCCTTTCTAAATATATTTGATTGGTAATTGTATATGAGATTTCATACTTAGTACATGTGGAGTACTAATCCCTTTTCTTTCCCTTTTCCCCAAACATTTTAGGTTCGGGTCGCTGAGCTTGATCCAAATTGCTAGGAAGGAAGACTTGGATAATTTGTCATCCAAGTGGTAGGTCCTCACTCTCTCGAGGACGTGGCCGATATCTCTCTTTTATGATGTGTAGTTACTATGATTCTATGTTGACTCTATTGTTCTCTTGAGACGATGTAG
Organism: Solanum sitiens; assembly: GCA_016801875.1. Classification (NCBI taxonomy): domain Eukaryota; kingdom Viridiplantae; phylum Streptophyta; class Magnoliopsida; order Solanales; family Solanaceae; genus Solanum; species Solanum sitiens. Next base: position 631,069 of record JABWTJ010000347.1, on the reverse strand, counting down.
TAGACAGCCTATATGTGGCTTCTTTCATTTGATGTAGGGCTATGCCCAAGACTTATTGTGATCGATAGATGGTCTATGAGATGAGACGGTTTTATGACTATTATTTTCTGAATATATAAGTGTATGAAATAAAAGTAGAAGACTAAGTAATCTTCGTATATGAACAAGTCTATGTATACTTGATATATATAATGATGTGTATGTAGAGGTCTATGTAAACCTCCGAGTAGTTTTAGATAAAAAGTTTTTAATTCTTACTGATTTTTAGTCGATGAATGCTATGACGAAGCTAAGAGGCTTGTCTTAGTCCTCCGAGAGGACGACGACGCCGGTTACGTCTAGGGGGTAAACCCAGATGTGACAAACTTGGTATTAGAGCATGAGGTTGAATATCCTTGATGTTAACGTCTCTCTCTCAACCACGTTATTTAAGTTTGTATTCATAATTGTGAAGCGCGCCACACTTATGAATAGGAACTTATTTGATGATTAGGAATCATTCTCATTATTGGAAATCCATATCGTGCCCCTAGAATGTACGTCGGATATGCGTTCGCCTGAACCTTGTGTTTTGGTTATAGGAGATGAATACTAGAAGAAATGCGGCTCGAAGAGTTGAGGAAGAGATGGCTGCTGCGGGAATTCCTCGTGACGAACCTGCTCCTCCTCTTGAAGAGGTTGCTACTGATGACCAGGTTCCTGCTGATCCTCCACCGATGACAGAGGCTCAGATGAGAGCTATTATTGCTCAAATGGCTCAAGCCATGACTACTCAAGCTCAAGCCGCAACAGTGCAAGCCCAAGCTATGACTGCCCAGGCCAATAGGGATTTGGCACCTAGAGTCCATGAACAGACTATGGCCTCCAGACTTAGGGATTTCACTCGAATGAATCCTCCTGTCTTTTATGGGTCGAAGGTTGATGAAGACCCTCAGGAATTTATTGATGAGGTTCACAAGATTTTGTGTGCTATGGGGCTGTCGTCTAGCGAGAATGCCGAGTTGGCCTCCTACCAACTCAAAGATGTCGCTCAGATATGGTATGCGCAATGGAAGGACAACAGGCCACTTGGAAGTGGGTTAGTGACGTGGGAGTTATTCAAAGGGGCCTTCATTGATCGGTTCTTCCCTAGAGAGATGAGGGAAACGAAGGTGGTGGAATTCATCAATCTCCGCCAAGGAACGATGAGTGTTCATGAGTATTCTCTGAAATTTACTCAATTGGCCAAATATGCTCCGTCTTTGGTCTCCGATCCTAGAGACGAAATGAGTCGATATGTGACAGGTATATCGGACGATTTACAAGAGGAGTGTCAATCGGCTATGCTACATGATAACATGAACATTGGTCGTCTCATGGTGCATGCAAGAAGGGTTGAGGAGGCTAGATCAAAAAGGAAGGATAAGGACTCAAGGAGGACAAGGTCTTCTGAGAGTGAAACTGCCAAAGATAGGTTGGGAATTCAAGACAGGCCTAGATTCAAAAAGAGGTTCTCAAACCACGTTCCATCCAAATTTCCCAAGACTAGGGATTCTAAAGCTCCTAGACCAAAAGTTGCCAAGGGAAAGGATGGGAACTCATCTAATGAGAAGCCTACATGTTCTAAGTGTGGTAAAGGTCACTATGGAGAATGTTTGATTGGAACGGGAAATTGCTATGGTTGTGGAAAGATTGGTCACAAGGTGCGGGATTGTCCAAATGCTAAGGGACAAGAGAGGGGTGGTCATCCAAGTGGTTCTAATAGTGCTCCCAAAAAGAACCGTCTTTATGCTCTTCGTACTAGAGATGACCAAGAGGCCTCTCCCGATGTGGTGACTGGTATGTTACAAATCTTTGCCATTGATGTGTATGCATTACTTGATCCGGGTGCTACGTTGTCTTTCGTTACTCCATTGGTAGCTAAGAAATTTAGTACATTACCCGATGTTTTGCATGAACCTATTTTGGTGTCTACCCCGGTGGGTGAGTCAGTGGTAGCAAAAAGAGTCTATCGAAATTGTCCTATTTCAATACCTCATAGAGTTTCTCATATTGATCTAGTTGAGCTAGACATGATTGATTTTGATGTCATATTAGGTATGGACTGGTTGCATGCTAGTTTCGCTTCCATCAATTGTAGGACCAAAATTGTGAGGTTTTGTTTCCCAAATGAACCCGTTATAGAGTGGAAAGGTGGAAATTCTCTTCCTAGAGGTCGTTTCATAACATGCCTAAAGGCGTGTAAAATGATCTCGAAGGGGTGTCTCTACCATATTGTGAGAGTCCAAGAAGTGGATTCCGAAGTTCCTCCTATAGAGTCAGTCCCCGTGGTGAGTGAATTTACGGAGGTTTTTCCTGATGACCTTCCTGGCATTCCTCCCGAACGGGAAATCGATTTCGGTATCGATTTGCTACCGGAAACAAATCCTATTTCTATTCCTCCTTATAGAATGGCTCCGGCCGAGTTAAAGGAATTGAATGCACAACTTAAAGATTTGCTAGACAAGGGCTTTATAAGGCCTAGCATTTCTCCATGGGGTGCTCCGGTCTTGTTCGTGAAAAAGAAAGATGGGTCCTTGAGGATGTGTATTGATTACCGGCAACTCAACAAGGTTACCATCAAGAACAAGTATCCTCTTCCTCGGATTGATGATTTATTTGATCAACTCCAAGGAGCGAGTTACTTCTCAAAGATTGATTTGAGGTCAGGATACCACCAGCTTAGGGTGAGAAATGAAGATATTTCAAAGACAGCTTTTCGGACTCGATATGGGCATTATGAGTTCGTGGTTATGTCTTTTGGTCTCACAAATGCTCCGGCGGCATTTATGGATCTGATGAACAGAGTGTTTCGAAAGTACCTTGATTCATTCGTTATTGTATTTATCGATGATATCTTGGTGTATTCGAAAAATGAGGTTGACCACATGGATCATCTAAGGGTAGTATTGCAAACCCTTAGGGAACATAAATTGTTCGCCAAGTATAGCAAGTGCGAGTTTTGGCTAAGGTCGGTGGCATTTCTTGGGCACATCATCTCTAGTGAGGGAGTTGAGGTAGACCCAAGGAAGACAGATGCGGTAAGAAACTGGCCTAGACCCTTGACCCCAACTGATATTAGGAGTTTCTTGGGTCTAGCGGGTTATTATCGAAGGTTCGTAGAAGGTTTTTCTTCCATTGCATCTCCTTTGACTTCATTGACTCAAAAAGGCAAAAAGTTTGAATGGTCAGAGGCATGTGAGAAGAGTTTTCAATTATTGAAGGATAGGCTTACTTCCGCTCCGGTTTTAACTTTACCGGAAGGATCTAAAGGGTTCATTGTGTATTGTGATGCATCCCGCGTAGGTTTGGGGTGTGTGCTTATGCAGAATGGGAAGGTGATTGCCTATGCTTCGCGGCAACTTAAGGTGCATGAGAGAAATTATCCTACTCATGACCTTGAGTTAGCGGCCGTGGTGTTTGCTTTAAAAATATGGAGACACTACTTGTATGGTGTTCATGTAGATGTTTTCACTGATCATAAGAGCCTTCAATATGTGTTTACTCAAAAAGATTTGAATCTTCGACAAAGAAGGTGGTTAGAGTTGTTGAAAGATTATGATATGAGTGTCCTATATCATCCCGGCAAGGCAAATGTGGTTGCAGATGCTTTAAGCCGTATGACTATGGGTGGTGTGACTCATGTAGATGAAGACAAGAAAGATCTAGTAAAAGATGTTCATCGTTTGACTAGATTGGGAGTGCGATTGGTGAGTTCGCTAAATGGAGGTGCCACGGTTCATCATAGCTCCGAGTCATCATTGGTGGTTGAGGTGAAGTCCAAACAACACCTTGAACAACTATTGATGGAATTAAAGGAATCGGTTCTTGGCAAGGCGAACGAGTCTTTCTCCTTAGGAGAAGATAGTGTATTAAGGTATCAAGGGAGGTTGTGTGTTCCTGATGTGGATGGGTTGAGGGATCCGATCCTTGATGAAGCCCATGGATCCCACTATTCCATCCATCCCGGTTCTACAAAGATGTATCATGACCTTCGAGAAATATATTGGTGGGAAGGTTTGAAGAAGGATATAGCGGAATTTGTTGCTAAATGTCCGAATTGTCAACAAGTGAAGGCGGAACATCAAAAGCCGGGTGGCTTACTACAGGAGATCCAAATTCCTACTTGGAAGTGGGAAGACATTAGTATGGATTTCGTAGTAGGGTTGCCTCGGACTCAAAAGTCATATGATTCTATATGGGTGATTGTTGATAGATTGACTAAGTCCGCTCACTTTATCCCCGTCAAATCTACATATTCGGCGGAAGATTATGCGAAGATTTTCATAGATGAGATTGTGTGTCGTCATGGTATTCCGTTATCCATCATTTCGGATAGAGGTGCACAATTCACATCTAGGTTTTGGAAGTCGTTTCATAAAGGTTTGGGTACTAAAGTGAAATTAAGTACCGCCTTCCATCCTCAAACGGATGGTCAAGCGGAACGCACGATTCAAACTCTTGAGGATATGCTTAGAGCTTGCATCATTTATTTTAAAGGGAGTTGGGATAAGCATTTGCCGTTGGTGGAGTTTGCGTATAATAATAGCTTTCATTCGTCCATCTCCATGGCTCCCTATGAAGCCTTGTATGGAAGGAGGTGTAGGTCTCCTATAGGATGGTTTGAAGTAGGTGAGTCATTGATATTCGGTCCCGACTTGATTTACAAGACATTGGAGAATGTACATATCATAAGAAATAGGTTGCAAACAGCCTATAGTCGACAAAAGTCCTATGCCGATAATAGAAGAAGGGACTTGGAGTTTGAAGAGGGTGATAAAGTGTATTTAAAAATCTCACCTATGAAGGGTGTGGTAAGATTTGGCAAGAAAGGGAAGTTGAGCCCTCGATATGTAGGCCCTTATGAGATTTTAGAAAGGGTTGGTAAAGTTGCCTATCGTTTAAGATTACCCAATGAGCTAGCTTTGGTTCATCCGGTTTTCCATGTCTCCATGTTGAAGAAGTGTGTCGGGAATCCCGAGTCTATTCTTCCTCTTGAAGGCCTCGGAGTCAAGGATAACCTCTCTTATGAGGAGGTTCCGGTTCAAATCCTTGATAGGCAAGTGAAAAGGTTGAGGAACAAAGAGGTGGTTTCCGTAAAGGTGCTATGGAGGAACCACCTAGTTGAGGGTGCAACATGGGAGGCGGAAGCCGACATGAAAACCCGTTATCCTCATCTTTTTGATGTGTAAGGTTAGTATCTCTCTCTAATGATAAAAATACGTTAGATATTGTGAATCTCTGTTGTTTTTGTGAAACTTTGCAAAACTCCTAGTTTGGAGACTTCTAAAATGAAGGCGCTTTAAGGTGACCTTAGATAAATTTGGAAGTTGTTTGGTTTCTTGCATATTTGAGACAAGTTTGGTGATTTAGATATGGTAAATTGATGTTTTGAAGTATTTTTATGAAATAATATAGTTCATGCTAACTAAATATTATGAATTGGTTGAGCTGCTAGTCTTGAGTCTACTCCCACATTTTAAGAGTGTTTGGTGTCATTCGGGGACGAATGTTCCTAAGGGGGGGATAATGTAACATTTTGAAATACCGAGGTCATGTGATAAGACTTAAATGGTCTCCTTAGGATCTAAACCAGTGTTCCTACCCAATTAGGCATATTTAGAGTCTTTGAAGTGGTGTTTTAACCGAAACTCTTATACGTCCGGCAAATTGGGTCATAAGAGGGCTAGAGTGTCCTTTTGAGTTAACCTAGTTAAAGAGTTGGAATATGGTAAATGGTTGTTACCATAGGTGTAAAATATAGTGTGGGATGGTTTCATTCTGGAAAAGTCAGGGTACGACTCCCCGAGGACCAAACAAGGACCCTCGAGGAGGACCCTAGAAATAGCAGGGCATGACGGACCCCATGACGGGGCGTCACAGGCGCGACGGGACGTCAAGGTCTCCGTCGTGCCAGCCTTGGTGCCGTAGGACAAACCTCCGCCTGCACAAGTCTCTGACCAACGTGACGGATGTGCAGGACGGAGGGATGTCAGTCCGTCACGCCCACGACGGACCGTCGTGCCATCCTTGGTGTCTGGGGAGAAAGCCTCCGCCTGCACAAGTCTCTGACCAACGTGACGGATGTGCAGGACGGAGGGATGTCAGTTCGTCATGACCACGACGGACCGTCGTCGGGGATCCGTCGTGGAAGGTCTGTGGCAGTTTTGGAAAAGTTAGTTTTAGTTAGTTAATTAATTAATTGACTTAGGGGTAATTAGGGGTTTAAGAGAGACTAATTAAGTGACTTAAGACCCCACTATAAATACCCAACCCTCATTAGCCTAATCATTCTCTCAAAAACAAAACTCTCTTCCTTCTCTCTACTTTCTCTCTCTATTGGAAGACTCCATTGGAGATCAACTTGGGGAAATCATTGGGGGTTGATTTAGCAAGAAATTCACCATCAAAACGTCATCAAACCTTAAGGTATGGGATCTAATTCACCTTTGAGATTCTTTCCTCAAAGGGTTCCTTCAAAGCTTTTTCCAAAAAGTTGAGTTTCTTATGGGTTTCATCCAAATCCGAATTTGATCATGTGAATTGAGTTAATTATGTATTCTTTGGGTTAGAATGAATAGATTATCATGAATTGTAACTTGATTATGGTCAATTGATGTAGTTTGATCTAGGTTGTGGGTGATGACCCCTAACCCTTAACCCTAAATGTTGAATTGATATGGATTAGGTTGAGTTTGATAGAATTGACCTCATAATAAGTTAAATGGTCTTTAATGATTGTCATTGTATTGATTATGGATCTATTATGATGAATTGAAGTTCTTCACACCTATGTTCTTGAATATTGAATCTAAGTTAAGAAGATACACTTGAGATCATGTTACTAGGCTTTGATGTAGTATTGCTTCATAGTATAGTGCTTCTCCTTGATTAGTTCTTGTGATTTATTATTGAATTACATCGATGTGATGATCTAAGATTGGTTGATCTATGGGTTGATGGTAAGGCCCTTTATTGATGGACTAGGGAGGAGTATTGGTAAGTCTTGATGATCCTAGCCTTCACTTCAAATTATGGTTAATTGTCATCAAGTGATAATGTTATGTTGAAGTATGCTTTGATTGATGTGATAAGATGATATGATACATGAACTTATATGCTTAGGTTGGTTGTGAGGTTGCTAAGTGTAATGTAATATAGGGAAGTTGTTCGATGTGCCCTATTATGATGAGATGTACGAGGGTTGACTTCACCTATATGAATTGTTAATGAAAGGACATAATTCTCATACAATTCTTATTTGAGCTATAATGATGATATACAAGGGATTGACCCTTCTATGTAATTAAATTGAGAAGATTAATAAAGATTAAAGGCTTCTCTACAAATGGGGACTTAGCTTAGCACCGAGTGAACTTGACATTGAGAGGTGTTGACTTCCCCTAGAGGAATATTCACCATTTGTTCCTTATAGAGTGTTGACTTCCCTTAGAGGAATACTCACCTATGGATCTACGTGAAGTGTTGACTTTCCTTGAGAAATATTCACTCATGAATTCTCATGAGATGAGGCCCCATTACCGAATGGTATATAGAGGGAATACCTATCTCTTAGTTCTTGAACTATGTTGCCACCATAGGATACTAGCTAGTGGATCCACCTAGATAGCTATGTTCACGTTAGGTTCTACCTTGGCCGGTAGACCACCTTCCATCGGTGTAAGGTTTCATGACACCGGATTCCACATTCGATTATGTGGTCTATGTCGGTTAAGGCAAATGTTCCCTAAACTAAAATGAATGAATGAATAAGGTATAGGCTAATTAAAGTAACTTGAGAGGTTTGCTTTAGCTTAGGTAGGGGTATGGGACTCTACCTACGCCTTGCACGAGTTTGCCTTGATAGGAACTTTGAGAGGTCAATATTATGTATGTAAGGCGATAGTATGATGAAAAAGGTTGGTATGTTGAGTAACATGCTTATGAATATAATGTTGTTGTCTTTGCTTGAAGTAGGATGTATCATGACATGACGAGTATGTTGGTGAGTAAATTGCTAATTGTAGTCTTGGTAGGTTACTTGATTGAGTAGGAGATATGGTAATTTTACTTGATCATTGCACTTGTGACTTATTGAAGGTTATCATTAGTATGCTTTGCTTTGCTATGGTATAATTTCATATGTAGTCTATTATGTTTTCATAAATGTCCCTTTCTAAATATATTTGATTGGTAATTGTATATGAGATTTCATACTTAGTACATGTGGAGTACTAATCCCTTTTCTTTCCCTTTTCCCCAAACATTTTAGGTTCGGGTCGCTGAGCTTGATCCAAATTGCTAGGAAGGAAGACTTAGATAATTTGTCATCCAAGTGGTAGGTCCTCACTCTCTCGAGGACGTGGCCGATATCTCTCTTTTATGATGTGTAGTTACTATGATTCTATGTTGACTCTATTGTTCTCTTGAGACGATGTAGTAGACAGCCTATATGTGGCTTCTTTCATTTGATGTAGGGCTATGCCCAAGACTTATTGTGATCGATAGATGGTCTATGAGATGAGACGGTTTTATGACTATTATTTTCTGAATATATAAGTGTATGAAATAAAAGTAGAAGACTAAGTAATCTTCGTATATGAACAAGTCTATGTATACTTGATATATATAATGATGTGTATGTAGAGGTCTATGTAAACCTCCGAGTAGTTCTAGATAAAAAGTTTTTAATTCTTACTGATTTTTAGTCGATGAATGCTATGACGAAGCTAAGAGGCTTGTCTTAGTCCTCCGAGAGGACGACGACGCCGGTTACGTCTAGGGGGTAAACCCGGATGTGACAAATCAGGTATGTTAGAAAGCATGTAAATGCATGAGTACCTATCTAAAGTGATTTAAGGATTCCTTAGTTAAGTGTGAAGGGGGCATATGGGATGATCTCTTCATGTCTTATCTATAGAAGTCTTGAGAATGACTCTAGTTAGGAAGTTGGTTGTTATGTTCGACATGATCTAAAATTAGGAAGTCTTAATAATTATTTATGTAAACTTGAACAAGGTGTATGGGCGTTCTCTTATATGGAGTACTTAAGTAAGTCTTTTGATAGTCTTGGTAAAGGAGATGTCATATTATGCATGTTATGTGTTTGGTGATTTGTAAGTGTGTATGTGTTCCATTATAAGTAGTCTTGACGATCGTTTAGGCACATTTAGAGAGGGTATATGGGCGATCTATCTTTGTGTAACTTAAGTGAATCTTAGGATATCTTTTAGTGGGATCATTACATGCTAGCCGATGTTTAAAAATGAAGAGAAGAGACTTCACTGTAACAGTGAAAAACTTCACTGTATAGTGAAGAACTTCACTGTACAGTGACCTTTAAAGTGTGTTAAATTGTGTAAATGTTTTCTTATGTGTTTCTAAGTTGATAAATGTTGTTCTTATGATTATCTTACGATATTTAAATGAAAATCTGTATATTTCCAATAAATGTCCGTTTTCATGATTTTGATGCAGTATACCATACTTAATACATGTGGTTGTACTAATTTCATGCTTTTATATATCTCTGTAGTGGTTGGTAGGTGAGGATCAATTGGGAAGCAAGACTTGGATCATAGCATCGTTCAAGAGAAGTTGAAATATATCCTCATTTGACTCGAGGGAATATATGTCGTTTATTGTTCTTTTATGAAGTATTGTAATAGACTTAGTAGTACTATATTTTCTAATTCGCAAGGGCCGTTTCCCAAGTACTCTTATGTCTAAGATTGATGAGATTGAGACTTAGTATTTCCTATTACTTTTATATAAAAGAGTTTTTAAAGACTATGATATGTTTTGTGATAAGTTTTAATTACGCACTACTTTTCACTATGTATATCCGATGAATGATATGAAAAGACTTGTATAAGACCTCCGAGAGGTCGAGTACGCCGGTTGCAATCCGAGATTGTGACCTATATTCTAGGGTGTGGTCTTGGGATGTGACATGGACCATACCAAACTTCACAATTGAACACCTATACTACACAATATAGAGAAGGTTAGGTCAACATACCACCAATTCAATCATAACACTTCCAACCCATTGCCAATTCAACCAACTCATTATACAAAGGGCCTTACCAATAGACATGATCACTCATTCGATCCAATAATATCAATATACAATGAATCCAAGATAATACAACATGAATTTATAAATTAAGGACAGCCTACTTACAATTCTAGCATAATTCTTTCATAATTCAATAGCCCTAATCAAACAACACAAGAATTCAATAGTATAGAGACATGATCAATACACCCATAATATAGTCAAAATAAGGAATGCATGATTTGCATGGGTTCATAAGGAATTTGATATAAAATCATTCAATAAACATCAATTATATCATCAAACATTGTTTCAAATCGTTTCATGCAAGAACCCATGATTAAAAGTAGAAATAAAAGGTATCATGTTTTGATCATCTTTGAAAACATTGTAATTAACTCATTGAAGAAAGAGATTTCAAGGATGAAGAACAATACCTTAATTGTGATGAAAAGCCCACAAGATTGATGGAGAAAAACTTGAGAAAAACAATCTTCTTCCTTGGAGCTCCCAAGCTTCAACAATGGAGGTTTGGCAAAGAAGAATGAAGAGGTTTTGTTTTGAGTTGAGGGTTTAGATTTGATTAGTGAGTTAAGGGGTTTAAAAAGACTCAATAACCGTTCATAAGTCATCCCTAAATGACCCAAAAGACCCCTACACTTATTGGACAATTTAACAAAATCAAATTTGACATAAAAATGCCATGACCAAAACTGAGAGTGTACTACACGTCGCGGATGAATTTTCAAATCTTGGTTCTGGAAAATTTCAATACATAATGGTTCGTAACATCCCTATGTCATAGGGCAAGATTTTTTCCCATTCAGTGCCAGCTGGACGACGCGTAGCCACTGCCACATCTTGGTAGGCGCGGCCGCTTGCATTGGTCATGTTTGGTTCCTCGTTGGGAACCCTTAGGCTTGTCCTTGGGGCGTCGTTCTTAGACGTTTCAACCGTTTATATGTCATTCTATATGTAGGAACCATCGATAATCAATTTCACCCTCAAAACATCTCCCAAAACTTCACTACAAAACAGTAAGACACACTAGTTCAACTTTGACTAGTTTTCGGACGTCTAAGACGTTCTTCGACGTTTGACCTCCAAACACTTCCAAACCTTATATACTGACTATAAACACTATTATTAACCATTTTAGGACTTTAAAACATCATGACAAAAGTGTAAGTCTATAGTTCAACCTAGCTTATTTTTAGGGGCGTTACAGAGACATATTCAACTAGCACCACCATATAAGACTTAATTCCATATTCCACAAGTAACCCTTTCATCAGTTAGAATCTCCACCTAAGGTAACTCTAAGACCCACCTAAGTAATACATGAATAGACCGCCCATACACCCTATTCAAGCACACCTAAGTGATCCTCAAAACTACCATAGATAAGAACCTTTCTATTGAACATACTTTTACTAAGTGAACATTATTCATTACAACCATTTAAGAGACAACTAAAAAATTAGCGGGCTTCACATAAAGGTCTTGGAAGACCTAGGGAACTCACATTAGTATCATCGAAGCCTACTTGTTCCATGTATAGCTAGCGTCTCAGTCCACTATTTACACGTTGTAGAACCTATCCAATAACTAGAGTGCACATCCCACCTGATTATAATAGGCATTAACCGACATAGACTACACTAGCTAGGTAAGGAATCCGGTGTTATCAAGACCTCACACAGTGTAAGGAATTCTAATTGCCATGAGTAGAACTAGGACACATTCCATGTACGCACATGGTTTAGGGGATATAAAAAGGTTTCTTTGTACTCTAACTTCATACTCAACTAGAGGTACTCTCTTAAGCATATCCACTTGGTGCTTTGACTTAGTTCTCATAGATTAAGTTCATTCTAATTAGAGAGGGTACCATCACTAAGCCCTACAAACTCATAATACCATTTTAAAGGGTGGGTTCACTAGGGCTGACAACCAAGGTCCATTTGGATAGCTCTTATGACTTCCTTCAAGAAGGTTTCATGACTTTCTAGCCAACCTACCTTTAAGTCCATCATTCCACTCAAGAAGGGCACCATTTAGGTCTACCACTTCAAGGATTCTTTATTAACCTTTTTTTTTCATATTCAAGGTTTCACATTCTCAACCTTTTCTTATTCAAGGTTTTCACATTACTCTTTCTTAGAAGGGTACCTATGTTAGGTCTACCGATCCTAGACATTCCGTCATACACCCATTAAATACAATTCAAGTACCAAGTAGGGAAAACTAAGTCTACCAACACAAGATACAATATCATTCTATCAAGATGCTCCTTAGTCATTCATCATCATATATCAACAACGAGAGAGGAAGTAACTGCAAAATAATTTTAACCCATTTGACTATGCTAACACTCTTCTCACACAAAGCATGATTGATTCCACCCTCACTTTGGCCCTTGACAAAGTCATCCATGCCAACCCTTTGTCGCCACCATGCCTATGTCGAGTTACTTGATCAGGACCCCTACAGAATCCTAATAAGTGAAGTTAAGTAATGGTGAAGCTATGGTGGGTTAACATGTTAAGGATGCCTTCAAGATAGGCTTAATATGTGAGGTCGTGATGCCTTAGGTACGTTGCATAAGCATGTTTTGAGGTGATCACAAGGGTGAAGTACTCTTTAGTATGAAGAATTTAGGTCTTAATTATGATAGTAGATTATGAGGAAGAATGACCAAAGAGAGGTAATTAGCTTTCGTTGTAGTATGGGATTCTACCTTAGCCTTGCACAAGTATACTTGGAGCTGGTTAGTGAAGTAATTCATTTGAGTAATAAAGACAATGAGTTAAGTATGAACTCATATATACTTTATGATGCTTTAGTATGATTATGCTATTCATGTTATGCTTATTCCTTTATCTCTTATGATCTTGTCTATTATTGACTAACCTTTGAGATATCTATGTTTTGTATGTTAGCTTTCGTACTTAGTACGTTTTGTACTAACACATATTACCTACATTCTAATCTAATGTAGGGTATTGGGGAGATTTAGTTTCTCTAAGGGTAGAGTTTCCAAGACTATTCAAGAAGAGGAGATTGGTTAGTGCTCATAGAATTCGAGGACAATACCGTTATGTTCTTTTATGTTTTTTTTCTATGTTTAGACATTATGTGAGCTGCATCCCAAGATTTTAAATCATGTCAAAGTTAGATGGTTTGAGAAAATATTATTAGGGATGCTTCCGCTTTTATGAAATACCTTTTGGTTTATGTTTAATGAAAGTTTTAAATTCCCTCCATTTATGCATGATGTTATGTAATGAAGTCAAGTGGCTTGTACAAGACCTCCGTGAGGTCAAGGACGCCGCTTTTTGACTTGAAGGATGCTCTTTCTTCCAGGGTATACTTTGGGTCGTGACAATACAGGCCATCATGAAGAACATGGTACCTCTTTCACTTTTTCATTGTGGTTAGGGCAATCTTTCATGTTATGATCCCTATTTTCACATCCAAAGAAACCATCCGTGCCGGAAAGACACTTACTCAAATGTTGGTTCCTCCATGTATTACACTTAGGCCTCTCATATGCATAGCCACCTCCATTCCCTCCTTGAGTGTTTTGGTTGGAAACCTTACCCTTGTTCCCATGGAGGAATCTTTATTATAGAACATCTTCATAGGCTTAGGTTGACTTGGTTCATATGCCCTATCCCTCTTCCCATCACTAGTCATCTTTCTAAGCCTGGATTTCTAAATTGGTTTAGCATACATCATAAGTCAAGAGATATACATATAATTATGGAGCATCGTCATACAAAACTCCTCTTCAACAAACTATATACCCACATCACAAACTTATTCATTCTAGCCCTAGATTTGGCTACCAATGTCAGGGTATACTTAGATATTTGGGTGAACTTGAGAGAATATTCTGTCACTCTCATTTCCCCTTGATTAAGGTTCATGAATTCTACTAACTTTTTCTATGTCATCTCTACTGGGAAGAACCTATCAAGAAAAATCGTTCTGATTACTCCCCAATCTACTGGGCCTGCCCTTACGAGTCATTCATACCACCATTGGTCAAACCACACTTGACACACATCCTTATGTTGGTAAGAGTATAGCTTCACTTTCTCTCTAGGAGTAACCCACCATAGCATCTACCACTTTGAACAGCTCATCTATGAAGCCTAGTGGATCTTCATCCACCTTAGTTCCATGAAAAGTAGGAGGATTCATCCTCATAAAATGCCAAGTTCTAAAAGCGGGAGTACTAGCATTAGTGTTCCCTTGAGGTCCAACTCCTTAGTTTGCTTGGACCATCATATGGTTAGTGACAAATTGAGCTTGATTTGTCATGATTTGTGTCAATGATCGAAAAGCAACCCTTATCTCCACATTAGTCATATCCACTTCAACATTGGGAGCTTGAGGAGCTTGTGGAACTTGAGGGGGAACTGCCTCATTCACATTCTCTTGATTAGCTACGGGAATTGGTTCACCTCGGGGAGGAACTCCCTCACTCTCTACTCCTTATTCAACCCTCCTTGTGGTAGTCCTTCTAGTATTCATGCTCATAAAATCACAAGAATAGGATTAGGAACTGTTATGGCCGGGGAGCACTCCCTATAACTAACATTGCGTACTTGACCTCTCGGAGGTCTTATAGAAGCCCATAGTTCTCATTCTTCGCATTGTCATAGGTAAATTTAGCGGAAAATTTAAATCTTTCATAGAACATCAAATGTTAGAACATCACTTACAATATATATATATATATATATATCATATTTACATAGTAGAATCTAAATCTCTTTGTCATCTTAGATTCAACATCATTAGAGTACATTAGGGACACATCCCTTACAACATAAATCATAAGTGCATTTATAACTAAACTTTACAGTAAGATAGACTTAGGAAATTCTTGAACTTAAGGATTCCTTTCCTTGAGCTTGGGAATCACATATGAAGCCCCTTCACTTTAGAGACATCCATTTAATCATCCATAACCTACACTTTATGTAAAAAGGTAGAGAAGAATAGGTTTAGTACAAGAATGCACCATGTATGGGAACCATGCAAAAACATGCATTTAAAAGGGAATTTTATTTGAAACCATGCATCATTCCTTATTGTGAAATCTTCATAAAACTTTGATACAATAGCATTTATACAATTCACATACTTCATATAGGCATATTCAATGGTCATACATCATCTAAAACCACACATTACATTTAAGGCATTTTAGTCACCACTTTACACTAAGCATAATTCATTTACAGTGAACTCCTATCCTTTACAGTGAACTTCTTTCTTTAACTCATTAACCTCCCATGTAACCCTCTAGTGATACTTGGTGCAATGCATCACTTTAATGCCAAAAGGTATTCATACATACAATCTACATAAGCCAACACATACCATCATAGAAGTATAGCACACCATAAGACACATTAAAGTCAAGACACCCAACACTATTACACTAAGCCATAGCCACATTGCACATATGCTAACTTCACTTAACAAAAAACATTATAAGACGTTACTCACAATCACAATCTATGTATACTAGTGCAGTGTACATGTGAAGCCCCATAACCTCAAACAAACTTAATAAACCTATCATGAGACCACAAGCCTTAACCATTTACTTCATACATCAACAAGACAAGCATAGACAACTTCATTCATGCCAAGCAAGACCTTCATCATATTGTCAATAACACCAACATAGTTCATATAAGGTAAGAACACTTCATATAGACTCATTATGACTCATACCATGCACATCATCACAACATGTAGACTAAACTACAATATCATGCATAAGGAACATAAAAATAGTCAGATGCACTAGAACACCTTCCTAGAACTTGCCTTAAGCGCTACTTGTGCAATGCATAGGTGAAATCTCATACCCCCACCAACATTAAGCAACTACCCTTAGGATATCCTATTTAGGGTCCTTACTTTACTTACATTGTCCATTTTACTTTTGGGAAACTATAGCCTTAACTGACACTAAGACCATGAGTGCTAAACATTGAATTTGGTGTTCTAAAGCCTTACACCATAAGAAGGTGCTCTACCTAGACAAGGTAGAACATTAGAACATGCTAGCATATTAGGTGATAATACTTTACAGAACCTATGTGGTAAACATAGTTTATGGAACTTTGAGGTACATGTAGAAACCCTCTTTATGCGGGGCATTGTAGTTATAAACTTATGGAAACTCTCTTTATGCCTATTGAGGCATTGTAATTATCCACCTCGTGAGGACAATGGTGAACAAGCCTTCCCACATTGGGAAGGGGCACCCCCCATCTAAGCTCACTCGGTGCTAAGCTAATTTCCCTTTATTGACAAGCCATTATTATCTTTACTTTATAAAATATAGGCTTAGGAGATTTAACCCCTCATATGCTTAGATCATAGGTAATAGATGAGATTTCATCAACCTAAATCATCTGAAAAAAACCTTTCACATAGACATAGCATATATAAAGCACCATCTAGTTTAGGGTACACTTGAGAACACCTTTCAAGACCCCTCCATTGAGTAGATTATCATACATGTGTGTGTACATACATCTAAGCAAACCTTTCACATAACACCTTTTAACTACACATGTTCATACATTACTTTATTCATGCACATATGACATATTCACCACTTAACCATACATTCATATTAATAAGCATAGATTACCACCTAGGAACTATCCTATCAAGCAAAACATGTGAAATGCATGGACAAGGTCCCATACCCTCATCCATACTAGTACACCTATCAAGTCATCCTAGTTGAAGAGTTACAATACATTCTTCATGGACATATACTTAACATACATAGTAGTAGATATTAGTGCATATGAGAATAACCTTTCATTAGACACCATGAACCTATACTACATGTAAGCATACATAAGGTGTGAGGGTTTGCATGTTGGTCAACATGATCACATAATGGATATCAACAACACATTGAGGTAGCTACCTTCTTAGCACCACAATGCACCTTGAAGCATAGACCAAACAACACATACTAGCTTAGGAGACAATATAACTTCAATACTTGCATTTAAGACTCCTAACCATAGCTAATCACACATTCATATAGGGGGATGTAGGTAAGGGGTCATTAACCATTATATAACTCATCAATGGCAGCACGTAAACCACCCTAACATAGTCCTACCTCATAACGTTAACAATATAACCTAGATCACAACTAGAATGGAAACTACGCATGAGACTTCACATTGGGTGATCATCACAGCCACACATTCAAAATACAATTGCCTTTATGGCCATGATCACATAACATATATATGTTGACAATAAGGTAAACACTGTCACATAAGTTTACCATACCATGCCATACAAGGCCAATTATCTAGCAATTCTATAAACAAAATAGAGAAAATAGGGAATATTACCAAATCACGAAGGCCTTGATCATCATTGGTCAATACCCATATTTCATCAACAATCCATATCTTAGGCAGTAGGTAAATCTACATTAACATAACCGAAACCATGCATAAATAATAACAATATCAAGATCATATCAATACACTACATCATCAATCTATAGAATGTGGAGAAACATAGATCACTTACCAAATCTCCCATACTTTGATCATCAATGATAAATATTCATAATTAACCAAAATACTATATAGGGCAGTAGCTAAAGAGATTATAACCTAACGAAATCACACTTCAAATTTCCATGGAAACAAGATGACATTGAAAATACATAGGCAATCTATAGAGGATAGAAGAACATAAGTAAATACTACATAATCTTCAAGCCTTGATCCACATTGGATCCATTACATCTAATTTATCATTAATATACATAATAGGCAGTAGATATACGCAATTCAACATGCTAGATTCACCAATCAGTTAACATATACTCAAGATCACAATGCCCAAAACATAGGCTAATTTGAGAATTGGAAGGAACATGGGTTCATCATGCAATTGGATTGAAATTCACTTTATAATCAGTACATCAACATCAATTCATCATAGACAAGCCTTTGAAAGCATTTTGAGAAAGAACCCATGGCTAGATTGAAAGATAAAGAGTTTGATCATGAATTCTCTTTAAAAACATTGAAAGGAACTCTCTAAATGAAAGATTATCTAGAGATAAAGGATCACCATAACTTTTTTAGATGAAGGAACCACGAAAACTTGGTGAAGAATCCATGAAAATCCAAGATCCAAGCTGTTCTTGATCTTAATCTGTCACATCCGGAGATCACCCCCAGATGCGACTGGCGTCGTCATCCTCTTAGAGGACTCAGAAAAGCCCTTAGCATTCGTCAAAACATGTCATCAGTTAAAATTGCATAAAAATTTAAAACTTTTGCATACTATGTGAAGTTTACTCAGACTTGATACTTAAAAATAATAAAACATACGTAGCGATAGTCTAAAAGTTGTCTCAATTAAAAACCATCTAAAGAGTACGAATCTGGACTTAGCCAATAAAAGTCAATATGCCATATATGCCTTAATGCAAAAGAATCCAAAGAACATAAAACCGAACCAAGAGTATTCTTAAAAACTACCAAAGTCTTCACGAGCTGGAATAATGAAAAGATAGAATCCCTGAACATGAGGACCTACCAATACTTGGAGAAAGAGTTCAAAGCTTCTTCAATTTAACCTTCTTAATCTTCAATGTATGAACCCTACAGTCGTAGTAATATAAAGTAATTCGGTTAGTACACCACATGTCCTAAGTATGGGTATATGCACAGAAAATTTTAAGGACATGCATGAAAAAGGATCATTTCTTAGAAAGCATGCTAAGTCATTTGAAAATCTTCAATGCACATACCATAGGACATATACAAGTTAAGGATTCCATCAAATAAAGCATGATCATAATCAAAGACATATTATCATAGAGTCATGTTAACATTTCATATTCAATAGATCATATAAACATAACATAAAAATCACTTACCAATGATCCCATACCTAACCTACAAATGCAATGGTCATTTGAATCCCCATAACCCCACTAAACCAAGTAGATAAGATAGGAGACCATAAGTAAATTGCTTCATATAACTTGTAACATATGTATTCATCACCTCATAAAGCAATATAGACCAATAACATGTTCATTAACGTAACCAACTTCATATTAGAGTAACAACATGTATCATAAGCATCACACCTTTCATGTTATCATATTATATAAGAACAATCTCCTAGGACTCCCTTTAGAGTCAACTTGTGCAATGTCTAGGTAGATTCCCATACCACTACTTATACTAAGTTGACTCTTCAAGTCACCCTAGTCAACGTCCATTTACTTGAGGTAACATTCGCCTTAACCGACATTAGATCGTGTGAGATTAACATGAAATCCTATGTCATAAAACCCCACACCGAAAGAAGGTTGTCTACCGGCCAAAGTAGAACATAACATGACATAGCTTTCTGGGTAGATCCACAAGCTAGTGTCCTATGGTTACAACATAGTTCAAGAAATAGGATATATATTAGAGACCCATAGTTCCACATTACATGGCAACCTCTATCTCATGAGAGTCATTGTGAACCTACCTTTTAACTAGGGAAGGGACACCTCTCATATCTAGTTCACTCGGTGCTAAGCTAAAGTCCCTTTCTAATTAACCTTTAAGTCATCATTTATTCATAAATATTATCATAAGTCATAGGAGATTAACTCCTTGTATAAACATGATCATAAGATCTTTAGATTTATTGAGCATTTCATTTCATCGTAACCCTTCGTTTGTGAGATTAAAATATCATAAATCATCTTGTGTAAAACATACAATAGAATAACATAAACATTCATTACCGTATTCTTATCATGATCTCACAAATTAACATATTCATAGCCCAACATATATTCATAGCATCATCATACATAGTTCATTAGCATTGTAACATCATTTATAGGCTAACATAAACATCATAGAGTAATCACGAATTTAGAAGACTTACCTCTTCCTTCCAAGATCCTTATTCAAGAACTTATATTCAATATAGCACAACCATCCAACAACATAGTTAAATACTAAATAACATAAAAAATACTAACTCTTCAACTCATAAACACGACTAATTCGTAAAGTAAAATAAGGGAAAGGGTCATTAAGGAGTTCATTCAAGTCATAGTCCCAATTCCAACCATTACATGTTATCAAATAGTAGGTATAACCCAATAAAACCATCATTTATAGAAGGAACATGCTTTACACGAAATTCAAACATTACAAGTCAAATATCCAACTATCCATACATAATTAGCCATAGAAAATCATTCTTTTTCGACAATAGTCATAGATCTAGAGTTAGGGAAAAAACCATTTTGTAGAGTAAAAACCCTACGAGTTTGAATTCTTGAAAATCATCTTTGAGGACCTCTTGGGGAAAGGAATCCCAAGAGTGAAGAACCCATACCTTATTGACCAACAATACACAAATTTTAGAAGAAAATCTTGAAGTCTTCGTCTTCTTCCTTAAGCTCTTCTTGTTCTTCAATGGAGTTCTGAAAAGAGAGCGTTCTTGAGAGAGATACAAGAAATTCATTTGATTTGGTTTAAGTGTGTAAAAGTTGGTCAAAAACTGACCTATAATCAATATATAGTCGTCCTATAAAATAACCAAAAAAAACTTCACTTAAATGGGTCTTTTTGTGAAGTTAAATTACCAAAAATATAACTTTAACGAATAAGGGAAATGGCTGCGCGTCGCGGGGCCAATTCCCATTTTTTTTCAAATTTTTGGTTGAGACACTGTGCCTCGTGAAAGACTCGCGTGGCGAGTCTGCCTCCCAAATCTTGGGGCAGCAAACCACGTGTGGGATGCGCGTCGCGCAACAGCCCCTTGGTTCTTGACTCTCTATCCCATGTTTGGGTCCTCCCTAAGGACCCTTCGGGTTGTCCTTGGGGTGTAGTTACCAGACGTTTGGACCCTTTGTACTACATATTACTTGTTTGAAGCCTTTTTACAAGTTTTGGACTTCATTTGACACTTTTAAACCTTCACCAAACATAAGGACGTCAACTAGTTCAAATTAGCTCATTTCCGGACGTCAAAGTCTTTCTTTGTCGTTTTGGCTCTAACCTTTTCTAAATGATTTTATTACACTAATATTGGTCTGGAATCATCATTTTAACTATTATTCAATAGGATAAGCTCTATTCTCAGTCATGGAACTTCTGGAGTGTTACACCATCTCCAATGGAGGTTTCTAGAGAGGATATTTTGGGAGAGGGAAGTCTAATTTTGAATCATGGATTGGTAATGAGGTTTTCACGTTTGGAACCAACTTAATACACCCAAAAATAACCACATAAACTTCCTAGGGTCAGGTTAGGACGTGGGGTGAAATTCCAATTCACCCCTTCACTTAACAGTGCGCCTGGCAGCTTAACACAGGTTAAATCGACGGACCGTACTGCTGGCCGTCGTTTGGGTCTTAGGCTTGTCCATTACGTTGAGCCTTCACCTCCCCATCGACGGGGCGTAGTTCAGCCTACTGACCGTCGTTTGCAAGCGTAGGTAGACAGTGCCAAGGCATTGTCTAGGCAACTTTTGGGTCCTTCTTGAGAGCCTTTTGCGGGGTCCTTGGGGTGTCGTACACAGCTGTTTACAATGTAAATGCACACCATAACATGTTAAGGATCTTCCATACAATTTTTAGCATCAATCAACACTCACAACACATTTGAAAATGCTAGGCACACTCAAGTCACACATGCACGTCTCAAGGGCTAACTTTCGAACGTCTTGGACGTTCTTGGACGTTTGACTTCCAAATGACTTCAAATCAATCATATATGCTTTGAAACACTTAATCAACATATTAACAAGCTTATTAGGAACATGAGAGGATCTAGATACCCTAACTCATTTTGGGGGTTTTACAATATCCCCCACTTGGGAACATTCATCCTCGAATGACATTTGGGACACTTTAATCACAACAAGGACTTCAATGAATCATAGAAAAGCTCACAATATTCATAACATCATCACCTAGAAGTTAATGCACCAAACTTATAAGGAACACCAATTTCAAACCATTTAGCACTCCATGCAACACAAGCAAGCAAAACTTCTATTCACTCACTTTCAAAATGCATCAAACACTTAGACACTTCTAATGTTCATAGGACGAACATCCTTCCCCTAATGAAAACATGGTCTTTACATTAAGAGGTCATTATGAAACCATATTTAAGTCACACTTAGGCAGATTCAACATCACTTAAGAAGAAAATAGGCACTCATACTTCAATGCACATAGACTTCATTCAAATAGGTTGGTAATGTATTCTTATTAGTTAGGCATAATGCCATGGGTCCATACTCAACCATACCATTATTAGTTATGTTGAGGGCGGAATGTTCTTCCCCTCAACACACTTACATGTCTCATGAGTTCATACCCAAGCAATGCACAAAGGTCTATTCATTTTAAATGAGAATTTCTCAACTTTTTAACCAAAACATGCTCATACTTTCTTCCTAATGAAGTCAAAATGTTAAATCACACAACACACATCACAACAATAGGAAGTCAATTTCAATTTCTAGCATAATACTAGCTTTCATAAGAAAGCATCAATTTGGGAAAGTCTCACAATTTATAGGCACACACAAGGACACTAGCTAAACATGCCCTAACTTTTCAAGAGTGAGCCTACAATCAAGCTTTCCAAACCATAAAAGTCACATAATTTTCAAGAGACTCAAAATTTTTCATTTTAAAGAGGCTCAATTTCTCATTATAAGGCTAAACCTTAGGCATCAAAAGTTACTACAACCATGTTTCTCACCTTATCTCATGAAGGTGAATGCACAACTAGCATATGAAGATGCACAATCAACAAGAGAAAACATGAATTTGATAAAAATTCCTTTTTCATGCAATTTAAATCTTTAAACATACTTAACATAATGTCAACTAAGACATACATAACATATGCAGAACACGCAACTCATACATTTATGCAAGACTCCTATCATGAACAAGCTTCTAGGAACTCTTTAGTTTCAAGATCAAGCAAGAATAGAAGGACAAGATAGAAATATCTAAAACCTTACTACTCACATCACCATCCCAACATAGGGAAAACCCGATTATGGGCAACTTAACCCATCCTCAAGAGGATCTTATATTATCAACCTTCCTCAATATCACTTAAAAGTGATTACCAACCTAAAAGGAATTACAGTAATTCAACATAGGAATACAAAAGGGTATTCCAAACCTTATCACCGAGGCAAATTATCTCCCACTTGGGGTAAGCCTAAACACATCATGCCTTTAAACCACAAGGACAAGGCATGTCAAACCCAAACTATATACTTCTCACACAAGAAGGTTCAACATTCTTGAGGTTTCTCACTCCTAATCTCTCATCAAGGAGTCTTCCAACTTAATCATCCAGGGATAATACCTCATACCTCATCATTCCTCTAAGTTCAACACCAAAAGAAAATACATAACAATCAAGTTAGGTCATACTACCCAACAACATAAGGTCTCAAATATACCATGAATACCAAGGGCCATGACAACATTAGGGGGAAACAATCGAGGAGACATAGCCATAAGGCCTCTATCTTTTCTTTGAACACTAAAGTAAGGTAACTTCTAGGTCATTCAAACCCACATCATCACCATACAAAGTAAGCATACTACCTTCACTTCTAGCACCAAGCCTATACAAAAGAAACCAATCCATGCAAGGTAACTATGTGACATTACACACATAAACAAGGGCAATATTGAACCAATAAACACATACTAAGGAAACATGCATTTTTAGATTTTTACCACATTATTCAAGCATTTCAATTCTAAATCATATCATAAGACTGTCATCAAGAAAAATCATCAAGGAACTTATAATCCAAAAAGGAAGCTTAATTAAACTATAACAACTTATTTCATAAGCTATAACCTTATCATAACATAAATCTTCACATAACATGTCATTTCTCATAAATCACATATATAGCCATAAATGGCATCACATCATCAAAATATAACAAAAATTCACCTTCACACATACTCATCAAACCATAAAGCCAAGATAAGCATCAAAAGTCACCTTTTCTCCCCCAAGCATAGAGATATCATCTCATCCAAGCAATCACATCAAAAAGACAACCGGACAAGAAAACATAAGAGGGAGATCTTATAGAGTTACATTCTATGGCACGACATGAGAATGTTGATGAAGGTAAACCCTATAATCTGATAGCCTCCCTCTCATGGATGTGTTGTAACTCACCACTAATGAATGAGACTCTACTAGACGGTGCAATACGAGGCTTTTGGAGCCTAAAAAAGCTTTTATAACCTCATGCTCTGATACCATGTTTGTCACGACCCAGGAGCACTCCCTTGAAGTACATGGCGTACTTGACCTCTCAAAGGTCTTATACAAGCCCACAGTTATCATTTATCGCATTGTCATAGGTAAATTCAGCGGAAAATTTAAAACTTTCATAGCACATCATATGCTAGAATATCAGTCCCAATATATATATATATATATATAAAATATCATACTTACATAGTTAGACTCTAAGTATTTTTCCCATATTAGACTCAACATCATTAGAGTACATTTGAGACACAAACCTTACAACATAAATCATAAGTACATTTATAACTAAGCTTTATAGTAAGATTGACTTAGGAAATCCTTGAACTTCAGGATTCCTTTCCTTGAACATGGGAATCACATATCAGGCCCCTTAACTTTAGATACATACATTTAAGCATCCATAACTTACACTTTATGTAAAAAGGTAGATAAGAATGGGGTTAGTACAAGAATACACTAAGTATGGCAACCATGTAAAAACATTCATCTAAAAGGGACATTTTCCTCGAAACCATGCATCTTGCCTTCTTGTGAAATCTTCACAAAACTTTGATACAATATCATTTATACAATTCACATACTTCATATAGGCATATTCAATGTTCATAAATAATATAAAACCACACATTACATTTAAGGAATTTTAGTCACCACTTTACAGTAAGCATAATTCATTTACAGTGAACTCCTATCCTTTATAGTGAACTTCTTTTCTTTAACTCATTAACCTCCCAAGTAACCCTCTAGTGATACTTGGTGCAATGCATCACCTTAAGGCCACAAAGTATACATACATACAATCTACATAAGACAACACATACCATCATAGAAGTATAGCACACCATAAGACACATTCAAGTAAAGACAAGACACCCAACACTATTACAGTAAGACATAGCCACATTGCACATATGCTAACTTCACTTCACATTGAACATTATAAGACCTTACTCACAATCCTAATCTAAGTTTACTAGTTCAATGTACATGTGAAGCCCCATAACCTCACACATACTTAGAAAACCTATCATGAGACCACAAGCCTTAACCATTCACTTCATACATCAACAAGACAAGCATAGACAACTTCATTCACGCCACGCAAGACCTTAATCATATAGTCAATAAGACCTACATAGTGCATATAAAGTAAGAACACTTCATATAGACTCATTAAAACTCATACCATGAACATCATCACAACAAGTAGACTACACTACAGTGTCATGCATAAGGAACATAAACATAGACGCATGCATTAGAACGCCTTCCTAGAACTTCCGTCAAGAGCTACTTGGGCAATTTACAGGTGAAGTCCCATACCCCCACCTACACTAAGCAACTATCCTTAGGTTATCCTAGTTAGGGTCCTTACTTTACTTCCATTTTACATTTTACTTTAGGGAAACTATAGCCTTAACGGACACTAAGACCATGGGTGCTAAACATGGAAGTTGGTGTTGTAGATCCTTACACCAATGGAAGGTTCTCTACCTAGCCAAGACAGAACATTAACATATACTAGCATATTAGGTGATATCACTTGCTTGATCCTATGTGACAAACATAGTTTATGGAACTTTGAGGTACATGTGGAACCCTCTTTATGCCAAATGGGGCATTGTAGTTATCCACTTATGGAAACCCTCTTTATACCTATTAAGTCATTGTAGTTATCCACCTCGTAGGACTATGGTGAACAAGCCTTCCCACATAGGTTAGGGTCACCCCTCATCTAAGTTCACTCGGTGCTAAGCTAAGTTCCCTTTATTGAAAAGTCATTATTATCTTTACTTTATAAAATATAGGCTTAGGAGAGTTAACCCCTCATATGCATAGCTCATAGGTCACAGATGAGAGTTCATAAACCTAAATCATGTGGGAAACCCTTTCACATGGACATGGCATGTATAAAGAACCATCTAGTTTAAGGTACACTTGAGAACACCTTTCAAGGCACCTCCGTTGCCTAGATTATCATACATGAGTGTGTACATACATGTGAGCAAGACTTTCACATAAAACCTTTTAACTACATGTGTCCATACTTTAATTTATTCATGCACATAAGACATATTCACCACTTAACCATACATTCATATTCATAAGCATAGATGACCACCTGTGAACTATCCTATCAAGGCACACATGTGCAATGCATGGACAAGGTCCCATACGCTCATCCATACTAGTACACCTATCATGTCATCCTATTTTAAGCGTTACAATATATACTTTATGGACATATACTTAACATACATAGTAGTAGACATTATTGTATATGAGAATAACGTTTCATTAGACGTAATGAACCTATACTACATACAAGCATGCATAAGGCGTGACTATGTGCACATTAGTCAACATTATCACATAATGGCTATGATTAACACATTGAGGCATCCACACTTTTAGGAAAACAATGCATCTTCAAGCATAATCACACATTCATAGCCTATATAACTTTAATATTTGCTTTCAAGACTCTTAACCATAACTAATCACACATTCATATAGGGGTATGTAGGTAAGAAGTCATTAACCATTATATAACTCATCAATGTCAGCACCTAAACCCTACTAACATAGTCCTACACATGATCATAACATTAACAATATAACCTAGATCACAACTAGAATGGAAACTAGGCGTAAGACTCTACATTGGGTGATCATCACCACCATACATTCATAATACAATTGCCTTTAAAGCCAGGAACACATCACATATATATATATATATATATATATATATATATATATATATATATATATATATATATATATATATATATTGAAAATAAGGTAAACACCGCCACCATAAGTGGACCATACCACACAATGCCTTACAAGACCAATTATCTAGCAATTCTATAAGAAAAATAGAGAAAATAGGCAATCTTACCCAATCACCGAGGCCTTGATCATCATGATCAATGCCCATATTTCATCAATAATCCATATCTAGGGAAATAGCCAAATAAACACTAACATAATTGAAATCATACATATATCATAATAAGATCAAGATCATATCAAGTATACTACATCATCAATCTATAGAATGTGGAGAAACATAGATCACTTTCCAAATCTCCCTTATCATCAATGATCAACATTCATAATTTACCAAATTACAATATAGGGAATTAGCTAAAGAGATTATAACCTCACGAAATCCTACTTCAAATTTCTATAGAATCGAGATCACATTGAAACTACATTAGCAATCTATAAAAGATAGAAGAACATAAGTTAGTACTACATAATCTTCAATCCTTGATCCACATTGGATCCATTACATCTAATTCATCATCAATATACATAATAGGAAGTAGATATGTCACACCCGGAGAACAGATCCCCAGAAGCGACCGGCGTCGTCGTCCTCACAGTGGACTCAAACAAGCCCTAAGCATTCATCATAACATGTGGTCAGTAAAAATTGCGGAAAATTAAAACTTTTACATTCT
This sequence comes from Solanum sitiens, assembly GCA_016801875.1. NCBI lineage: Eukaryota > Viridiplantae > Streptophyta > Magnoliopsida > Solanales > Solanaceae > Solanum > Solanum sitiens. The sequence goes on along the minus strand of JABWTJ010000347.1, from coordinate 603,128 downwards.
ATTTGAAGTATACTTAGACTTCATACTTAACATTCATAATGACATTCGATATTATAAAAACTTGTCTCACATATATAAAACTATCTAAGAGTACGAATCTGGACTTAGCCAATAAATAGTAAATATGCCATATAGGCCTTAATACAAAAGAATCTAAAGAACATAAATGGAAATAGAATATTCTTAAATCTACTAATGTCTTCATAAGCTGTAATACGAAAGATAGCATCCCCAAACATGAGGACCTACCAATACTTGGAGAAAGAGTTCCAAGCTTCTTAAATCTACCTTGTAAATCATCAATGGACGAACCCTACATTTGAAGTAATATAAAATAATGGGTTTAGTATGCCACATGTATTAAGCATGGGTATATGCACATAACATTTAAGGACATGCATGAAAAAGTATAATTTATCATTTATGTAGGAAACATGCTAAGTCATGTGAATGTCTTCAATGCACATACCATGGAACATATACAAATTAACGAATTCATCAACATACAATATGATCATAATCAATGAAATATTATCGTAGAGTCATGTTAACATTCATATTCAATAGATCACATATACAAAACATTTACAAATGATCTCATCTCCAACCTACAAGTGCAATGGTCATGTGAAGCCCCATAACCCCACACAACCATGTAGATAAGATAGGAGACCATGAGTAAAGCTTTGCTTCATATAACTTGTAACATAAGTAGTCATAACTTCATTTAACAATATAACCCAATAACATATTCATCATAATGACCAATATCATATAAGAGTAACATCATGTATCATAAGCATCATACCTTTGATGTTATCATATGACATAAGGAAAAACTCTGAGGACTTCCCTTAGAGTCCACTTGTGCAATATCTAGTTAGAGGTGCATACCCTTACCTATACTAAGAACACTTTTCAAGTCACTCTAGTCAATGTCCACTTACTTATTTTTAATTTTACATGGTGGAAACTTTGCCTCAACCGACATAGACCATATAAGCAAAACATGGAATCTAGTGTCATAAAACCCCACACCGAAAGAAGGTGGTCTACCGGCCAAAGTAGAACCAAATATGACATAGCTTTCTAGGTGGATTCACTATCTAGTATCCTATGGTGGAAACATAGTTCAAGAACTAGGAGATGTATAAGATACCCTTAGTTCAACATTACATGGCATCCTCTATCTCATGAGAGTTAATGTGACCTACATTCTATCTTGGGAAGGGACACCTCGCATATCTAGTTCATCGGTGCTTAGCTTAAATCCCTTTATTGAATAAACTTTAAGTTGTCTTTTATCATAAACTTATCATAGGTCATATGAGATTAGATCCTTGTATAAACATGATCATGATCTCTTTAGGATTATATGAGTATTTCCTTTCATCATAACCCTTCGTATGTGAGATTAACATAACATAAAGCATACAAGAGGATATATATACATAGAAACATCATACATATTTCCATAGCATAGCATCATTATTTATTGGCTAACTTAACCATCATAGAGAAATCACGACTTTAGAAGACATACCTCTTGCTTCCAATAACCATATTCAAGAACTTACGTTCAACTTACAACAATCATAACAACAACATAGTGAAATACTCAATAGCATTACCAATACTAACTCTTCAACTCATAAACAAGATCAACTTAATGTACGATAAGTGAAAGGGTCATTAAAGATTTCATTCAAGTCTTAGTCCCAATCCCAACATTTTCATATTTTCCAGTAGTAGAAACAACCATACGAAACCATAATATAGATTAGAACATGCTTCACACGAAATGCAAACATAACTTACTACATAATCATCAACTCGTGTGAAATCAATCATAGAAAACAATTACTTTTCATCGAAAATCATAATTCTAGAGTTAGGAAGAAAATCCGCTTTGTAGAGTAAAAACCCTAGTATTTGAATTTCTTGAAAACTTATATTTGAAAGGACCTCTTGGGGAAAGGAATCCCAAGAGTAAAAAAAACATACATTATAGACGGATAATCCATGAAATTTAATTGGAAATTTGACGCCTTCGTCTTCTTCCTTAAGCTCTTCTTGTTCTTCAATGAAGTTAGGAAAAGACAGCGTTTCTTGGGAGAGATGGGTAATTGCGTTTGAATCTGATTTGTACGTGTAAAAATAGGTCAAAAACTGACCTATAATCCATATATAGTCGTCCTATAAATACCCAAAATACCCTCCACTTAAATGGGTCTTATTAAGATGTTAAATTACCAAAAATATGATTTTAACGATTTTGGGAAGTGGCTGCGCGTCGCGGGCCAATTCCCATTATTTTTCTGAAATTTTGGGTTGAGGCAGTGAGGTGCGTGTCAGCCTCGCCTCGAGAGGTTGCCTCTCAAATCTTGAGGAAGAACCTTGCGTGTAGTCTGTGCGTCGGCTACCTCAAGTCCCAATCTTGTTGCGCAGGTTGCTTTGACAGCTTGCCTACCCATGTTGGGGTCCTCCTCAAGGACCCTTCGGGTTGTCCTTGGGGTGTCGTTAGTGGATGTTTATACCCTTTGTACTATATACTACCTATACAAGGTGTATTTACATGTTTTGGACTTCATTTGACACTTATAAACCTTTACCAAACATAGGGACGTCCAGTAGTTCGAATTAGCTAGTTTCTGGACGTCAAGTTCATTCTTTGTCGTTTTGGCTCTATCCTTTTCTAAAAGAACTTATTAAATCAATATAGGTCTGGAAACATAATTTTAAACATTATTTAATAGATTAATCTCTAGTATAATTCATGGACTTTCCGCAGTGTTACATTATCCCCCCTGTAACAACCCGAAAATGACTATACTAAGTAATGCCTAAACGTACCTAGAATGCCTAGATTAGACCGGGTTCACACGGCTTGAAGCACGTGGAACCAGACCTCAGAACATATGCACCGGCCAAGACAACCAACTTGGTGAGTTATTTGAGCTAGACAAGGTTGGGTCCAGCCATGTAGGGCACCCGAATATTAAAATTCACCCGGATGAGTTTTAACCGGACTTGAAAGGGGTAATCTTAGGTTTGGAGGGTCTAGGGGTAAAATGGTCTTTTCCAGGCTAGGGGTAGTATTGTAATTACCCTAATTATTTAATTAATTA